>CM074492.1:31111201-31588272 GCA_037389245.1 Oryzias sinensis | reverse complement strand
AATCACAGATTTGAAGTTGTAACTCTAAATGAACACATGCAATTGGAAATTTGTCAGTTCACAGCAGAAGATTTTTACACACAGGTGCAGATTTTTGATGCACAAGTATTCAGATTCTATATTACAAGTTCTCAAATCAAATCTACAAGTGCATTCTTTTTGACACATTTTTACCTTCATAGTTTAACCATCTCAAATCTTTTTCATTAAGAAACATTTCATTACACAGAGCAGACAATAGTGTAAATGTGATTGCAGCAGATATCAGTAATAAAGAAAAACTTTCATTGACCAGAAACAGTTTTTCAGTTTTCTGTCCCCCTTTATCCCTTATGATATCCTAGGCATTTCAACGTTGGGAGTTGGGTCATTTATACCCACTAGACAGTGCTCTGAACCTTTTTTCTTCAATGATTTGTGATCTTCACTGGTGTCCATGGATTACATGAAATCTTTCCACCTTTATCCACCTTTGTCATGGTAGGAATAACATGTCAATGTAAGGGTGGGGTCATCTAAGATAGCACAATGGTTAAAGAGGCTGGTTCAAGGAAAATGACTGCAGCGCTGCAGTGAAGAGATGAAGTAGCTCTGGTTTCTCAAAACCAGCTGCCAAAAATCGCAGTTAAGAGTAATAAACTTTATTCAACATAGAATGAACCTAATAAACAGACAGGCTGCATTTTGTCATGGTTTGTTGGCTTATGCATTGGTCATAACTCCCCTTGAGAAGATACGAGCTGTCAGCAAATGCACAAACCTGTAGGGGGCATGCAGGTGGCCTGCAAGGAATGGCAATATAATAGTTCTCTCAGTGAGCCCGTAAAGTGAAAAGGTTCATGCATTTTTTCTACAGTCATACTCCGAGCAACAGATCATGACAAACACATATACAACATGCAAGGGTAAAAACGGCCTAGGGGTCTGTTAGTGCTGTTCACATGATAAATGTGTGCGCCTTGTGGGCCACAAACAAGTTTTCCCATCTGTCACCCACAGACTGCCTGTATCTAGCCATAAGGGCAGTTGTGACTAATGTCTTACTTATGACTAGAGCCAGGCAGAAGTGCACCATACAAAAGCATGACATGTAAGTCATAAGTGCATATAACTTGCAAATAATTCTCGTTACACTTGCCTCATGCACAACAATGGTTTGTTCCAATGTCATCATGCCTCATAGGAACTGCAAGACACACCTGCATGGCCCGTAAGACGCGTCAGCTATGTTCTACGACAGGGCTCAGAGAACCCAAAACCCCCAGAGCCCATACGGGTCAGTCCCTGTATGGGAGCATGTGACTGTAGTTTAATCTGCATTACTGTGTTCCCTCGCTATATCACAGTTCACCTTTTGCTGTTTCAGTGCAGTTTTGCATTTCTTTTTTCTCTCTTTCTACTGTTGACTGTGTTCTGCATCCTGATTGGCTGTAGACCTTGTCAAACAATCTCGTCTGTGTTCTGCCTCCTGTACTGGATTACATAAATCTTTGATTGTGAGCAGATCTTTGTATTTTTGAATAAGACTGGATTTACTTTTCTACAAAGATTTGAACTTTGAGAGTTTAAACAAGAGAGAAAAGTGTGAAAAAGTTCTTCTTTGTCCAAGAAAAGTGGATCAAATGTGTAGTGAAGAGTTTTACAACCTTTACAACCTTTGTTTTTTCCCCTTATAATTTATGAAGGTATCCCTGTGATAACCAAGGGAACACTGTGCTACAGCTCAGCCACCATACCAAATAGGGATACGGTACCGAAACCAGTACTGTTTGGTACCGGTGCTGTGTCACCTATTTCAGCCTTATAGCAGTATTTTAAACAGCACCGATTCTGTCCGCCCCTTTTCCCTTTCCCCATTTTGCTGTATTTATTACTTTCTTGGAACTTGGAAAATTTATACCCTTAATTTATTACTTTGACAATCTTAAGCTTTGTGTGCAAAACAAATAACTGTGTATTTTAATAAACTTATTAAACAGTGAAATGCTGTTCTTATCTATATAAGCATAAAACAAAATCATACTATTACCATACATTTCAAATTTGACTGACACAGCATTAGCTTGGCACAGTAATGCCATCTACTGGGCAGAAATATGATGTGCTAACAACTAACAGCATGAAATCATGTGAAGACAGAACTAAACACAACTGACCTTGTTCCTTCGTCAACCAGGTGCTAAGGAATAGAGTAAAGTATCATTTTTAAAACTTTAAATTTAGTCATATCGCAATTCTACGACGGAGTTTTAGGGCCACCGAGAAAAAAAAATAATAATTACGAGATTTTATCTCATAAATTTACGAGGAAAAAAGTCGTAGATTAAGGAAAAAACACTGAAGTTGTCCGTTCCGTTTATCGGAGCCTAGCTTGAAGATGAAGTATGTGGAGCCTTTTGTGAAGCTTTATTTCTGGATTATAGGTTTAAAACAAAGAGATTCTGAATCTTTTGGCGACTCAAAATCAGATTATTTTCCGTGTAGCAGTCTTTCTGGGGTTCAGTGTCAGTAAAGCGGAGTTTCATCTGTAAAATAAGGAGCTCAGAGACACGTTTGGGTGTAGAGGATCGCTGCAGCCTTTATTTTCCTTTTCATTCAGAGAACCTGAAGTTCATTTGTCTCATTACGTCATGAACCTGTCATCCAAACACCAATGCAGAAGTAAACAGTGTTCCATACGGCCCCTCCTGCAGATGAAATGTCCCGTTTCAACATAAAACAATAAAGAGGAATGAAAAGAGTCTTTTATATTAGCATTAGAACGTTGAAAATGCCAAAAAAGTGCTCCTCCTTGTGTGACGGAAGCGTCACACAGACGTAGAGATCTTGTCATTGGTGGAGGAAGAAAAGATTGAAGTGGAAAGCTGCAGGGAAACCGACGATGGCTTCATCGGGCTGCAGGGATCCTGCAAACCACCCATCAATAAATACAACTTTAATGAATCGTAAATCAAACACATGAGCTTCCAGACATTTGGAACGTTATCAGTAAACATTCAGCTCACCTGTTCAACTACGTTTAGTCGGTCTGCTCTGCGGCTGCACGGCGTTCAGCTGCTCTGCCTGCTCACTTCCACAATAATCTCGTAAATTTACGAGTTTTTTTCTCCTAAATTTACGAGATAAAATCTCGTAATTTTAGTTTGTTTGTTTTTTTGTGGCCCTAAAACTCCGTCGTACAATTCTTTGACGCTTTCTCAATTGATTTAAATGGCACCTGTAGACCTGCTTCGTCCTGAGATGATGTTTTTTTTTTTACTTGTTTTTACGGGGCCTGTCCACACACACATTCAATTGTTATAAACATACATTTTCGCTCCAAAAATGTTCACATGTCAACATGTACACAACACAAATACTGTTCCCACACGCATACTTATGCATTCAAACCAACTAGTGTAAAACATTTCCTTTAATCACGCAAAGTATTAGTGCAAAGGTGAGCTAACACCTGTGCTGGAGTGAATGTTTATGTTCTTCTAAAATGGATGATGGAATGTAAAAAGAAGGAGGGAGAGTGCCCAGCCACCCTCACACCAAGACCCCCGCCACAGCAGCAGCGGCAGCCAGAACCCCCAACGCCACACGGTAGCAGGTAGAGAACCACCCAGGTCAGAGCCAGGAGGACCTGCCGGGCCCAGGAAGCCAGCACCCAAGGGACACGGCCGCCGTTGCCAAGGGCCCGGTACCCCAAACCAGAGATGGGGTAGGGGACAGATGGTCCTAGGTCCCACCTTCCTTGTGAAATGCATGTGTGTGTGTGTTTGTGAGGGTGTGTGTGTGCATATATGTGTGTTGGTGTTGTGTTTCTGTTGAGCATGTCTCCTCCTTGGGGCACAACACCTGCTGCTCATCTCCACAATCAGCACCTCCACACCTGCTGGCCATCACTGACTCTATTTATTCCTGAGGAGGACCTCCAGCGACAGATTTTTGTTCACCCTGTGGTAACAAGTCCTTGGCTTTGAACAATCCTTTACACCCAAGAGCAACTGAAATAACGTTTACATCTCTTGCCTGCCTGCCTGCCTTCCAGTCTGCCTGCCTGCCTACCAGTTTCCCTGCCTGCCTGCTTATTAGTCAGTTTACACGGTCAATTTAGCAGGAATTTCAGAAGCAATCTGACGAGAGCTGTTTCCTATTTCTGAACATGTACATTTTAAAAAAATCTCTTTCAGACTCTGCAGAGGGACCATCCGTCCTGAGCTGACTGAAGACATTCAAAGGAGCCGGGCCCGCCCCAGCGGGGCTTTGTACCGGAAGTGGCTCAGTCCTGTTTGCTCTGACCCACAGTTCACCATGACACCTCTAAGGGAATTGAAAATACCAAACAATAAACCACTCATGGTCTCCTGTTCTATCAAATGTAAAGGAGAGGCCGGGATTGTTTGTTTCATCTGGACTCAAGAGAAAGATAGAGATGGAATCATCAAAGAAGCAGGAAATGTCACAAATCTGACAGTATGAATCACAAACAGAAAGCCCAGGAAATACGAGTGAGTGAAGTTCCAAATGTGTATGGTGTTTGCTAAATGAGACTTGTGTATGAGATATGTGATGTATGATGAAAAAATGCGTATGGTGTGTTTCTCTTGCAGTGTGAACATTGTGCAATGTGAATGCTGTATGTGTGGTGTAATGTGTGGTCTGTTGGTGGCATTCTCAATGACGGTGGAAGCCACTGAGTGACTGATCTGAGTCATCGTAGCTACTAGAACTTGGGTGTAGTTAAACGGGCAAGGTCCTGGAGTTCTGCGGTTTTAGTTTTTGCAGCACGTGCTGAGCAGACGTTGATAAATCCAAAATGCAAAATGCTTAAAAGCATGGAATAGTTAAAATGCCTTTGACAAATCCCTGGTTATTTCAGCAAAACGTCAGCGTGATGATTGTAATAAGAGATATGTGGCTGATTCAGAGCATACAAAGGTTGGTGCAGATAAAGGCAGAATGAGGAAGGTTTTTGCCAGACAAATACATCAAATTAAGAGAGCAGCTGCAGAAACACCATTACAGAGCAGCAAGCACATCCAGTCAGGACCATAAATATTTGGACAGAGACACATTCTTTCTACTTTAGTTTCTGTACATTACAACAGTGAACTTTAAATAAAACAACTCAGATGCCATTGAAGTGCAGACTTTCAGCTTTTATTCCATGGGTTGAACAAAAAGATTGCATAAAAATGTGAAAAACTAAAGCATTTTTAAACACAATCCCTTCATTTCATGGGCTCCTAAGTAATTGGACAAATGAAATAAGTGAAAACCAAATGGTCATTCCTAATATTTGGTTGAAAACTCTTTGTTGGCAATGACAGCCTGAAGTCTTGAACTCATGGTCTTCAACAAGTGAAATGCTGCTCAATTGGGTTAAGATTTTTTTACTTGACTGACTTGGCCATTCCAGAATATTCCACTTCTTTGCTTTAATAAACTCCTGAGTTGCTTTGGCTGGATGTTTTGGGTCGTTGTCCATCTGGATTATGAAACGCCGTCCAATCAGTTTGGCTGCATTCACCTGGATCTGTGCAGACAGTCTGTCTCTGAACACCTCAGAATTCATTGGGCTGCTTCTGTCCTGTGTCACGTCATCAATAAACACTAGTGTCCCAGTGCCACTAGCAGCCATGCAGGCCCAGACCATCACACTGCCTCCACCAGGTTTTACTGATGATGTAGTGTGCTTTGGATCAGGAGCTTCTCCACGCCTTCTCCAGACTTTTCTCTAGCCATCATTCTGGTAGAGGTTGATTTTGGTGTCATCTGTCCAAAGAATGTTTTTCCAGAACTCTGTTGGCTTTTTTAGACTACGTTCACACTGCAGAGCTTAATGCTCAATTCCAATTTTTTTTTTAAATCTGATTTACTTTCAAGACCGTTCACATTTCCAATTAAATGCAAATTTTTGTGATCTCCTGTGTGACCGAGAAATGACCCAGACGTGACCCCCATGCGCAGAATAGTACTCAACGGGGAGCAACGTCACTCGTTGTTTGCGCTAACGTAACGAGTAGCTAACGTTAACAATGGATGTCAACAACAGTGTTGTCAACAGCGGAGCTCTTTTTGCAGTATCACATTTATTTTCACAAATGAGCCAGCACAATTACAATCTTCTAATTTTAAGAAGGCATTGGAGCCAGGATCGTCTGTACCCACTGTTGTAGAATAAGGATGTGTATGTGCTGGGGCCGCGCGTGTGTGTGTAAGAGAGATTAGAGAGCGCGTGTAGCGAGGTAGAATGAGGGGGGCAGTGGGGGCGCGCATTCATGCTGTGTGTTACGGAGGAAGGAGAACGGTGATAAAAGGTTTCCCCCAGAATAAATGCTATTGACTATTTATTAACCCGCTCTGGAGAATCCTGGAGAATCTAAGGGTCAGAACGGGGAAGTGAACCCCGGAGGAGGCTCCGCCTTCGGCCCCCCGTGCTTCTGACCACGGTCGGAAAGGGGGGGAAAAGTAATCGCGGGAAAGGTTCAACACCACGCTCGACCATTTCGCTGGAAATATTTTTAAAAACCACCTGGTTGCGATAAGAACCCTGGAGTTTGGCCTGAGTAGAGCTGTCACCCCAAATATGAATCCAATCGGTGACCTCCCTTCCCTTCCACTGACTGGTCTCAGCAGCATCGTCCGCCATGGTTGATGTTTATGTTCTAGTTCCCACCTACTTCAATGCAGAATTCGGAAGTTTTTAGCGTATCGATGAAGTACGGGTCGGATTCATGTGGCCTGGCCAGTCAGACGGCGGTCGCATTTGAAAAGATCGGATACGTATCGGATTCAGGACCACATACCCAAGTGGCCTGGGTCGTATTTGATAAGATCGGATCTGTGTCGTTCAGACTGTCATGAAAAGATCAGATACAGGTCGCATGGGGGCAAAAAAATCTGAATTGGGTCGTTTCAGCCTGTGGTGTGAACATAGCCATAGATGCTTTTTAGCAAAGTCCAATCTAGCCTTCCTATTCTTGAGGCTTATGAGTGGCTTGCATCTTGCAGTGTTCCCTCTGGATCTACTTTCATGCAGTCTTCTTTTGATGGTAGCCTTGGATATTGATCCGCCTACCTTCTGGAGAGTGTTGTTCACTTGGTTGGCTGTTGTGAACGGGTTCCTCTTCACCATGGAAATGATTCTGCCATCATCCACCACTGTTGTCTTCCGTGGACGTCCAGGTCTTTGTGCGTTACTGAGTTCACCAGTGCTTTCTTTCTTTCTTTCTCAGGATGGACCACACTGTTGATTTTGCCACTCCTGATACTGTAACAATTTCTGGCATGTTTTTTTTTTCTGTTTTCTCAGCTTAATGATGACCTTTCACCTGCATGGAGAGCTCCTTTGACCACATGTTGTCTGTTCACAGCAAAATCTTCCAAATGCAGCACGAGTCCTCTAATCAACTCCAGGCCTTTTATCTGCTTCACTCATGATGACATAACAAGGGAATTGCCCACACCTGCCCATGCAATAGCATGGAAGTCAATTGTCCAATTACTCATGAGCCCATGAAATGAAGGGATTGTGTTTAAAAATGCTTTAGTTTTTCACATTTTTATGCAATCTTTTTGTTCAACCCATGGAATAAAAGCTGAAAGTCTGCACTTCAATGGAATCTGAGTTGTTTGATTTAGAATTCACTGTGGTAATGTACAGAAACTGAATTAAAAAGAATGTGTCTCTGTCCAAATATTTATGCTCCTGACTGTAGTTGAAGCGGCTGTATCTGGAATCCCACCAACATCAAGGTGAGGATCCTCCAGAGGCTTGCAGTTGCACGTGAACCTTCTATCTGGCCACCTCTAAACAACACTCACAAGCAGAAAGAGCTGCAGTGGGCCCAGGGACACATGAAGAGTGATGCAGAATCCGAATTGATTCCCTGCCCCTTCATTTAGCCCTCCAAGCGGAGAGTTATGTTAAAATAGAATCTTCGAATTCGGACATTACTCCCACTTGATAATGTCATGAATAGTTGCCAGTCATCTACGGTTTTATTTTATTTATTTATTTAATTTCTAACTTGTCCTGTCCAACAGCTGGGCAGACAGATGAGAGCTGAGGGCCTCTTGCATTGGACATATTTTACTTTAACAAGATGGGTTATTAATCTTCAGACAAACCAAAGGTATGTCTGAATAAACCCCTTTTGTAATTGAGGCCACACTTTACTAATTTCAACCTTGTTTGAAAATTTCGGGTGTTGGAACGGACGGAAAAGGAAAGAGGGGAAGAAAAAGGGAGGGATGTTAGAGAGAGAGGGGGGTAGGAGAGTGATAATGGGAGGGGAAGGGGGATAAGACCATGAAGCAGCATAAAGCAACAAGTTTACTGGTTGTTAATCATTATGGTAAGGTTCAGATGTAGTACAAAAAGGGCGGGGCCTGTCCACACACACTGAAACATTATCAACACACCTGCTAGCTGCAAAAATGTCCACATGTCGACATGCACACAAAACAGATAGTGTTCACACGCATACATATGCCTTAAAACCAACTAGTGTGAAATATTTCAGTCATTCAATCATGCAAACTGTTAGTGCAAAGGTGAGCTAACACCTGTGCTCAGGTGAGTGTTTATGTTCTTTTAAAATGGATGGTGGAACGTGAAAAGAAGGAGGGAGAGTGCCCAGCCATCCCCACCCCAAGACCCCTGCCACAGCAGCAGCGGCAGCTGCTGCTGTGGCAGCCCCCCAACGCCACACGGGAACAGGCAGGGAACAACCGCCCCCCGGGCGACCAAGACCGCCACCCAGGCCGGGGCCAGCAGGACCGCCGCGAGGCCCCCAGAGCCAGAGAGCAGGGAGGCGCGGAGGGAAAGAGAGCGCCGCCCCAGCCCAACCAGGAGAGCAGCCCCCCCGCCGCGCCGGGAGAGCCCAACGCAGGGCCCCACCGGAGAAGGACGCCCACAGCCCCAGACGAGCACCCCACCACCACCCAGGAGTTCCGGGCATCCCCCCGCCCCAACCCCAGGTACGAGCCAGGACCCCCCCAAGGGAGACCCGCTCCGCACTCCAGGCAGCCACCCACCCGACCCACGGTAGGTCCAGGGAGGAGCAAGGCAGGGGCCCGCCGCCCCCGCTCAGGAGGGGGGGAACCCCAGGGAAAAAAGGGGGCCCACAAGGGGTGTTGTAAATATGGCCTGACCAGGCTCGGCCACTGTTGGAAGTTTGGCGGGGCCCAGCGCTCAGGGGCAAAGACCAGGACCCACCCCCCAGATCTACGGTTTTAAAACTTTAAAAAGTCATGCAAAAACAAAAGTCATTACTTACATTTAAATGTAAACTTCAGTGCTTCAGAGCAGAACCCACATGAAGAAACAAGTTTCTCCTTCACTTCAGAAGCATGACGCGGTTAACTCAACCGGTGGAGGCCCTAAGGCCCCCACTTAAAAAAACAAGTTCGGACACCAGTAAAGCTCCAAATGCCCCTACAATTAAAGAAATTGGGTGGAGCTAGAGAATTTGGATTATTAATTTAAATTATTACTTATTTAATTTGGATTGTGCATAATTTTCAAACAGTCTTGTTTTCTCTTCTGAGGAGCCGGTTTAGCTCGTGCTGGTTTGCGGCGCCTTCCGTCCGTGAAACCAGGGTTCGAATCCGGGCTACTTCCTGTTCCCTTCTCTACCTCTGTGCTGGTCCCAAGCCCGGTTGCTTTGAGAGGGTTGCGTCAGGAAGGGCATCCGGCGTAAAACATTGCCAAGTTTACCATGGGACTGGTTCGCTGTGGCGTCTCCTGATGGGAAAAGCCGAAACAACAACAACTTGTTTTCTCTTCTGACTTCCTCAAATCTCTCTGTTTATTTTTATCAAATTGGTGATCTAAAACTTTGTTTGAAAAACAAGGTGTCAGCGTAAGCCTTCATAACTGAGATGTCTTGAGAGCTTTGCTGTATTGATCCTCCTCTTTTGTTTCTCAGGAATTTTTTGCAGAAATTCAGAGAAAAACCTTTACCTCTCTGTCTGCATGGAGGTGTGTGATCTATAACAGCTATCTGATCAGTGCACAAATTTGACGTCACTTCCTTGGCCAACATTGCGACAGTTAAGTAATTGATTTATGTTTACTCCCATAACTTATATGTTTTTTATACATTTATTGTTTCAAGATTACAAACCTTTAATCCATTATCAAAAAATGAAAATAATTTTTGTTTTAAAAAGATCAGCTTCCTGTAGCATTTCCTGTCAGCCGCGCCTCCTTTACGACTGCCTGACCCGTTTAAACAGCCAATAACTCTGCAATCACAGGAGCTGCATGGACTTATGATTTGACCCCCTCCAACAGCAGCCATGACTTCCTGTTGACGTCTCTGTGTGCAAATGTCACTTCAGACCAGGAGGAGGAAACGTTTTCTGAACAAACCATACAGTCTTCCATCATTGGGCGCTTGATGGACCCAAGAGCAGGGCTGTTTTTTTAACGGAAAATAGATAGAACATGTTGGGGGGGTCGTGTTGATTCAGATGCGCAGAGGAATGAGTCCAGGCTTTGGACTGGTAGCGGATGTGTTTGTTACCAAGTAGGCAAGGCAAGGCAAGTTTATTAGTATAGCACAATTCGTACACAAAGTAATTCAAAGTACTTCACAAAACAGAAAAATGCATTAAAATCACAATACATCACAGAAATCAATGTAAAATTTATTTTAAAAGAAAATAAAAATGAAAATTGATTTAAAAATAAAGGAAGGAAAGGAAAGAAAAGTGCAGATAGGACCTTTCAGTCATATACACGGCTAAACAGAAATGTTTTAAGTATAGATTTGAACATGAACACAGAAGAGGCCTGTCTTACACCTTCAGGGAGGCTGTTCCAGATTTTAGCTGCAGAATATTGAAACGCTGATTCCCCTTGTTTAGTTCTGACTCTGGGAATCAACAGGAGGCCGGCCCTGAGGTCCTCAGAGTACGAGATGGTTCATATGGCACTAACATGTCAGAGATGTACTGTTGCATGTGTGTGTCTGCGCAGATGTGTGTGCAGACCTTTATAGACACTGTAACATGTGTGTTTTTGAGCGTAGAAGCTCATTTCAGACACTACCACCTCCAAGTGAGCAGAAACTCTCCATGAGAGCCTCATGTTTGAAACCAAACCAAGCAGATGAGGGCAGCGTTGTTTATCAGCATCTCCTCCAGTTATTGAGACTGTTCCAGAGAGGAGGACACCAGAAGAAAAGGAAAAGTTACCACGTCTGTCCTGGATCCTCACTGAAAGGAAGCCTCATGGGAGGAGCATGTGTATCTCAGAGCTGCAGACAATAAGAGTTGTTTGTTTTGATCTTTTTTTCCAACACTGCCTTAAAGGGGCATCAGCTAAGTGGTCACATGGTGAGGCCCAGAAGTGGTCCATAATTCAATACTACTATGTTTAAATGCTTTGCACCTGAAGTGAAGGCTGCTCCCTGGTGATGGGACCAGTCATGGAAAGTAAAGGGCTGTTTACCTTCTAAGCCTGACTGACTTTCCGCAGGTTTCCCCCCATCAGTGCAGCTCGCCACACACTCCATAATCCCGTTGTCTTTACTGAGACGTGTGAAAGTGTCCCTCCGACTGTCTAGTCGACCTGCTACAATCCCCTCCATATGCATCTTATGAGCAAGGCCAACAATCTGTGGTGGACTTGAACGACTTTGACTGGGTACTGATCAGGTTCTAACAGCAGCACTGGGGGGTCAGGTCAAGCCAGGCAGAAGCAAAAAGGAAGAAAAGAAGGGGTTTGTAACCCAAACAAACAAAAAAATACTTTTTAGAGCTGCAAGCAGCAGCAGTGAAGTTTGTATGGAACGCCAGTGGGGAAGGGTTAACTCTGTCCAGTTCTCTTACTCAGCTAATGACCTGGACCAATACTATGTCGTGGCCTCAACCACCATCAGTGTAGGCTCTGGGATTTATCCATCTATGGCAGGGGTGTCCAAAGTTTTTTTGGTGAGGGCCAAATACAGAAAAATGAGCAAAGGTCCGGGCCGCACACAAGAGGTGACATATTGACACATGATTACTGTGTATTTCTAACTCACCTATAATGGGAAGAACATTGCTCTCAGTGGGAGCAGTGATGCTGATCTGTGCCACATAAAACAAGCACACGTCAAAATGAAACATTCACTCAGACAATGAAACCTCATTCCAACCAGGCAGTTCAGAATGGGTTTATTGACCAGCTGAAGCCAGCAGATCTTTACATACGTAGCCGTTAGTGTGGTTGACTGGCAGAGTGCAGGATTTTGTAGATTTTTGATTTTGTAGATTGTTGATTCTGTTTTCTCAGAAAAGTAGACCAAAAAAAGGGCTTATGGCTGACCAACGAGGACAATTTTAACTTTAAACACACAATTTAAAAAGCTTCATTTTACAATTACACTTTGTGACAAAATATGCAGTTATGAACAAAAAAAATGAATGGGTGTGTGTTTGTGGCCCTGCGACAGACTGGCAAACAGTCCAGGATGTCCCCTGCCTTTGCCCACAAGTGGCTGGGATAGGCTCCAGCAGCCTTGTGACCCTGAAAAGGATAAAACGGTAGAAAATGAAGGAATGAATGAACTGGTAACTGGTGTAACTTTGGATCTGTTCACTAAAATCAAAAGAAAGGAAGACCATCACTCTAACTTCAGATGCCTTCAGTATTAATTCAACTTAAAATCACTGAGAACTTTGCAGAAGTTTTGGCTTCAATGAACCAAAACCTCCTAGCTTTATGCATGTTCATGTTCTTAGATTTTTGTCAAAGTCCTTTATGTTCAAAGTCTCCTTTAAACAAAACATAGAACAATGAGGAGGTTTGAGACCTCTGTGCTGCATGGCAGCCTTAAGAAACCCCCTTTTTCTACATTAGCATCATACTTTACCAATCAGTTTAATATGATCATGATTTTACTATAGTCATGTTTATATGTAGTTTTTATTTGTTGACATAAAACAATCAAATTCTTTTACTATGATTTTGTTTAGTTACCCTCAGAGTTTCATCACAGGCAACAACAAATGTTTTTGCTTTGTTCCAATGTTCCAGTTTCTCTGCCTTAAAGCAGAATTTGTTTTTTGAGGAACCAAAAATTCAATTCAATGAAAACTGTTGTAAACACTAAAATCCTGCTGACAGATTTGTGGAAATGTATAAGCTTTGTTTTCCATTTTTATGAAAACCATTTAGAAGTGCTGATGCAGGAGCCTGCTGCTTCCCGGCTGATCACCGCCCTTACATCATTTCCTGTGTTGCTAACTTGAACTGATCCCTCATAAGTAAACTGGATTTATTGAATTACCTGAAAATCAAATCTGCAGTTGTTGGAGAGAATGTTATTGATGCTTTGTGTTCATAAACAGTGTAGTAATGGATTACTTCTTTAACAAAGTAAAGGCCTGTTAAAGGTTGTTTTTTTCAAACCTTTAACAGTGGTTTGATGTAACTGGCCACATTTTCAGCAAACCAAATCACCACATTCGTCGTCGGCTTGCTGGAGATACTTCAAGTCTAATATAGAGGAAGAAAAGCAGCAGGAATCCATTGAGATGAAACTGAAAAGCTGGTCTTTCTCTGCCTTTGACAGAGAACATTTGATCACGGCGCCCTACAGTTAGCCTCCGTGTCTGTCTGTGGGAGTACGGAGACTGTCCTCCTGTTCCAAACTTTCCTCATTCGCTCGTCAAGAGTCTGCTGAGAGGCCCGGCAGAGGCAGTGAGTGGGTGAGCCAACACGTGTCCACCGCTGTGTAAGCCGGTCAGCACACTGCAGCCTCTAAGCCTACTTAGCACTCACGCTCCCCAGCACTGATAAGTCGCCCACACACAAGCACAAACACTCATGGAGGAGAGGACTTCAGGCAGGAGAGACCCAGAAGACCACACCACTGTGACTGTAAAGGTTTCTGCTCCCAACAAAGTGAAAGAGATTTGAAAAGAGCTGCAGGTCAGAGCCCAGTCTGCCCTTTCAACCCTAATGACCTTTGTGTCCACGGACCTGAGCGTTCACCCCATGTGGTATTCCGACGACCAAATAATAAAACCAAAACCTTCTTCTGGAATCTATTTTTTGTTTGTTTTCTTAATAAATGGTTCAATTATCATTATCTTTTCTAAAAAGCTACAGATCTTTTTTACTGCTCAGTTGAGAAAACACACATTTTTCTATTTGGATTTGAAATCTATCAGTCAACCTCATGCAACGCTTTCATACATCATGAAGGGCCTCCAGGAGCCTCATCCCCTCTCCGCTGAGTCAAAATATGAGAAAAAAACACTTGAGAAGCAAAGTGTTTCTATCAAAAGAGAAGATGAAGTTAGCAAGTGCTGAAAGGATGAGCATCAGGGAGCCTCTGGAGGAATGAGCGGCGTTTCTGTGTTGAGTTCAGACTGTGTCAGAGGATTATGGCTCTTCTTGTTTGAACGGCGCGTTGTGCTCACGTTTGGGTTTGCTTGTGTTTGCTGATTGTCAGTGAACCCTCAGCAAATCTTTGTTCTACCGTCATTTTAGTGTTCTCATTTCACCTTCATCACAGTTTAGTGTTCACATTCAGTATAAAACTTCCCCCAACCCCCAAGTCAACCCCCGACTCCTGACAGTTCAGCCGATTTTTCTGGTCATGCCTTCATACGTAGCTCAATGAAAAACTGATATGAATGTGTTTCTGTGCTCCATAAACCATGAGACGACCTCACTGCAGGGTTGAAAAAGAGAGTAGTAGTAAAACTGTAGACCGTTGCCCTCTGTCTTTTTTGTGGAATTCAGCCCAAAATGGCAGAATATTTGGGCAGTCCCAAAAGATATGCCAATGATCGGTGAGCCCCACAACATCTCCAGAGGAAATGTGGTCAACTTTGGTGGATATTCATGAATGAGCAGAGGGAAGAGTTCTATTGTCTTTCTATTTTGTTGAATGAATAATTGTCTCATGTGATGGACTGGTGTCCTGTCCAGGGTTTTCACTGAAGAGGGATGAATGCGTATGAAGGGCTTTCCCCTCAATGCTAACAATGTGGTTCTGTGTTGCTATTTCAGGTCAGGGGGGGTCTCATGGTGGAGCTTGCTTCCTTGGATGTTGCACACAGGAAGTGCAAAGCTTCTGCAGACCGGAACGGAACAGGTGATCACCTGAGCTGGGGGCTTCTGCACAGCAGCTCTCAGGACCCAGGAGGCAGCTGTCCCAAATGGAGGCAGTCTTCACCCTGTGCTCTTTAGAACTCTCCTGTTCTTTATCCGATGCCACTGAGGGCACCGATCTACAGTTTTACTCCAATTTCTTCAGTTTGATTCCTCATAACAAACACATAGGTGGTAAAAAATTCTGAAATATGGATGCATGCAGAAGGTGAGGTTTGTTACCTGTTTATGATTGGAAGAGCCATTTTGATGGTTAAACGTGGATGATGGAATCATGTATGATAGTGGAAGATCTATCCATCAGTTATTTATAAAACCTAACAATGGCTGTAGAGCTGGAGCTTCACGTGGGCATGATTCAAGCTGGTTTCTCTGCCAGCAGCATCTCAAGAGAAGAGCTCTTTTCTTTATCTTGGAAGACTGATGACTGAATATGGTAAAATACTTATATTAGCATACTACAAGATGATGCATCTCCCATTGCAAAACATGTAAAAAACTACATCTCCCTCATTGATTGATTGTTGTTTCAAAGACCTTTATTTTTATAAATCTTTGAAGCAGGTCACTCACAGCTTTGTTTAAGTTGATCTCAGTAACAAACATTTTAAAAGAATATGTTCAGATTTAGCTCAAATGAACTGTTGTTCTTTTTTGTCAGACAAATGGAAAGATGAAGATGTAGTTTGCGTTGATAGATAATAATAATAATAATACATTTTATTTATATGGCGCCTTTCTGGGCACTCAAGGTCGCCTCACAGTACAAAGTAGGTAAAAACATAAACATACAACAGTAAAACTCCAGAACACAAAATAAGTTAACAGTTAAAAACAGCAATTTAAATATTATGAGCTAAAAGCATGACGGAAAAGGTGAGTTTTGAGGTGTTTGGAAGACTGAGTGAGTGAGTCCATATTTTGTAGATCAGAGGGGAGGGAGTTCCAGAGTTGTGGGGCAGAGCTGCTCTTTCCCCCAATGGTAATTATTCGTGGAATGGCCACTCGAAGGGAGGAAGAGGATCTGAGGGAGCGAGTGGGGGTGGCAACTGTTAGGAGCTCTGAGAGCTACGGGGGGGCGAGGTTGTGGAGGGCTTTGAAGGTTAAGATGAGGATTTTGTAAGTGATCCGGGGAGGTACTGGTAACCAATGAAGCTGCTGTATGACAGGTGTAATGAGGTGAATGGAGGGGCTTTGGGTTATTATTCCAGCAGCTGAGTTTTGAACCAGCTGAAGCTCACTGAGGTTTTTTTGTGGAAGTCCAGATAGAAGGGAGTTGCAGTAGTCGATACGGGAGGTGATGAGACTGTGGACTAGGACAGCTGTGGAGTGAGGAGTGAGAGCGGGACGGAGACGATGAATGTTACGCAGATGGAAGTAAGCGGAGCGGGTGATGCTATTGATGTGGGCAGTGAATGAAAGAGTGCTGTCAAGGAGGACACCCAGACTCTTAACCTGAGGGGAGGGAAATATGGAGGAATTGTCGAAGGAGAGAGAGAAATTATCAACTTTGCTAAGATTGGATTTAGTGTCAACAACAAGAAGTTCAGTCTTGCTGCAATTTAATTTAAGGAAATTTGACGTGTTCCAGGATTTGACTTCAGAAAGACAGTTAGAGAGGGAAGAAGGTGGAGAAGTAGAGCCAGGTTTGGAGGAGATGTAGAGCTGGGTGTTGTCTGCATAGCAGTGAAAATGTATGTTGTATTTCCGAAAAATGTTGCCGAGGGGGAGGAGGTAGATGATGAAGAGAAGGGGCCCCAGGATAGAGCCCTGGGGCACACCTGTGGTGATTGGTGTGATGGGAGAGGTGAATGATTTTAACCGGATTAACTGGGTGTGACCTGAGAGATAGGAATGGAACCAGCTAAGGGGTAGGTTGGTGATGCCAATATAGGAGAGTCAATCCAGAAGGATGGGGTGGGAGACGGTGTCAAACGCTGCACTCAAATCTAGCAGGAGGAGGATGGAGACTGAACCAGCATCTGCTGCAAGGAGGAGGTCGTTAGTGATCTTGAGGAGAGCTGTTTCTGTGCTGTGGAGGGGACGGAAACCAGACTGGAGCTGTTCGTATAAACTATTGCCGGAGAGGTGAGCATGGAGTTGAGCAGCTACAGTTTTTTCAAGAATTTTGGAGATGAATGGGACGTTTGATATTGGGCGGAAGTTGTTGAGATTGGAGAGGTCGGAACCAGGCTTTTTTAGTATGGGGTGACTACTGCTGATTTGACAGCAGTGGGAACAGTTCTGGTCTTGAGGGAGGCATGAATGATGCTGGTGATCAGTGGGGAAAGAGTGAGGTGAGTAGCCTTGACCAAAGCAGTGGGTATTGGATCAAGCTGGCAGGAAGAGGTGTTGGATCTTTGGATGAGTTAGCTAATTTCATCAACTGATTGGAGGTTAAAAGCAGAAAACAAATGAAGTGGGGGAGTTAAAGCAGCAGGGATTGAATTTGGACTTGAAGACGGCTTAAGTTGCTGATGGATCTGCTCAATTTTTGTTGTGAAAAATGATGCCAAGGAGTTACAAAAATCTGAGGACTACAAGTGGGGGGGAAGTACATTTGGGCTTGTTGTTGTTTTTGAGAGGAGTGAAAAAAGAGCTCTTGTGTTACCTATTGAACAGTTTACCAGACCAGAGAAATAAGTGATTTTTGCCTCAGAAATACAATCATTGTAATGAGAAAGGGGTGTAGTGTACATTTGCTTATGGACAGTAAGACCAGTTTTTCTGAATAATCTTTCCAGTTGTCGTCCTTTGGCTTTCAGTTGTCTGAGAGTGGGAGTGAACCAGTGTGCAGAAGTGGTGAAAGTGATGGACCTGGATTTAAGTGGAGCAAGATTGTCCAGGAGATTTTGGAGGTTGGCATTGTAATGTCAAAAGCCGCGTTTACATGGGCAAAAGTAATCGGAATGAACGCCTGATCGGAAAGAAAATGCGTCATGTAAACGCACCGTTCGGAATACTCACCCCGGTCAGACTCGTTCGGATCATAATTTCTTTCCGATGGAGATAGGTGGGTTATACCGATCGTTTATCCGATCGTGGAGCATGTAAACGGTCATTCCGATCGTGTGTCACTGCTGCTCTGGGTTACGTCACGCATAGACGGTGTGTGGCTCTGCGGACGCCCCGTGAAAAGCGCCGCTCCGCTCTCGCCCCGCTGGCTCTCCCCTTTCTTTCACCCCTCACGAAGGAGATGCAAGGAAGGAGCGCTTCTTGCCCCCCGACGCTCATTCAGTCCACTGGCACCCGAGTGGGCAGAGCAGCTGGATTAGTAATTTTGTGTTGGGGGGGGGGGGGGGGGCTGTTTTACGTGTGTGTTTTGTTGTTTTGTTATGTGTGGGAGAATTCAGACTGCGAGCCGCCCCGCCGCTATGGGTTAGCGGCTGCAGGACTCAGGAGGAACCGTGTTCGAACAGAGCTTTGGCCGCTAGCTCACAGAGTGGCTTTGGGGCGGTCTGTGTGAACTTTTCAGAGCAGAAATAAATGTCGCGTGGTGTCACGTGGAATTGTGTTTCCAGTTGTGTCCCGACAAAATAAAGGCTGATGTTATTTCCATGCATTTATGTGCAGCTTATATGCAGATCGCTGCGTTTCTCGCACGGTCCTGGATTTAGTGTCCATCAGGCTAATGTTGTTAGTCCGTGTTAGCCTGTACTAAGCCTTCTTCCATCTGTTTCATTCATAAAACAGCACTGATCACACGGATTAAATATAACGATGAGCGAACAGGCGCTTCATGATATTCATGACATTAATAAAAGCATGTTTGGAAGGTCCTCTTATATTACGGAGCTGCAGCACATGCGGTCTGTCTGTGGCAGTGGTTTGTTTACAACGGGACCTAGTTCCGGATCCGGGTGATTTTACACCACTGCGCATGCCCAGATGATTCATTCCGAACGAAAGTGTGAGCCATGGGAACGTTTGTTCTAATCGGAAAAAGGTTTTCTGTGCCCATGTGCACGGGTGAATTTTAATCCGACCATTGATCCGATCAAGATATTCTGCCCATGTAACCGCGGCTAAAGTAGTTTGTCTGTAGTGGAATGACTGTCAGTGGGGGGAAGGCTGTTGATGAGTAAAGAAAAATTGTCCAGGTTGATGTCTTCAATCTTACTGAAGGTTATCGTACGGGGAGGGTTGGTGATGGTTGATGTTTCAGCCGTTGGCCTGCACTGCTCCTCTTAAGGTCTCCAAGCTGTCACGGTGCCTGTCAGTTCTCCTCCCCTTCACCTGAAGATTGGAACCAGCTGTGGACACTCAGCTCATCTACCTCACCGCCTTCTTAAGGAGATCCAGCCCAGCATTCATCGCCAGTCCGTTGCCTACCTCGGTGCATTTAGACTCCTCTGTCGTTCTGGCTAACTCTAGGTTCTGGCTAAGTCTACGTTCTGGCTAAGTACTTACCTTGCCTGTTGATCCATCTCCAGGTTCTGCATCCACGAGTGTCCACCTGGAAGATCTTCCTCACGATTCCGCCTCAGCTTCCCCTCACGTCTCGTCACGCTCCATCCTCGCCTCAGCTCCCAAGACATCAGGCTGACAGTGGTTTTCCCCACTCGGCAAGTCTCGCCCCCGCTCCAGCCTTCGTTTCCTGCTACGCGCCCAGTACTCCACGAGCAGTGGCTACGCTCCAAGCTAACGAACTTTTGCAGCTTGAACTTTTGTTTCCTGCCCGGGAAAATTTAAGACTCTCTGTTACACACTATTCGCCTGAGTTCTCTTCCGGGTTTCAGCATCTGGGTCTGTCTCGTCATACATACCATGACACAAGCCGTCACATCTTTCAATATTAAGGATTGGTTCATCCAAAGGAAAAATTAGAACAGAAAAAGAAACGCATTTGTTTGAATGAATGCGATATGTATTAGAAAAGTTAATGTTGGAAAAACAGAATGGAATTTTTTATTCAAAAGTAGCCGAACTATGAATGTGAGGAGAAGAAGAAGAAGCAACAGAAACAAAAAAAACACAAAACCTGAAGTCAGCAACATTCGTTCACTGCATCATGAACATGGTCTGAGACACTGGATCAAAAATAAAAAAAAATCAAGAAACACAGAAACAGCATGAACTGAGATTAAGGGTGTGTCCGCTGCCGCCCACTGAAGATGGACCAAAACAGAACCATCTCTCCGTAACTCCGATGTTCCTGAGTCTGATTTTACAGCCAAAAAAGGCACAAACCGCCTGGTTTGTGAGATTTTGCAAAGTTCTTTGCTTTCTTTTGTCATGAGGATGGAGTGAGGATTGATTTTTTTTTCATCTTATTAGAGGTCAAATTTGTGCATTTCTTTGGTGTGTGTGTCTTTGACTGGCATGTCAGCTGACCACTTTGGACACTTTGTGGAGGTGGGTGGAGCAGACTCAGGTCATTCCAGGCTTCATTTGGACCATTCAGGATCTTCTGAATGATATCAGAGAGGATCTGTCATATTTCAGCCTCCGTGAGCATCTTCCTCCATGCGCCACCTGAGAGCAGAGCAGGTTGGTTGAAACAAGCTTTCAGAGCAGTGAAGTGGCCAACAAAGAAACATTTCAAGAAACATTCAAAAGTCAAAGGGATTTTGATGTTCAGCACAAGTTTTTTTTTTTCTTCCGTTAGCAAGCAGATGATGCATCAGGGGTGACTCAGCCCCTCCCACAGACTGCTGAATGAGCTCATTTGCAAATGTCTGCAGTCAACCTCACAGCTGCCGGAAAAAACAGAAAGAAGTTCACTCCAACAAGTTTCTTTGTCCGGAAAAGTCTGGCTACTGCACATTAGCTTCATTAGATTTAACAGTGAATGAAAGAAGCCAGCTCTGCTCCAAACTCACTGTCTGATGCCATGCTTCCATGTCGTCTTGGTGGTAGAAACCTAGAACTGCGTTGGTCTACCTGTCATCTTTCTGCTGAGGTGTTTGCTCAAGGGCTCCATCATGGCTGTCTGTGTTCAGACTCCGCTGGTGGAACTCCAGTCATCATCCCTGCAGCAGCAGCTACTGACTGGCTCATGGAGACTCCTGCGCTCGCCCAGCACACAGCCCAGGCCGCAGGTCCTTGTCCTTCAAATGCTCATCAGAGGTCTGCTCAGCCACCCGAAGACAGAACAGCTGTCAGATCCAGGCAACAACTTTCTGTCACTGAAATGATGCAGCCTTTCATGTAGTGACACACTCCAACTGTGGCTGAGTCAGAGTGGAAACACTATCCAAAGATGCCCCGCTCAGCCGGGTTTGGTTCTATTTGACATCAGCAAAGTCTTTGAAGGACTCTGAAGACCATAGAGATGTGAAATACTCTGACTGGCTCACCAACAAGCTCAGGGTCATTTTCATCTTTGCTGTTCATCATTCAGAAGGTTCTTTAGATCATGTCTGCACAGTCAAAGCATGAGGTACTGGGACCACCTCTTGTCAAATGACCTCAGGCCTTTGGGAGCCTTGTTGCCCATCTACAGATAATACTAAAAAGTGGGCGGAGTAAATGAGTCTAATCAGTTCTTTGAACATGTCCATCTGAGCAACATCAGCACAAGTGAAGTTTACCGTTGACGCTGTTTGAGCCTTAAGGTTTTAGTTTGTACTCAGATTTTATTGTCTTTCATCTCCTTTGTCTTCTCATGTCCAGGTTTTGCTGAAGTTTGATGTGTCCAGTGTTTTGAGTCAAAAACACAATCGCTGTAGCAGCATCTAACATTTCTTAAATAATGTAAAGAAAGATCTTTTTTGTTTTACCAAAGTTTAATGATATCATGCACAGCTGACCTTCTCAGCTTGTAACAAAGAGAGAAATGAATGCAGCTGCAGCTCTCCTGTGCGTCCACGTCCATCCGTTTTCCTCTCAACAAGCTGGATGTTTTCTGGACCGGCGGTTCTCCTCTGTCTGAGAACACAGCCGAAGATCAGGACTTCAAGCCAACATGGACCCACCATGTTTTCACAGCCCAGGTCGTTACTGAACCATGAATAGTCTTCCCATGTATTTACCTTATCCGCCTTCAGGCAAAACTGAGGGATGTACAGCAGGGCAGAGGGTCAAATGTTATTCTTCATTTTACAGAAATGTAAATTATTGGATGGATTGTTCAAACAGATCCTCAGGCTGACGGCTGTATTCCAGGCAGCTCCACCTGGCACGACCAAATGTGGAGCGGTGCTGGCTGAGTTTTGGACTGCTGGTGTGTGGGCAGCAGCCGCTCTCTGCAGGCTGATGCTTTCGTGCTGAAGCTGGATGTTGGCAGCACTCCAGGTGGATGTAGGCTGAGCGACGCCTCGGCGCTCTTATGTATTGATTTAAAGAGCTGAAGGCACCCGAGGGCCACAGGCTGCGTTTGGACAATCCATACAGGAGAGTGTAAAAGTTCACTCCCTGAGCTCTCCTGGGTCAGGAATCCAGAACAAAGGAGAGTCCAGGCTTGGCTCCAAAGCCCAACTAGAAAATGGATGTACAGCCACCAAATGTTGGCCAAAGACAGATGCAGAGACTGCTTGTGTCTTGTGCTGTTTGATCTAACTGTGCAGGTGAGCTGCTGTTTTCACATCCACATTGAAGGAGGATTTGATCTAAATCTAAATGTGTTTTTGCAGATTGAGAGTGTATTCTGACTGGGAGAATCATTTGTTCTGGATCAAGTCCCGAAGCTTGCCTTTGGTCAGTATTCAGACTGCCATTAAGCAGACTATACTATTCCGGAGCAAAGCTTGTAAACAAAACCATGTGACTAAAGAACTCTTCAGTCATTGGACAGAATCTACAAGGGCGGGGCAAAACAGCATTTGCTGCTTTTTTAAAATTCCTATCGGTATAGTTAACTTCTTAAAACTTTATATTTCGGTCATCAGTTTTGAATGTCGGGAACGACACTATTTCCATGTAACTTCGGTACGGCGGGGGTGTGCTGCTAAGCGGTTACTGGGAAGGAGACGTGTCGTTTGTGCTTTAACTCAGAAAATGCTAGCAACTGCAGTGATGAGGAGAATCTATGCTGATAAATGTTTATGACAAACGGATTGTCGGGAAAACAGTGAGAAGCGATGTGGATCCGTTAAAAGTTGTTTTAATGAGCCTGCATTCATACAACCACATTTCATGCGTTGCTGTGTCTCATCGTTGTGGTGTTATGCCATTCCTTTAAAGACAATTCTGTTAAGGAACTATGTGGTAGCTGTAAGGATGATGTCACAGCAGCGCTGGCCATGTAACCAGACAAGCGGGTAAGAAGCGTTTTTATCTGTGTTAGAATAAACCTTCTCACAAATAAACTGTTTAACTCTTTTTCTGTTTGATAACACGACAACCGTTGCTTTACATTTGTCGGCATGTCATCTGTTGCTTCATTCCTACTCTGTTTATGTTGCTGCGTTGGTTTATGCATTCAAACCAACTAGTGTGAAACATTTCATTCAGTGACACAAAGTATTAGTGCAAAGGTGAGCTAACACCTGTGCACAAGGAGCAATTTTTTAGCCATACCACCCAGCTCTAGTGCCCTCTGTTGAGCTACTGCTGGTCAAAAGGAAAAGCAGTTCTAAATTCCCAGAGGAGCTTGAATGCGTCGTTCTGTTTAGCCTACAGAGCCACGCTCAGACCTGCAGGCTCCAACCTCCTCCAGGCTGAGCAGAGATGTCTTCATGTCATTTAGATCTCACATTTTACCATCAAACCCTGCAGAAGACATCACAAAGTCTCAGCATCTGTCAAACATGTTTTCATTCAGAAACATCTCTCCATCTCTGCTGACAGACTTGATGAAATGCCCTCCAGCGTTTCTACAAAAATTAAAATCTTTCATGAAGTCAAACAGAGCTGTGGGAATATTGTGGGCTGGTTCAGGGATCAGGTTTGTGTGAGAGTTTAGATCCAGATGAGTCAAAGATTTAAATGTGAACATTCAAACTCAGATCTGAACACAATAGGTGACATTTTTATTTTGGAAATGCGTCTCTGCCTTGTGCGGAGCTGCAACCTGAGAGTCTTTCATTTATACAGTGATCACGGAGCCTTCAGAAAACATGCTAAAACACGCTACAAAAACTCTGTTAAAGGCCAAAACAAACTTACATTTAATGTAATTTGACTGAAGAAAGTTTAGTTCAAGTGATGTTAAAACTTATGTGGGAAATACTAAAGAATTCAAGAAACCTCAAGTAACAAAACAAAAACAGAAGTAACATAACTGGACAGTGTGTGTGGAAGCTGAAGAATTACAATGATTAACAATGGATTCAATGCAACTCAAAAAGAGTTTTTCTGATGGAATGAGTTCCAGAATCCAAGCGGCCAAAGGTGACTGGGCTCCCTTTATAGGTGAGGGGCTCCATCACCTGGGGAGGGTTCGGAGTAGAGCCGCTGCTCCTTCACATCGAGTCCGCTGATGTGGCTCGGCTCGGTCATGGTGCCTCTGTCAGTTCTCCTCCCCCTCCCTGCTCTCCTCTGCTCCTGACTCCACCAGCTGTGACTCATCTCATCAAGACTCTGGTCTTCTTAAGGAGACCCAGCTCCAGTATTCTTCGCCAGTTCGTTAACCCTGAGGGTGCCTAGTCATCCTAAAGACTCACGTCTGGCCCCTTGCCTTGTTCTCTCGCTATTCTTGTTTTGTTGTTGCCTCAGGAACTTCATGCCACGAGACTCACCTGAGTCAGACGCTACCTTGAGCAGCAGCCATCCTCCTGAATCTTCACAGGGAATCACTCCTTCAAGATCCGCAGCCACGCCGCTCGCCAAGAACTCCAGCCACGCCACGAACCCCTTACCACATCTGGACCTCCGGCCTCGCCTCGGTCACAGCCCAGTCTGAGCTTCCAGCCACGCCAACTCCAAAGAACCTTATCGGATCAGAACTAAATCTTTAATACTCACCTAACCACTTACCTGTCTCCTCCATCCGGGTTACAGCATCTGGGTCGGTTTCGTTTTCAGATCATGACAGGCTCCAACGCCTCCTGGACGCCTTCCTTCAAACTCATCTATTTATACAGTTCCACACTGGGTTTGTGCAGTAGGCGTCACATAAAGCCTGTGTGACGCAGAATCACCTTTTTTCTGACACGTTTGCAAAATTCTCAAGTATGTCATAAATGTGAGGGAAACAGACCCTCCCAGAGAGCCCAATTCTGAGAGGAAGAGCGTTTCTGCGGCCCTAAAATCCTAAAGAAAAGCATCTACAGGTATGTTAATCTCATCAGCTTCATCTAAGGACATTGAAAGGTAGAAAAACCTTTAGCTTGTCTCAGTTGATTTTTTCACAGTGCAGGTTTATGATGCTGGTAGCTATTGGATCGTTTACATGGAAAAACAAAAGGCTGATTGTATTCACTATATTATCACCTATAATGGTTAACACGGACCATCTGTAAAAATAGTATACTGCCCCTTTAGTGACTTAACACTTCCTGCTGAGTTATACAAAGAAGGACTTCAATAAGGCGGTGTCCTCCATGAAGGCTAGAGATTGTTTCCACAGGTGACAAACATGCTGCATTTTCTCCTTATTTTTCTATCTAGAACTGAAATTTAGTGCCGTTGCCATGGTAACATTTTACAGGCAGAGGATTTGTCTGAATTGTCTTCAAAGCTTAGATTTATGCTGTGATGCAAGTTCAAGGAGGGAATCATTAGTAAAGAAGTGTGATGGAAGAGGCCTTTCTTCCTCACGCAGCGTGATGGCGTCCTCATGGGTGAGAGTTCTAGGACAAAAATGACCAAAAACCTTTGCACAGCATGAGCAGCTTCAACACAGTTAACCTTGAACCAACAAGAGGCAACACACAGCAACCAGAAAATGACACTGAAACGAGGCGAGAACAAACACAGAGACACAACACAAAACACCAAACACGACCTGCAAACACACACTGGTTGAAAAAGGAACCAGAATAAAGTCCCACATCCTCACACAAAACCACCATCTGAGCTGAGGATGACATTTCTGGGTCAAAGTTTGTGAGGGGGTTTGAAGCACAGCATGTGTTCTCCCTGGAACAGTAAACTTGGACCGATTCTCTGGTTTTGTGTTGCTGTGCAGTTTTCAGTTACACATTCAAGTTGTACTGCAAAGACATCAGCAGAAAAATCCCACAAAAACGCAAACTATTGTCTGACAATGTAATAGACAAGTAAAGGCAGCGCAAAAATGAAGATTTCACTTCTGTTATTCTTCTGTGACAACTCGACGGTGGCGCCCAGCAGGACAGACTGTGGCGGCGGCTGACAGGCAGGCAGAGCCAGGGACGCTGACGGTTTTTTCCAAGCAGAGACAGCAAAACGCTGCAACCACCCATAAATATTGAACCTGCCTGCAGGCCAATGACCCACACTGGCTGCCTCTTCAGCAAGTCAGTCACATTTATGTGCTTGTGTGGGGAGACGGCACCATTAAGCTCTCAGGGTCAGTACAGACAGCGGGGGGCGGGGAGGGTCAAGTCTGCTGCATTTGTTAAAATGCTGCTTCCAGTGGGTGGAATATTGTAAAAATAAACAGTCATAACCCTCTGATTTTACAGTCAGTTTCTAAATGATTGTGAAATGTTTTTCTCATGAAAAGATGCAGAAATGTTTTTTTTATAAATGTGTCACTTATTCACAACAGCATCATTTAGACTTTCCATTCTTAAATATTTAAGGCAAAATGACAGATTTTCTAAGGTAACTTCTGATAAAGAAGCAAATGGAAGCATCTGTGTCATGATTTAGTCTAAACATTTCCGCTGCAGCAGAAAGAAGAAAAGACCATGGATAGTGTTAAACTAACCTAACATGTAAACAATCCAAAGGGAGTTTGCTTAAGAAAATATAATGAAGATGGTGAAAGAATTAGTAATTCAACTGAAAAGGCTAAATCGAAGGCTAAGTCCTATAATGCTAAATCGGCTGAAGTAAAAAGATATCATGAGTTTAGTTTGTTAGTTCATTTTAGTATTTTCCTATTGAACTCTTTGTATTCATGATCCTTTTGAGTTCATGTTTATTTCGAAGCCCATCGAGACGACTGTTGTTGTGATTTTGAGCTATACAAATAAAATTGAATTGAATTAAACAGCTTCAAAGGTCAATTAAAAACCTAACTTTTTAGAATAATTTCTAGTGCGCAGAAGTCGGTGGCGTTTTCTTTTATTTGTTTTATTGCCATCTCATTTACCTTTTTTGAATTTAGTGCTGTAATTTTTTGCTGTTTTTAATTTTACTTTTAATTTGCTTCATTTTCAACTTTCTTGTGTCTTTCTTTTATTCTGAAGCACTCTGGTATACCTAAAGTACCCAAAGTACGGTATAAATAAAGCTTCATTCAGTCATTTTCTTCCGTTTGTTCCCTTTCGGGTCACGGGGCTGCTGGAGCCTATCCCGGCCACTGGTGGGCTAAGGCAGGGCACACCCTGGACAAGTCGCCAGACTGTGGCAGGGCCACAATCATACACCCATTCACACTCACACCTAGGGACAATTTAGAGTTGCCAATTGACCTATGAAGCATGTTTTTAGAACAGTGGGAGGAAGCCAGAGACCCTGGAGAAATCCACACATGCACGGGGAGACAATGCAAACTACACACAGAAAGGTCCCATTTTGATGTTGTGGTCCAGGTCCCCCAGCCGGGACTTGAACTGGGGGCCTTTTGCTGTGAGGCCAGAGCGCTAACCACTGTGCCACCATGCAGCCTAAATCATTTATTCATTCATTAAATCATTCATTATATCATTCATTCACTCAATCATTCACTAATTCAATCACTCAAATTCTTCAAGTCTATGCAATTTTTTTTGCTGAATCATGTATTGAATTTTTACAGCATCCCAATGAAAAATGTGCGAGTAAGATATGAACGCAACAGATGCAAACTCGGCATACGCACGCTGTTCAAAAATTAATAATTGCAACATTTTTCCACAGTATCTTCCCAAAGATACTTAAGAAGTAACGAGATGATCTATGAAAAACCCTAGGACAAGTTTTACTTTGTAGATGGTACTACAGGTGTTTTTTTCTTCATTCAAGATTGCAGCCTCCTCTTCTTCATCTTCGTGGTCAAAGAAACATTTGTGGTGGTTGTAGACGTAACCCTTGTGCTATCCTAGGCATTTTAACATTGGGAGTTGGGTCATGTAGAGGTTTTACACTTAAGAGTTCCCACTTCCCATGAGTCTTAGGGGGTGAAGGCTGAAGTCTTAGGGCTAACCCCCAGGCCAGTTGTATCTCTGATCAGTTCCTTTACGTGAGTGTGGGTCAGAACGGACCGATGCTTTGATTTCACTTGTTTCAAGGTAATAAACAGGGACTGGCAGACATATATTGAGGAAAACGTCAGATTGAGAGCGGCTCTTTTACACACTGTTATTTCTCTGTTCTCCAAATTATAACAGGGCCGTCTTTTAAAGAGATTTCAGCTCAATCATCTCCGGTTCTCTCGCTGCCTCCTCAGTGACAAGCGGGGATCTCAGGCAGTCAAAAAAGATTAAAGATTAAAGGATCCATGAGAAAAGTGATCTGCAGTCATTTCTGTCCAGTTGTACAAGCAGCGTCACGTTTTGCGCTTCATTCATTCTGATTGCAACTTTCTGCTGTGAGCTCCTCAAAGAAGGAAAGTGGAGTGATGGGCGTTTTGAATGTGCACTGAGAGCCGCGTGTTCGCCACCCCTGCACTAGACAGAGCTCTGAACCTTTTTTCTTCAATGATTTGTGATCTTCACTGGTGTCCATGGATTACATGAACTCTTTCCACCTTTATCCACCTTTGTCATGGTAGGGGGAACACGTCAATGTAAGGGGGGGTCATCTAAGCTTTGTGTCTTTTTAGATAATGATACTGATGTTGATTCAAAATTGGGGCGGGGGTACCTCTACCCCTGATGTCAGTAAAGTTCTCCTCCTGTTACAGATCAAAGACATCATGGACTATGCTGCAGTAACAGAAAATTCTGTTTGAAAAAATATTGTGGAGCTGATGGTATGTCTGGACAAGTAAAGCTGATCAGGAGCTCTTTGGAAAGATTCAAGCAGCTAATTGGAGCGAAGCAGCTTTGGTGCATGAAGGCAGCAGAGCAGCTTCTCTGGTCGACGTTCACACATGTGGCTTTAGGGCACAAGCTAGAGAAACTTCATAATTACTGTTAAAACCTTGGAAAAGAAAAATGAGATCCAAACACTTAGCTAGAACGCGCTTTAGTCTCCAGCTGACGCCCAGCAGCCTGACAGCAATGGATGTAAACATTCATTAGCTGCATGGTTAGCTTCAGGCGGCCTGCATGCATGCACAACTGCAGCTCAATTCAAAGACGAGTTCCCCACTCTGTAAGGCAAATGTTTCTCTCCAAGAAGCTTAAGACGTTCTGTTTAACTCTACAAGAGAATAAAGTCTGCAGGAGAACCACGTGACAGCTTCATGATGTGCTAGTTGCTGTTGCTCTTAAAAAGTTGCTCAACCTTAAACAGAAGATCTGCCACTTATTAAGTCATACTGGACAGACATGGAAACATTTAAGCTTCACTAGTTTCAGCACCTAGAAAAACTCTGAATGAAAATGTTTGTGTACCAGAATGTCAAGAACAGGAATGTGGGCACTGTAACCAAGAGGACCAGATTGCAGACAACATGGCACCCTAACATCATCAACTGGAAGTTTTAAACTGGAAGTTCACGTCTCGTCCCCCCTCCCCATTTTGGTTGGAAAATACTCTTTTTCTAGGTCCAAAAACACTAATTTAACTGGCGACTGGAAGAGTTACATTTCTTTTTTTAAGGGTTGAAAGGTTACGATGAAGAAATGTAAACACTGGAGCTACAGCTCCGGTGTAACAGTTTTACAAATCTGAACTCTTTTCTTTTTATCCTTTTTTGTACAGAATAAAACAATTGCCCTTTTTGCCCCGTTTTAAGATAATGTTAATTCACATGATGAAGTTTTAATAAAAGGTGACACAATTCTGAAAACTTGTAGAATTTCCGTTTCCAGCTAATGATGTTCTGCCGCCATCTTGTCTGCAACCAGGTTCCCCTCACTGTTACTGTTTACAGAACCCTAAATCTGCCGTCTCCTACTGGCCCACGTGGGGCCATTTCAAACTGATGAACGGACGGAGTGATAACTGAGTCCGTGTTATTACGAAGTTGTAGAGCACCACAAAGCGTGGTTTTGGACCCCTTTTTGTTTGCACTACAGGGTTCATTTTAAGAAAGTATAATGATCCCACACAAACAGGCACACTCGGGTCTCTTTAAAGGTTAAGCAGGTGTGTGAGGAGGTGTATGTTCCTAACCTAACAAAAATCCTGGTGAAAACTGCTCCAAAATTTGAGTCCCACCACGCAGCACTGTTGCCAGACCTTAGCACCACGCCCGCCACTCAAATTGTGACTCAGGACCTCAGATCGCGTCTGTACCAATAAGTGGGTTTGAGATGACCCAGACGGACGCAACGCCTGGTGCGCGATGTATACTTGTTAGGCTTTTGCTCCGATGTCAAATTTCAATCATCATAAAAATATGGGAAGAGGAGGGCGTGTGCTCTTTGGCTATACAGAAACTGTATCACCCGTTCCTCAACCGCTGCAGAGTGAGGAACCAGCCTGCTTGGGCCTCCTGAACTTTATGACATTTTTCATATTTGATTGAGACAATAATAAATGTCAGATGTCAAAGCTCTGGACTTAAGCAGCAGAAAGAAGCATTCAGGATGCTTAACCCTTGTGCTATCTTAGATGACCCCCCCTTCCATTGACGTGTTCTCCCTACCATGACAAAGGTCGATAAAGGTGGAAAGATTTCATGTAATCCATGGACACCAGTGAAGATCACAAATCATTGAAGAAAAAAGGTTCAGAGCACTGTCTAGTGGGTCTAGATGACCCAACTCCCAATGTTAAAGTGCCTAAGATAGAACAAGGGTTACACAGCGCTCCATTTCTTCATGGAGATGAACGGCTCAAACACAGGGGTCACAGCCGTGCTCTCACAACGTCATGGCCAGCCAGCCAAGATTTTCCCGTGCGGCTTCTTTTTTTGGAAACTTAACTCTGCGGAACAGAACTATGACGTGGGCGACCGGGAACTGCTGGCCATAAAGGAGGCGTTCTCTGAGTGGAGACACTGGCTTGAAGGTTCGACTGACCAGAAGAACCTGAAATATATAAAGTCCGCCAAATGGTTGAACCCAAGGCGGGCACGTTGGTCCCTGATCTTCTCACACTTTCGTTACGAGATTACATATCGACCAGTCTCCAAGAACTGTACGACTCTTTGGCGGAAGAAACAGTCGGACCAGAACCCGTCTTGCCATCTTCATTGATCCTAGCTTCTGTACAGTGGGACATAATGACAGAGTTGAACACAACCCTGCTGAGGCTCCCCCGCCGTCCTGTCCAATAGGGTGTATGTTCCTCCAACTCATCGGCAACAGGTTCTCCACCTTTTGCACGACTTGCCTGCAGCCAAACACTCAGTTGTGTCCAGCACTCAATCATTAGCCGCGGTTTCATGGGCAGAATATCTTGATGGGATCAATGGTCGGGTTAAAATTCACCCGTGCACATGGGCACAGGGTAATGTAGAACAAATGGCTCACACTTTCGGTGAATGAATTAAATGGGCATGCGCAGTAGTGTAAAATCACCCGGATGAGGAAATAGGTCCTGTTCTAAACAAACAGCTGCCACAGACATTTATTTTATGCAGCAGCTCTGTAACATACGAGACGATCTTCCAAACATGCTTTTATTAATGTCATGAATAGTATGAAGCGCCTGTTCGCTCATCGTTTTATTTAATCCGTGTGATCAGTGCTGGAAGAAGGGTTAGGACAGGCTATAAATACGGGCTAAACAACATTAGCCTGATGGACACAAAGTCCTGGACCATAAAACGCTGCAATCTGCATCTTGGCTGCACGTAAATGTCTGGGAATAACATCAGCCTTTATTTTGTCGGGACACAACTGGAAACACAAATCCACGTGATTGTTTGAACGATTCTAAGGACTGAGCGACATTTATTTCTGCTTCCCCAAACTCGCTGCGTGAGCTGGCGACTCTCCTGAGTCCTGCAGCCGCTAACCCAGAGCGGCGGGACGGCTCGCAGTCTGAATTCTCCCACACATAACAAATCAAAAAAAAAAAACACACGTAACAAAGCATCCTCCTCGGAGCTTTGTTACGTGTGGAGCGGCGCTTTACATGGGGCGTCCACAGAGCAGCTGGTCGGTCCCGTATGAGCTCCAAAGCTTTCTCTCAGCGAAACACCGTCTATGTGTAACGTAAACCAGAGCAGCAGTGACACACGGTCGGAATGAACCGTTTACATGCTCCACGATCGGATAAACGATCGGTATAACCCACCTATCTCGATCGGAAAGAAATTTTGATCCGAGCGAGTCTGACCGGGGCAGAGTACAGTGATCCCTTGCTATAACGCGGTTTACTTTTCACGGTTTCGCTACTTCACGGATTTGCATCGTGCATAGTGTTCTGCATTCTGATTGGCTAAAAAAGTCAGTCCGCTTCTTTTATACCTGTGCGTCAATAACGTTGCAGTTTAATATGTACACGTACGTAAAACAGCTTTCCAAATTACGTACAAGCAAATCATCTCGCAATTTCAAGTTTCTCTAAAACCCATAGAAAAAGAGCAACACCAACTGTCAATCACTGTGTTCTTCTCCCGAACAAACACACACAGCTGCACCGCGGAGAAGGAGAAAACACTGCAGCTTCTCAGACTGAAGAGCATTGAAATATACCTGAGCCACTATTTTTCCGTTTGTACTTTGTATTTTTTTCATGATCATTTTAAATTTTCTCCCGTTTAATCCAATTACTCGGGTCGCGGTGGGCGGGGCTAATCTCCGCGATTTGAACCCTTCTGTTTACATCGATGATTCAAATTATTATTTGACAGTACAGTACAGAAGATATTAGTTGAAAAAAAAACGTTTTTAAAGTACGTTGAGTTGTGAAACAAATGCTTGAGCCTGCAAAATGTTTTGTTCTTTCTTTTCAATGTATAATACGGTTTTTAATTGTATAATACTTGTTAAAAAAAATATAGGTTTCTACTTCACGGATTTTGCCTTTCACGGGTTCTTTCTGGAACGTAACCCCCGCGAAAAACAAGGGTTGTTTATATGACGCATTTTCTTTCCATCAGGCGTTCTTTCCGATTACTTTTGCCCATGTAAACGCGGCTATTGAGAGCTAACACCTTCTGGTGGCCCACGCTATAGGCAGACGTGGTCCAGTACGTAACACGATGCACCTCCTGCCAAGCGGCCAAGTCACCTTGACAGCTACCAGCCGGCCTCCTGCATCCACTGCCCACACCACAGCGTCCATGGTCACACATCGCAGTAGACTTTTTCACAGATCTACCCCGTTCAAGCAGTAACACCACCATTCTCTCTGTCATTGATCACTTTTATAAATCTTGCCAGCTGATCCCTTTGCCCAGGCTGCCCACAGCTCTTGAAACAGCTAAACAATTTATTAACCATGTGTTCCAGCACTACGGTCTCCAGGAGGACATTGTGTCGGACCAGGGTTACCCAGTTCACCACACAATTGTGGCGTGAAATGTGCAAGGGTCTGGGTGTAAACGTGAATCTTGCCTCCGGCCACCACCCTCAGTCCAATGGCCAAGTGGAACGCCTAAATAAGGAGATCATTGGGTTCCTACGAATAAATTGGAACCAACACCAAGAGGACTGGAGTCGATTCCTTGTTTTGGCCAAATATGCCCAGAACTTCCTGAAGAAGGTGTCCACGGGACTCTCGCCCTTTCAGTGTGTGCTGGGGTTTTGGCCTCTGTTCTTTCCCTGGTCAGGAGAGCCCACACAGTTACCAGCAGTGGATGAGTGGTTCTGCCGCTGTGCGGAGACGTGGGAGGTGACTCATGTGCAGCTCCTGCAAGCTGTCCGCTGGACCCAAGAGCAGGCCGACTGGGACAGATGGGAGGGATCCATTATGGTTCCTGGTCCATGGGTCTGGCTGTCCACTCGAAACCTTTGGTTATGGCTTCCCTGCAAGAAACTCAGTCCCAAGTACATGGGTCCATTCTGGATTGTCAAACGTATCACCCCTGTGTCCTGCCGTCTGCAGTTACCTCCTGAATGCCGCATCCTGCCAACCTTCCACGTCTCCCTGTTGAAGCCCACCAGTGGACCTCCGGATGGTGGGCCGCAGTCTGAAAAGTCTGATGTCAGCCTGGCCCCCCTTGATGGTGGATGGCGAGGCGGCCTATCTCCTCAGGCAGATCCTTGATTCCCGCCGCCGGGGGGCCAGCTTCAATATCTGGTGGATTGGGATGGGTACGGCCCAGAGGAACGCTCCTAGGTCGCCGCTGATGACAACCTTAACCCCTCCCTTATCACTGACCTCCACCGGGGCCACCCCGACCTCGAGGCTGACCTCGGCATTGGAGGGCCCCTCACTGCTGGGCTCTGTCAGAAGTCAAAGTCCTGTAACACCCCCTGGTCACCGGCGGGAGCAGTCTCCAGAGTATTGAAGGCACTTCATCTCCCAGCAACCCCAGCGCTCACTTCCTGGATGCCACACACCTCACTAAATCAACCACAGCTTAAGCTCTGCACTGAGTCTCATTACCAAGCGTTGTATGTGAATCTAATCTCCTGACCCTGTTCTGACTCTGTTTGCCTGCCCTGACCCTGGCTGTATTTTGACCATCCTGTCTAGCCTCTGATGAACTTATGCCTCTTATTGACCCCTGCCTGCTTGACCCTGATTTAGCTTTGTTGACTTTTAGCTGGGCTAATAAACCTGTTGCTTTTAGATCCAGCCGTCTGCCTGTTTTTGTGACAGTAAAAAAAAAGAAAAAAAAAGGTCTCCTGATTTTATTCTTGTTTTTATTTTTACCCTCTCTGGTTAATGCAAGATAGCAAGTATTTACCCTCGGTCAGACGGAGAACACAAATGCGGAGAACACATTTGGGACTTTAAGTTTAATTTTAAATACGTCCAGCCAACAAAAAAATCTAGTCTTGTCTGGCACGTAAGCTTGTGGACGTCACACATTAATTTAAACAAAGCGTTGTTGTGACAGTTGGTTGACAGCAATTTATGTACTCGATGTGGTGCCTTTAATGAAGTTATCAAAAGAAGCATTTTCTTTTATGAAAACTGTGTTTAACAGTTCGTTTTTGGATAATTATCAAAGTGAGACATCTGTCGTTTCTGTTAGGTTTTCATCTAAATTTGTGTCAGAGTGAGTGCTCTCACCATGCGTTTGTAGGTTTAATTGAACACATTTTCACAGAGATGTTCGTGCTGAGTTGGCGCTGTGGTGCGAGCGTTGAAAATTTTCCGTCTTTGTAAGTTGTTTATATGTTGTTAATGTTTTTTAGGAAGTTGTTTAACTGTTTGTTGTGTATCTTAAAGTGTTTCTCACAAGCTGTGGATTGGCAATAGGTCTGTCCTACTTTTCTATGGAAAGCTAATGTCTGTGAACACCTTTTCCCTGTTTTATATCAGTTACATAGTAATATAATGTAAGAGTTTTTCAAGAAGAAAAGAAATTGAAGAAGCAACTCAAAGCCACTTGGAGGTACTTGTATTTGTTGGCTGTCTGTCTGGCAGCATAAAGTCACGTGTTGTGAGGACAGCACACTCAGAAATGTTAATGAAATGAAATGATTACATTTGTTCTCTTTCGTGAGACAAATGCCACAAGTACATGTCAAAAACTCAAAAAAACTCATTTTCATCTTAGGGGGACTCGTTTTAACAGATGATTGGAGTGGGACTTTGATTCCTGCTGGGCAGCTGGAAGTCATAGTTTATACCATAGAAGAAATGAAAAACCAAATTGATGTGTTTTACTTGCATCACAAGTAAACAAATCAGGGGATTGCAACAAATGTTTACAAGGACTGCAACACCGAAACACCCCGCTCTGCAGCTTCCTTTAGAGTAAAGAGGATCAGCTGATCTTATCAAACGTATGTAATCAAACCAGTTTACAGCATGAGAGTTAACCCAAGAGTCACTTAGAAATGATTGACATGATAATTGTTAAAACCATTCCATCGATATCAAACGCTAACACCACGGCACGTGTGTGACCACATGGGAGGTCCTCTGTGCTTTTTTTGGGCCATGTGAATGATGATCCTCTGTTTTGATGTCATCAGTCAACTTGAACACAGCGACCTCTGATAGAAACTTAGTGCAAGAACATATTTACTGTTTTCAGTAGGTTTAGTACTGCAATCAGGAAGTTTGGATGTAAACATGGTTCGTCCTGTACATCCCAGACGCATGTCAGTGCACAACGAGGAGGGTTAGAGGTCTAAGCAGCTCAGAAGTTCACCATGACTGTAGAACAGAACTGGACTGAGTGACCTCTCCCCAATGGCGTTCCAAACAGGAAGTGCCTGTTTGTCCAAGAAGCCCAAACCCCGTAGCTGATTACAGCTGTTTATTACAGCTGTATTCTACAGCTGTCATTCTATTGGTCAGAATAATAATTCCTACTCTGATACCTTTTTAACATGTTTCGATAATCCTCATTTTTTTTCATGATTTTTTTTCTTTGTTTCAAGTTATGAACTGACTAGGCCTGCACAATATACCGCAAATTTATCGTTATTGCGACATCAAGCTGTGCTATATGCATACCGCAAAAGACGGCGAAAAACGCAATAAATGGTTACCTTAAATGTGCTAAAACAAACTCATGGCAGCTTGAAATATTGAACAAATGAAATCAATCCCTTTATGCATTTAACCAATCGGAGAAACCCGTTTACATTGTTGATCAATCAGATGAGCCCTTTGATGTTTGATGTTTGCCTCCTATGTCACCAAGGGTCATTTGGATGATAATTTTTAAACTGTTGCATTGAAATGGAAATGATGTTTTTGGTTGTTTTGCTATTTGTTTATATACCATTTATATTATATACGAATTATATCGTTATTGCAATATTAATCACCAATATCGCAAGTTTTCTTCATATCGTGCAGCCCTAGAACTGACCAATCAAAAGCGTCAGTTAAAGCATGTCCACGCCTCAAACATTTGAAATGTTTGATTGACAGATCCTTCGCTATTATTATACATAGTTGAAGCAGTTCATGATAAAGCTAGCAGTCGACAAGGTGTAGAAAGTTTTCGTCCTCACTGTTGGTCTGCTGGAATCAACTAACTTTGGAAGAAAATCCCAAACAGATCCAGAGAAGAATGTGGGTCAGAACCAGGGAGTTTTACTTCAAAATAGCCCTTTCTGAAAAAAGAAACAAAACAGACGGCAGATTTTTCAGTGGACGTGTTGACTGCAGGCAGCGGAAGTGAGCTCATCTGTGTGATGGATCAGAAACAGAAAAAATGTCACTTAAAAAGAAATCAAATAACAACAACTAAATACAAATCCAAAATATTTGTTTGCAAAATATAGGATGTGATTTTAGTGAACTGGAACTGAAAGGTCATGGAAACTGTGGTAAAAGTTTGCAGTTGTAAAAACTCAATTTGTCCATCTTCCAATCCCGCTTAATCCCTAGTCCCTGTGGGCGGCCGTGGTGCAGCGGTAGGGCGGTCGACCCATGATCGTAAGGTTGCAGGTTCAATTCCCGCCTTGCACGCCCATGAGTCGAAGTGTCCTTGGGCAAGACACTGAACCCCACCTTGCCTCTGGTGGTAGGCGGGCGCCTGTGTTTGGCAGCGGGGCTGCCATCAGTGTGTGACTGTGTGAGTGAATGTGTGTGTGACTGTAAAGCACTTTGTCCTTGTAGGAAGAAAGGCGCTATATAAGTATACGCCATTTACCATTTTAGTCATGGAGTTGCTGGAGCCTATCCCAACTGCTGTCAGGTGAAGGTGGAGCTCACCCAGGAAAAGTCACCCATCTGTTGCATCAATCTTTAAGAATTGATGCTATATCCCTTGTGCTATCTTAGATGACCCCCCCCTTCCATTGAGGTGTTCTCCCTACCATGACAAAGGTGGATAAAGGTGGAAAGATTTCATGTAATCCATGGACACCAGTGAAGATCACAAATCATTGAAGAAAAAAGGTTCAGAGCACTGTCTAGTGGGTCTAGATGACCCAACTCCCAACGTTAAAGTGCCTAGGATAGAACAAGGGTTACTTTAGTCTGTTCTGGAAACAGGAACATTTCTTTTATCTTGGTTGATGACTGAGCGCCTCCTGCCGTTCCAGAACTCGCAGAAAACAAATATTGCAGTTCATCCAAACACCACTGGAGTCAGGTTGCAAGAGAGAGCGAATGTCCTCTGACCTCCATGTCATATGAAATGAAACAAGGCAAGCTTTGGTTTCTGAAGTCTTTTCCTGCATCATCTCACAGGATCCACTGCCCCCCATGGGGTTCATGATGGAGTCACAAATCTCTAAGACCTGCTGTGTGTGTGTGAGGGGGCATTTTTAAAATCGAATGGAGGTGAGAGTTGGGTCTGTATTTTCATGTAAATACCCATATGTTCTCTGGATTTGGCATTTCTGCGTCTAAATGGTTCTTCTTTGCTGCTCTCTAAGTGTAGTCTGGAAGAAAACCTCCAGACGCTCTCAGCTGTCAATCCTGGCTAATTGATCATATCAATGAAATCAGATACAGATGATAAGAAAATCCAAAACTGTTCTTTCAATCTGGACAAACAACTTTATTTCTGGTAATGCATCTATACACTGTACATTCAGTCACTGTAGGATATAAGCAAAGCTATTTTCAAACATAATCTCATAAAGTCCTTTACTTTACAATATAATCTGTGTTGTTAGAGGGGGGCAGTGATGGGGTGGAGACAAATGATATGGTGATTAAGCCAAGCTTCTCATCATAACAAACATGTGGCATTAATAAAGGGGAACGCCTGGATTCTACACAAAGTTCTGCCGCAGCAGCAGCAGCGAGCTAAAGAAGGGTGGAGGTGAAGACGTCCACGGGAATCCAAAGATCCGGTTAGAATTATGCATGGAAATAAAAACATTCAGTACAAAGACTCTGCAGTAAAAAAGAGGATTAACAGAGGGAATATTCTCTTCCGCACGGCATTCCTGCTTCCCAAACAGTTCAGCTAAAACACAAACTTAAAAAAAGAAAAACAGCTATTGTAAGAAAAGATATCTTTTTGAAAAAGGAAACACCATGTACATATATTACACAATATTGCAAATGCAAAAGAAAATATTTACAGGTATAAATTCAAATGTGGCTAGTATTTTCTCTCCTTATTGCTGCTTACTGCTCATTATTTATTCACTTATTAAAAATCATTTTCCTTTAGAAAACATGGTTAAAATTAATTTTTTCAATTTTTTTATCAGGAGAGCGCAGGACCAAACGGTTTTTTTTCCTGAAATGTTTTCATAGAAAAGCAACACTTTAGAGCATAAAAACTAGAAAATGTACCAATTTCAGGTTGTCCTGCAGGCTTCAGAGTCAGGTAAAAAGTGGCTTCCAGACGGAAAGCTTCTATATAAACTGCATGTCTGGATCTGAAAGAGGGACGAGGCATCGTTTGTTCTCTGCTCTCAAGGAGAAGAAACCTCCTGTAAACTAGAATACTGATTCACTGCAAAAACACTAACAACGTTATGGTAACCTTAACAACCGTATGATGACAAGTGATAAAGACGACGACCTCACAGGTATCACAGACAGACTTTCTGACTAGATGGTAAAATCAGTGAAGACACTTTTTAAGATAGATTGACTACAAAAATGTAACTCTACCTGCTAAAGTGATACCTGTCTAGTTATTCCATCTTTATCATTTGTACAACGTTTATCCGAGTGGAAAAATAAACAACTAAGCCTCTTCAAATTTGCAGTGGTCAAAAAGCTGCGGAGCAAAAGAGGGACTCTTAATTTGGAACCTGCAATCAGAAAGTTGATGAGAAGCACTCTTCCTCACAGCTTTCTCATCAGTTTTCCTTCCCTGGAAGCCTTTCGCCCTCATCCAGGCACTTGAGCTTTTCCAGCATTGCATTGATTTCCTTTTTTTATTGTTACATTTCTTGTGTAAAGCTTTTTTTCCTAAAACAGCTCATGGCTTTTTTTTGTTAAGATAATTCTTTCTCTGCAGAATAACTCATTTCATACGGTATAACACAATAAAATCCTTACATGTACAGTATCAATGCCCAATAACTGACTATATGTATGGCAAAGCTTCTCAGAATTCATGCATAAAGCAAAATATGAGTTTTCTATTGGAGGAGAAAAAGTGACCATAACAGACGAGCAATAAAATACCTGCACGTTAAAAACAACCGAAGCAAAAACAGCATCAACACAACGTACATTCAGACTGCCACCGCTCCACACGCTCCGCCTCCTGATTCTCAGAATCCAGATCACATTCTCCGTATTTACAGGATGATTTTTCGGAATGAGTGGCAGCTGAGTCTCTGCGCCGGATCAGCAGATGTGGCAGCAGCTGCACCAATGTGGCGACATCAAAGAAAGTCGGTGGGAGGAAGATGCATTCAGACAGTTTTCTCTTATGACAAAGTGCCATTCATTACTGTGAAGTACAAAAGAATCCTATTTACAGAGTTTAACTTGCTAAAACAAACATTGTGTGGTTTTGATAAGTGTTTACCCAATCCAAGGACAATGGAGGCAGGAAAAGCGTTCAGATGTTCGGGGGAACTGAGGCCACACTCATGTCTAGTCCAGAGGAGAATTATGGGATGGAAAACTGATCGTCTTAACAAGTGCTGACAATAGGAACTTCAACTTAACTGTTTATCTGTTAATTCTAATTTGCAGGAAACTCCTTATTTTTTTCTTGAAGTGAGGATGAAAGAGAAGACGGGTCATCAAGCGGTCTCAGCTCTCATGGACGTTTCTGAGCTTCCAACTCCTTTCCTGGTCCATGTGTGAGCTGGCTCAGTGCACGCTCTCCCATCCGCTCTGCAGGTTGAAGGAACAGCGGTGTAAATGTGGAGTGAGATGATGCAGGTGGGAGGGGCTGGGGTGGGGGTGGGGCTTGGATGGCTATGAGTCCACTGCTGGTTCACTTGTTGGCGTGCACGTCCTTGTCTTTGCTGTTGGGTTTGGGCCACAGTTGGTGCTGTAGCTCCCTCACCACTTTTTCCAGGTGCTCCCTGGCCTCCCGCTCCCGCAGGAGGTCGGCTCGGAGCTGATCGCGGTCTGCATCTGCGTGTTGCAGCTTCATCTGTAGGTCTTCAATCTGAAGGAGAAAGTGGGAAGCAGGGTAAGAGAGCAGAAACGTGATCACAGCCATGACATCCAACCTGAGCGCTTTAGGCTGAAGGATGGACTCGTGCAGGATGCTGAAATAATATGAAATCATGTGCTTCCTTTGATGAAATACGTCTCCTGCTAAACTATAATGAAATTATATCAGCTGAACAAAGTGAAACAATTTAAAAGCTTTAAAATGTGTTAAATACAGAATCTGTTGAATAATGAACTATTTGAAAAAGACATTTGAAGCCAAAAATGCTAAAAGCACTAAAAGATTAGCTAAAAATAACGTCACAAAGTCTCAAACAATTTCAAAGAATCCAAACATTGTTTAGTGGTGTGCAAATCTTTTGCTAAATGTGACAGAAAGTTAAAATACATGAAGGAATATGCAACAGATGCTCAAAATTATAAAATGTTTAGGTGTAAAAGGACTTGAATTTTCTTTTACCAGTGTTTTTGTATGAAAATGTTTTAAAAGCTATTTAGGAAATTAACTGGAGAAGGTATACAACAGCCAAAAAAATGTCTCAATGCTAAAGATGCTAACGTAAATGCAGCCAATAAGAAAAGACAAAAGGGGAAAAAAGCTCAATTATTTGCAAGCATTGGTACAGTTCATACTAAAGTTTCAATCAAGTGAGCATAAAAGTAAAAGACAGTTAGAAGAACATAAAAGTTGCTTATCAGTGTGAACTAAACTGTGAACTGAGTAAGATAAGACTATATAAGAGAACTGGACGGACCGCGTGACGTCACGCGTAGAGAGTGGTTCACCTCCGGCTCCAGCAAAACAAAACCAGTTTAGTGGCCATTTCTCCATGATACGGATGTCGTCATGTTGGAGCCAGAGGACGTAAGTAACCAGTGATTGGTCTGAGCCGGTCTGAGTCAACGTTTTTTCTATGGCAACTATTGTTGCTTGTTGGAAGACCACACCCACTGAAAGCGGCTCGGGATAATCTGTCAATCAAACATTGAAGTGGGGGCATGCTTTTATTGACCCATCTGATTGGCCATTTTTTAACTTGAATAGCTTGTGATAAAGAAAAAATATCAAGAAAAAATATTAGGATTTGCAAGAAGATGTTAAAAAAGGTATCAGAGAAAGAATGGTTATTCTGACCAAAAGAACGGAGCCGGAAAGTACTTGGTGTTTGGAACGCGAAGGGGAGGGATCACTTTGTCCAGTTCTCATCTACAGTCCATAGAATGTACACAAGCTAGAGGGAGCAGTCGTACAGCAACTTCTCCATGCAGCAAACGCAAATCTCCCCCGTTTAACAAACTTTACTCACCAACTAACCAAGAAAAGTGTGTTGTAAGACTATTATAAACCAAAATACGACTAAGGAACAAGAAATTGAATACTTGCCAGGTCTGTTTTCCTCAAAATGGCAACAGCTAAAAGGAAACGCTAAACAAAAAGCTTTTCAGACGCATGACTACTGCGACACTGACAAGATGGAGACAGACAAGAGTGGTATGAAAAAAAAACCTCAGTTCATCACTTCATTCATCAGTGGCTCATCTGAAAAGACTCAAACACAGAGATAAAAGCAAAGACGGCGCAAACCCCGAAACTTCAAATGCAAAGCTTTTAGCGGCCATAGACTCACTAAAGATTGTAATGGAAGAACTTAAGGTGGAGTTGAAACCAAACTCACAGCAGTGGAGTTCAACTCTGACGAAATCAAAGTCTGCAAGGAAGAAAACAAGAAGCTGTCTAGCCTTGTGCTATCTTAGGCACTTTACCATTGGGAGTTGGGTCATCTAGACCCACTAGACAGAGCTCTGAACCTTTTTTCTTCAATGATTTGTGATCTTCACTGGTGTCCATGGATTACATGAAATCTTTCCACCTTTATCCACCTTTGTCATGGTAGGGGGAACACGTCAATGGTCATCTTGACCCCGTAGGATAGCACAAGGGTTACAGAGGTGGAAGAGCTGAAAACTCAAAATATGGAGCTGGTAAAGAAACAAACACGTGTCAAGTATAAAAGACGTTGAGGCCTAAGACCTGAGGCTCACTGAAAGAAGAAAATGGAGAAATCACCTTTCCACTTTGGAAAAAATAAATAGACATCATCCTAGACTGTGTTCATCGCCTGGGTCGGGTCAAGAACTGCCTTCCACGCCAGATCACCCTGCAGTTCAGCTTCAGAGACGAGCTCTGGAGGACCAGCAAACTTCACCACATCTGTAGAGACCTGAACTTTCACTTTGCTGAAGACCTGACCAGGAGGCATGAATGGCTGTGTGGCCCAAAGTGGAGAAAGCCAGAGAAGATGGTATAAAGACTATGTTCAGGGGCCCACATGCCTTTAGTAATGGACACAAAGGTTTGCCCTAAATATGCGAGTGAGCCATAACTTTAAGAAATGTGAGTGAAGTTCAAATCATAGCCCTGTTAAGGTTATGCTGCTAGTTTGAGCGTTAGGTAACTTAAGAAAAAAATGTTTTGTGTGTGTGAACGTACTGCGTACATGTGGACTTGTCTGTATGAGAACATTTTTGGAGCCAACAGGTATGCTTGTAACATTCAAGTGTGTGTGGACAGGCCCCGCCCCTTCTAGGTTTGTATTACATCTGAACCTAACCGTAATGATTATAAGCAACTTGATGCCTTATGATTTTACACCCCCCCCCCCTCTTCTATAATCACCCCCCACCACCACCACCACTACCTCTACCAGCCCTCTTTCTTCTTTCCTCCTTTTCTTTTCCGTCCAGTCCAACAAAAAACTTTTACACATATAATTAATATGAATAACATTTAGTATAAATTACAAAAGGGGTTTATTCAAATACACACCTAGTGTGCCAGAAGATTCATAACCCCTGTTGTAACAGTAAAATATGTCGAACACAAGAGGCTTTCAGCTCTAATCTGTTTGTTCAGCTGTTGGACAGGACAAGTTTTAAAAAAAAGTCTTGGCTCAAAGACATTCACTCGTTTTGGTTCTGTGTCCCTCCATTCATTTTTAATAAAATGGGAGGGTTGGAATATCCTCTTAGAGCAGATTTCAATATGAACAAATTATCCGGCTAAATTATCAAACTTTCACAAACAACTTCTGCTCTACTGGAAAGTGATTTATGTTCATAATTTTCCCACATTCTTTTATACATTGTGGAACAATAGATAGATATTACATGAGAACAAATCCCCTTTTCTCAGTGAATGGTATGAGCAGAACATTGGTCTGTACTTCATATGTTGAATGGTACGGCTCATTTTCTCAGCTATGAGCAGTTCTGTCAGAAATATAATTTATGCCAAACAAATCCAATAATACTAAAGTCATCAAAGCTATTCTGTTGGGATATATTCATGTAATAAAAGGTATACTGTTATATCAAGCCATGACACCACTATTACCATCATTATTAATACAAAGAATATTGAAATAAATGTAGTAATCAATTAATAAAAATGACCTTAAACTGCAATATGTATGCTGCAAAACAGACAAAAATAACATTTTACATAAATTTGATCAAGAAATAGTGAATAAATTAAGAATGCATTACTTAGAATTCCCACTTTTTTCTAAAGTTACAGAAACTCATTTTAAAATACCAAATGTCATCTATCCATCTGAAAAACGTTTAATTTTACGATGTAATATGAACAAGAATATTTGTACATACTGTATGTAGAGAAACATTTGTTCCCAAATTCAAATTTTGAAAAGAATTACATAACTGGCTAGAAACTACTTTCACTTTTACAACTGCCAACAGTTTTATTAAACATCATCAGAATAGAAAATAAATGAGACAAAGTCTACTTAAACATAATCCTTAACCTTGCTAAATTCAACAGACACAAACGGAAATATACAAAGACCTCCCCAAAATGTAGAATATTTACAAAGGAATTCAAACTATATTATAATTATTATAATATATAACATACTGAAAACTGTAGTTATGTGAAAACATTATTTGCTGTTTGCCTCATTTGTTGTTTATTGCTGCAAAAGCCCCAAATGGTTGACTGGAATAATTCAAAAACTCTGTTTTATCTTGTGAAGCCATGTCTTGCTCTGTAGTGTTGTAGTTGTTCAACAGGTGTGACTCATGCTAATGCTAACAACGACTGAATGTGTCTCAACTGTTTCTTCTTCCATATCTGTTCAAATCCAGTTTTTAATGACTGATCGGTTCAGTTGAACAAGAATTTTTGTAAACTCTGGAGAAGGCAAAAGAGCCATGAAAACAGGAAATAGCTAGGAGCTGATCATTTTGAAGCTTTGTCTATTGATTTGATGAGACTCTCTGAGATGCCAGTGAAGCTCAATAGGCCTACAGCTCTTGATGTACGTTCATGATCAGAGTGACACTCTGTACTCCTGCTTTGTACTGCAGAAAGGAGGATCAGAGCATGGCCGGACCAGACTGAACTGGACCGGTTCTGCTACTGACGTTACCCCACGGATGGTCCAGTGCGCGTTTGTCAGGTTTTCATCCCCAAAGGCTGCAGTCTCAGCAGGGACGGATGCTGGCGCAGCTGGGAAGCAAGCCTCCCTCTTGTTTTGTCTAATCTGCATTTCCCATGATGCCAGAGGGACGCTGACTTGTGTTTCCGTTTCCTCTGGGGGGGCTATGATAACACACCCACTTATTTGAACTGTAGCAGAGGAAACGTGTCTGCCGCTGCCTTCAGTGCATGTGAAAGAAGAATCTGTCTCCCTCTGTCCTCGTCTGAGCCTTGTGCGGTCCAGTTGCTGCATTAAACTCACCTGCGCTGAGTACTTGGCGCGGAGCCGCCCGGCCTCGCAGCCCTTGTCGCAGATCCTCAGCTGTCGCGCCTGCTCCAGCTCCCTCTTCAGGCGCATCCGAGACTCGTTGGCCTCCTTCATCTTCTTCTCGCTCTCGGCTCGCAGGCGCTCGATCTCCTTCCTCAGGTTGCGCTTGGCCTCGGTGGCCTCGCGCAGCTTCTCCTTCTTGGCCACACGCAAGAACTCCAGCTCCTGAAGGAAAAAGATGGGACCAGCTGTCAAAGGAATGCCTGCAGAGAAAAGACTCATGTAACACAGATAAACCATGTGGATTCATCTGTCAGGATCGCATCACTGTTCACACTGAGGCCAGGCAGTGGGCAGGTCGGGGTCTGCAGAGGCTACATGTCTCACTCCTTGGTCACGAGGGGAGTGTCCAGCTGTGGAAACGCCCAGCACCTCTCATGGGAACCTGCCGTGTCTGTCGTCAGGCTTTGTTGACCTGTCAGCGTTGCATTCATGCACTGTGAGTGTTTCAACGCCTAAACGAGCGCTGCCTCTTTCTCACGGAGAGTGAAAGTGTCATGGAGGCCGTCTTCGCGTTCCCGCTCGGCCTTGTTCATAGTCCAAGAACAGAAATAAAAGTGGAAGTCCGGCCTTCGCCTCAGCAGCAACATCCGCTCTGACTGTTATCTCCGGCCACCTTATGCAAAGCAAAGTCAGAATGACTGATTTTCCACTTTCACTCTGATCCAAACAAGAATGAAGAGGAAGTCTAGACATTTGAGAGTGCTCCCTTACTGACTCCTTGTTTTCCGTCTATGCTGCACATTTGGAAGCAGGAAACCATGACTGCTCCTCTCTGCTGTTGGTTGGCTCTTCTGAAGTCCACTGAGATGCTGAAGGGAAGCAGCCGCCATCAAAAACAGCAACCACAATAAGTCCAGTTTTAGCAGAATCCAGAGCCGCCAGCTCCATCCCAGACCAAAGGAAAAGCCAGGAGGTCCTGTTAGATCCTGCAGCTCTTACGCTCAGAAACACCACAGACACCCTGCAGTGCTAAAGCTATGTCGAGTTTATCTGAAGCAACCACGAGCAAGCATGCACCAGCAACCACCATTTCTAGAAATATAACAAAGAAAAGGGAAAGTCTTTTGGGGGAAAAAGTGAAAGGTTCTAATCTGCTATAACTCATTCAGTCAACTCTGAATGGACAGCAGTGAGGCTGGCAGAGCCTTGCTCAGCAAAGCCCGGCCTACTCTTAAGAAGTGTGGTGTAAAAATAATGCACAAATAAAGCCTAATCTAGCCTAAATCCTGTTAGAGATAACACATTAAAGCTTTGTCCACGGCACCATATAGTCTGTAAGGTCAAGCACCTTCAATGAAACTCCAGAGATGATCTGTGAGATCTGTAAAGAATGCACCCTGACAGTCTGAATCCAAATTTCCCCCCAGCCTACATATGCCGACATGCACGCTTCCAAAGAAAACAAACAACTGTGACACATCGACACATCAGCTCCTACTACAACAAAGCAGTCAGTGCTGCCATCTAGAGCCTTTAGATGGGGTGGGGTGGACTAGAGCATGCGATTGCAGAACAAGTCGGTCCATAAAAATGTCGTTTTAACACGGAAGATGATGAAACCTTAACTGAAGAAGTTAAAGGAAAAACCTAACTGCACACAAAGACACAGAGAGAAAGCAGACGATATAAAAATAAAGCTAGACTGAAAGATCTTATGTCTCAGCTGGATATATCTCATATTTTGCTCTAGACGAGAAAATGCAACTGCCCTGTTTCTGCTTACTGGACGGACAGACCACACTCTGCCTCAGCGCAGACGCAGCAAGTGGAGGACCAGGATGTCGTTTATGTCAAAGATAAACACGAAAGGAAGATCAATCCATAGGAACAAAGTTCTTGCAGACAGCCGCAAGCAAATCCAAGCAACATTAGAGTGAATTAGACCGTGTGATTGATGACGATCGCCTTCAAAACCAGTCATAATGTGGGAGGAGCTACGGATTAAGCCATTTTGGGAAATGGTGGTTGGTGACTTTAAAGAGGAGCTTTAGATCCAACAATTCCACATGACACACTTTTGATGAGTTGTGTGATGCTGTGGGACATCTGGTGGTGGCCGCCAGTTCCTACCAAGAAGTGTGTTGCCATCACTATCTCAATCATGTCATTTTAAAAAAGTGTTTCCATTGCAGTTTTGCAAAATAAGTCAAGTACAATACGCCTCAAAAAGCGCCTCCTCCAAGCGCAAAAACCTTTTTCGATAAACGCAATTTTTTTCCAAATTGTGGTGTTTATGCATTAGTCAAAATTATTATCTCAAATCCAATGTGTGTAATTTCATGTCAATGGAAAAGCAGCTACTGTGGAGATCCAAACCGGCCCCGTGTGTTTCTTCTTCAAGACAAACAAATGATGCAATGGCACTGGCTATTCCACATTCCTGGAAGTTATTCAGTTGAATACAAACTTATGACATGTTGGTTTCGACAATGCTCCTGTTTTCATGACTGTGCTTGGCGTTTGCCTTTTGGTTCTCTCCCTAAACGCCACTTCAATGTCTCTGGTTATGCCAGGGAAAGTACCAGCTGACATAGTTGGAAAGCACGGACCCAGAGGAAACGCCACGCTTGCCTTCAACAAACAAATATTCTGGGGTGGTCTTCCTGTCACGGAGCAGCAAAGCTGCACAACCATGCAGAGCAGCCCAACTTCCTGACCTTCTGGCTTCAAGTCTGTTTTTACTGTATTGTTGGTAATAATTTTAATTTTGTTGCTTCTTTTTTTTCTATAAATCATTTCAGGCAAATGCATGACTAAAACAACTCTGATATCTGGGTTTTTGAAGGAAAAATCAAAGAAGGAACCATTTGGGAACCTTTGTCAGAGTGGTACAAAATGCTCTTCATCCCTGAAGAGGAAACAGGTTTACATTTTGATGAAGGTCACTGAAAAAACCAAAATGCACAATTTGATTGGCTGCAGTGTCAAGCAAAGGAACACTTTTTTTGGCAGGCGATGAGCAGAGAATGTGCTGCACAGCAAAGGAGAGGTGTCCAACCCGAACTGTGTTCAGTATGAACGCAGCTTTATCCCTTGTGCTATCCTATGGGGTCAAGATGACCATTGATGTTTTCTCCCTACCATGACAACGGTGGATAAAGGTGGAAGAGGTTCAGAGCACTGTCTAGTGGGTCTAGATGACCCACCTCCCAACGTTAACCCTTGTGCTATGTTAGATGACCCCCCCCCCTTCCATTGAGGTGTTCTCCCTACCATGACAAAGGTGGATAAAGGTGGAAAGATTTCATGTAATCCATGGACACCAGTGAAGATCACAAATCATTGAAGAAAAAAGGTTCAGAGCTCTGTCTAGTGGGTCTACATGACCCACCTCCCAACATAAGAGTGCCTAGGATAGCACAAGGGTTAAAATAATAGACTTGGACGCCTCCTCAGAAGCCCTTTTTTATTAAAAAAAAGTCTTTTTCCTGAATGTGACTTCCTCCTGGATAAGCGGCTGAACCTGTGCGTTTCCCTGTTGGCGTGGAAGCGTGCATGGGGGAGATGCTGATGCACGGAGGGGTACCTGCTGAAGGCTGCGCTTGGCCTGCAGGGCAGATCCCAGCTTCTCCTCCTGCTTCACTCTCATCTTCACGATCTCGTGCAGGAACTTTTCCTTGGACTCTTTGGAGTCCAGCCCCCCGTCCAGCGCCTGCCTCAGGCTCTCCAGCTCTGAGTCCAGCCCCGACTCAGGTGGGGGGGCAGGAGTGGTGGGAACTGCGGTTTCTGCTGACGTAACGGTGGAGATGGGCCCCTGCGCCCCCGGAGAGCTCAGGTCCTTTGCTGAACTGCTGGAGGAGGTGAAGGAGGGCGAGGACAGGGTGGAGGAGGTGACTGTCGGGAAGAACAGTGAGATGTTAAAGGGGGGAGGGGTAGAGGTGGTTGCTGCAGAAGGCGGGATTTTGTACTTACGCCCATCACGGCTCTCCACCTCGATCTCCACCTCAGAGTCCCTGTCATCAGGAGGTGGGGACGGCTTGGTGGCAGAGGAGGACGGGGGGCAGGGGGCCTCTGGTGCCACCAGTGGGACCTCCCCTGTGGCTCTTCTCTTCCGAGGCCGAGACGCGGTGCTCTCACCAGGGGTCTCAGCTCCACTCAGGTTGGTGGTGCTGGGTACAGACGGTGGCTTGGGGGCCACCTTGCCAAGAGGCAGGGGTGTTAGCGCCACATTGGGGGCCACAGCGCTCTCCAGGCTCTTGTAGTTGTAGAAACTGTGGGGAGAGTAGACAGTTGGGATGAAGACTGACTCGCACTAGAAGCAGAACGAAAACCATTCCAACAAGGAGTGTTCCTTTCACTAAAGGGAGGGGGTGTCGCTGGCCGGGTGTGGGCCCCATCCTGTGCCCCACCCAGACTAACTCTGCAGAATCACACGGCTGCCTTCAGCTGCTTCTCAGTCAGACATTTGTCTGAGACGGGCTCACCTGTCCCTGAGGAGGGCCAGGGGGTGACCGGACGGCTCCTTATCACCCGCAGAGACGTGAGGAGACCAGGGCCGGAAGGCTGAGGGCCTCTGCCTCGGCTGAATGCCGTTGAAGCCCTGGAATAGACACAATGGGAAAGAAAAGTCACTTACAGAAACTGACACTGGGACAGCGATAAAGAAAATGTTCACTTTTTTCTGTTTTCTGCTAAAACAACCATAGTTTTGACATTGTTCTTTATTTACTTTGTTTTTCTCTTTTTTCATCAGTAAATATTTTTGTATTTCTGCAAAGAGAACAGATTTCTTCTCATTGTTAGACGCCAACATGGTTAGACTCTAACCAGATGAAAAAAAATCGGTGTCAGCGGTTCAGATTGTTACGACCCCCGCTCATGAGTCTGATTGGTTAATAGAATATATATACACATAATAATGTTTTATTTTTGAAATAATATTGATCACACATTACTCAACGCTACAAAGTTAGTGGGCTTGTCTCAACAAGAGACACTGACGTTGTTTTGTCACTAGAGTTCTTTTCATGCAATTTTCCTGCCAAACTCAGCTTCAGCTTTTGGATCCATCTAAAGCTGAGTTTATAGTTTTCAAACATCCTCATTTCAGAGAACCCTGAGTCAGAACCTGATAACCTGATGAAGATGAACTGGCATGTTTCTCATCTTCAGCACACACACTTGTCTGCGCTTACAGACGAGAATCTTTGGGAAGGTTGAGTGATCTGACGTCGGCATTTCAGAGAGATCTTCATGAACGTCTGCAGAATGACGATCCCTCAGACTTTAGAGTTATCCAGGCAACAGTGATGACCCTGAATGCATCAGCATGCCTGAAACCAACGTCAATGCGTCAACGATTTTAGAAGTTTGAAAGTCAGGAGTCTGTGGCGAGGGGGGGAACCGGACTCCTCCAGGAATGAGGAAAAAAGAGAGGCCTGTTTGCAGGGGGGCCATGCCATCGACCTGAACTGCAGCCTCTTCTCCTGTCACTGTGCTGTCAGCGGCTCAGCTCTGCAGTTTGCATGTAGAACTCTAGTGTTCTACTGTGAATCGAGTGTCCTGCAGCGGTACCAACCTTGGGGGTGGAAAGGGACTGCAGCCAGTCCTGCTGCTGGTCTGCATCATTCAGCAGAGGCTGGGATGACACCTCTTCATGCTTTGACTTTTTAGCTGGAATAGGGTCAGAAGCCTGGAAAAAAAAGAAGAAGAAAAACATGTCACGTTCTGTTGAGCGTTCCTGCGTCGCAGCTTCACCTGCGCTTCAGAGACACAAAGAAACCGTTTTGAATTCAGTGTATGTTCTGTAGCTCAGGTGTATAAATATTCAGCTTCATTTGTCCATTTTATTCCAAAACCAGAGATGTATGATGATTGTCTAGTTTATGGTCCAATTATGGACGACTCTGGCTTCTAAATGAAAGCCAGAAAGAGCAAAAGACATTTATGCAGTAGACCATGCTGCATGCTACATCAGCTACAGCTACAAAAAAAGATTAGAAAATAGATTCTTTGTTAGAACGCGTTCCTACAGGACTTGTACAGCAAAGAGGAAATGACTAAAAACAAGTCTGAGATGGGTCAGCATCCAGCTTCTTCCCATTCCATCCCTCCTTCAGCCATCTTTGTTCTGGATTGTTTGAGACAGACGGAAGAACAGGAAGAAGGACTTTGTCTCACGTGCAGTGAATGCAACATGTTAGTTGTTGGGCAGCAGTGGCTCAGGTGGTTAAGGAGGTTGGCCGCCGATAGAAGGATCGACGGTCAGAGGGGCCATTGGCGCGTGCGGGCAGCCCCGCCCCTGTCAGTCTGCCCCGGGGCAGAATGAATAATGGACACATTGTAAATGCTTTGAGTGTCTGGAAAGGCACAGTAAACTCCAATCCATGATTATTATTATTATTTTAGTCAGACACTAAAGTGAACTGAAGTGCAGCCAATAGTGTCAGACAGACCAATAGTCCTGTGTGTGACAGGGAAACACTAGCAGAGGTGTCAGCTTTCTGGAAGTGCTGCCGGGTTTAAATTTAGGTGTTCTATTGACTTTGAGTGTGTGCATGCGTGCACAAGACTATTTCTGGTTCTCTCACACACACACACACACACACACACACACACACACACACACACACACACACACACACACACACACAGACCTGGCTGTGTGGCGCACACTCTGCGGCTAGGTGTGTTTGCTCATGAGCAGCCAAGAGAGGAGGCAGGAGGCGACTGAGGCAGCAAGTGTGTCAGTCTGTCACACACTGATACTCTGGTGCAGACAGACAAGCCGGGGTTTGTCAGACCGGCCCTGTGACCTCAGTCTGTCCGAGCTGTGGCTGTCACGGAGACGTGCACTCCGGCCTCTGAGCACGCTGCAGACATTTTTAAACTCTTCCTGACTCCTCTTCCTCAGATTCCCTCTGTGGCTGCTTGTTCTGCTCCAAACACACAGAGGACATTTCTCCTTCTTCGGTTTTTCAGCATTTGGCAGAAACTTCAGGTTTCAGAGACTGACGTATAAAGAGGAATAAAATAAGAGTGTGTTTGGAGAAGTAACCGCAGAAAAATCTGATTACGCTAAAGCTTTTGTTTTAAAGCGAACACTGATGGCTCTTAGAGCTCTGATGACGGAAGACTGACTTTTCTGATCTCCACAATAATGATTTTAATTACGCAAAAATTTCATTGAAAAAAGTCCAGAAAGCCCATTTGGAGTTTTATTTTATGTTTGGGGAAAAAGTTCTGCGGCTCTTGAGAGCATCACGTCTGCTCTCTGAGGGTGCATTTTACCATTTCACTAAGTCCTGTTTAACCCTTGTGCTATCTTAGATGACCCCCCCCTTACATTGACGTGTCTAGTGGGTCTAGATGACCCAACTCCCAAGGTTACAGTGCCTAGGATAGCACAAGGGTTAAATGTGGACATGGAAAGTGTAAACGCTGGTTGCTATGAAGATTAAAGAGTGGAGACATTGCCCTGGGACTCCCACACTGAAACCTCTATGGCTCTGTGGACCCATGCATGGAGGCTGCAGTTTCCATCTGTCTCTCTGCAGCCTGGCTGGGGGGGGGGCTTGTCCTCACAGAATCTGAAGTCTCTTCCTGAGAAACAACTCTGACACAAGCGTCACATAATCGTCACAGTCAGTCCTGAAAACACAGCCAGCACGTTTATTACTTCTCAGTCATGTAAAGAATGCAGAAGTGCGGCATGTTTGACTCCAAGGCTGACCTGTAAAACTGTACACTCACTGGCTAATTACCATGGAAAGCTGTGACACCGACACGCCGGCGTTCACCGTCAGGACCAGGTTGGGTGATAGAACACGAGGTTTATTCACGAGGGCGGCATCGCAGACGCTTTCTTCTGTTTGTCAAGCCAACATGCTCTGCGTGGCTAAACTGGCCTCTGCTAAGTGGAAGCTCAGCTTCAGACACTGCTAAAGACAGTTAGTCCATCCCATAGTTCAGTGTGCCCCTAAAGCTAGAAGGAGTATCCATGACGACCGAGATTCCATCCCTTTTCATTTGAAATATTTATTTATTTACATCTAATTCTAGGAACTTTGACACAAAGAACAGAATTCCTTTCTCAGACATAAAAAGATATCTGAGCAGCTCTTCCCCTTAATGGGAGGTGATGCCAGAGGAAGAACAGAGACTTTCCGTCAAAACAAGGGTGTCACAGTCGTTTTGACAACAATCTGATTCTTGTCGTTTGTGCTTCTTGATCTGATTAATGGTTGATATTTGTTAATTTAAAATGATCTGATTCTCTGAGCTGAAATGGATCCAGATCATCTTCATCCAAACTTCCAGCAGTGAGACTCAGACAGAAATTCCAGATTCTTGGATTTCTTCCAGATGATCAAGTGGAAATGAAATCTGTGTCCAAACAAACAAGTAAACTAGAATGAATGTCAAATCCATTCACATGTTAGTTTCCTGAAGTTCACCACTGTTGTTTTTCCACATCCAAAGAATCCAAAGGGAACATTCTTAGAACATTCTAGACCCTGGATGGTCACATGACTTTATTCAAAGTCTGTCCACACATTGGACTGGAATGATCCGCTGTGATGCACTTGGTCATTTTTAAGTTATAGTTCAATAAACCTACCATCACAATCCAAATGCTATTTTTCAATATAAATTAAATAATCTCATTTAGAAATAATTTTGAATGGCATAGATTGATTCAATTCAATTCTGCCTCAGACAGGGCGACCTTTCTTTTTCAAATATCAAATTCCAAAAGGAAGTAAAAGAATTTCCCTTTGGTCATAACGCATGAGGAAAAGCCTCAGGACATAAGGTCATAGCAGACGACCCCCCCTTAACCTCACCCTCGTCATTTTTGACGGTGGCAGAAAACGGAAAGGTGTGTTTGAGTTTGCAGATGAAGTCATCTGGGCTGCAGGAGATCCCTGCTCTCTGCCTGCATGTCTGCATCACACAGCGGCTGGGGGCTGCAGCCTGTTTTCATGCCAAGCCCCTCCATGGCTGACTTGTTTTTCTCCTTAAGGAGCTAATGGTCTTTAGAAGCTTGAGTCTAAACTTTTCCAATGTGAGCGATCTTCTGTTCTGCTTCAGACACTGGGGGCCCACGTTAGAAGTTTCATTAGCTGAAAGCCCCCATCAAGCCCCTCAGAGGCGCCCAGCGACAAAGCAGTCAGGGAGCTCACAGCCACAAATTCCTCTGTCTGCTAGCTTGATCTAACCTGTCCCCCACCCCCAACCGCTTCACCCTGACCTCCTGAAGCAGACCATGAGTCTGAAGCGGCTGACCTGCAGGTGGGGGGGCGGGTCTTCACACGTTTGCTCTTTTGATGTTTCAGACGCTGAAGGAGCAGAGCGGCGCTGTTGTTATCTGGGTTAACTAGAGATGATGGGATTTGTCCTACATATCACTGCAGCAAAGCAGGGCTGGAGGGCTACAGTCAAGCCCCCCCCCGCACAGAGCTGGCTGGGGCAAGTCTGTGTGCCACGTGCCAGCCCTCGTCTCGTGGACTGCCTGCTGCCAACACTGCGGTTCTCCAGCAGGCCCAGATTCGGTCCCCAGAATCCTGGATGACAGAAAGCACGGGGGGGGGGGGGCAGAGCTGGCAGCTGAGCATGCAAGGCCTGAGCAGTGGGGGCTTCTGGGACATAAAAACCAGCATATGAAGGTGAGTGAGCAAAGAAGAACACAGGCGGGTTAGATTCCCGTGTAAACAGGGTCGGCTGTGTCTGTCTTGGGGGGCCACAGGCTGGCTTCAGCGGGTGTGAACATGTTGTCACTTCTCTGTAATCTGTCCCACACACGGGAGACCCTGACTAGGAGCAGAGGGAGACACTTTTATGGCAGAGCTGCACTGATAACAGCAAACCTTCCTGCTAATGATAAACCCAGCTGCAGCCCCCTCCCACATCACGGGCTGGACAGGAAGTCCCCTCCCACGATAAGGATCAGCAAAGGTGTGTCAGGCTGCACCTTCAGCATTCCCCAGATTCGGTTCTGGTCGGAGTTCTAGCCCAGGTGTCATTTGAACGTCTGAGGCTCCTCATTTCACACGCAGCGTTCAGAAGTTTCCCTGCATGAGAAAAGCATCATGGGACAGCTCCGTGGTGGGAGTCCCCCCCATGAGTGAGCACGTGTCTGGGTGTACATCTGTGTAAGAAACGGCCGTGGCAGACACAGGATGGGTGGGGTCTACCTCCTGAAATGTGTCACAGCTGAAGCTTCCTGTGTCTGTGGGGCGTCGACCCGGCAGAACTGAGACGTCAGGCTTTGGTTAAAGGTCCAAATACAATTTAGGGATTTAGAAGCTGAAAAAATCTGTTCTGTTCTTCCTGTCAGGAACGAGGCGTGTAACCCGGTTTTTAAGGTCAGAGCCGAGGAGCCGCTTTTCGACCTCCATAAAACAGAACCTCAGCAAGAGCCACTGGAGGTCAAAGTCAAGTGAAGAAAACCGCAGGTTCACAACCTTCAGTGAAGCAGAAAGGCTCAGCTGAAGTGAGACAGACGTTACGCCATCCTAAAACTTCTGCTTTCACACTGAGGAAGACACCAAGCTCTAAAGGAGTCCTGTAAAGTCCTGCAGATGACCCGGTCCAGAATTCCCAACATGCTCCCTTTTATGCAGCTGGAGACCTGCTGGAGCCCGGCAGAACTGGTCCCTGCACTTAGGTCTTAATTGAGTGGTTTTTGGGGGCGTGAGGGGCTTGGAGCACGTGGCCCCTCCCCACTGCATCACAAACTGAGCAGTGCTGAAAACAGGAGAGCCACCAAATCCTGTGAGCTTGAAGCGGAGCTGCAGAGCTGACAGACTGCCTCAGCTGAGCGGACGCTCAATCTCTTCTTGATGCTATCTGTCGTTTTCTGTCAGCCACGCCGCAACCGCGCTTCCTTTTTCTACCACTCCCTCCTTGGTTCTGAAAGCCTCCACCCTGCTCTCTGCTGTCTGAGAGTGCTTCCGGTGAGGCACATCACAGGATGTTCTCTACTCTGGTGGAGAGCAACAGCCGGCAGAATGGGTGCTATTCTGCATTAGGCTACAGAGTCAGGAGTGTGTGATGATGGTTCTGACTGAGTGGACCTGGTGCTGCCTCTGATCTTAATCTGGTACAGAGACTGGAACATGTCCCTGCTATGACAGGAACCAGATTAATCTGATCTGGGTTCATGAAAAGGATCCTCACACGGCAGTGGTGTACCGCAGGGCTCTGTGCTCGGTCTAATCCTGTTTGGTCTTTGCCTGCTTCCTTTAGCTAACAGGATTATTAGGCAGCACAGCAAACACCTCTGCTGTTCAGTGAGAGTCAGATGATTTAAAAACACTAATGCAAACTGGAAACGCGTGAGGCAGAGCTCGTCTGCTAACCCTGAGCACAGCAACATCACTGGAGATGTTTGAGTCATGGCTTCTGGACCTACAGTCTGGACTTAATGGCTCCTCCTGCTGCAGCGTTTAGCCATGAGAAGGTATTAAGTCCAAAAGCCAACGTCCCGTCATCATTACAGATGATCCAATTGGGTTCAGATGATTTTTACAGAAAGGAAACTGTCTCAACTGAAAAATATTCAAATTAAGGGGACCAACACTGTTTCTGAAACCAGGAAACTAGTGGCTACCAGCTGAACTGACCTGGCTCCAGTTAGTTTGGTTTTCAATGAGCCTCAGTGTTGGCCTGAGTAAAACTGGAAGGGCAAACGTTTCCATGACAACGGAACTCCGAAGTCTCTGACTCAAGCTGCTTTCTGCATCGGACTGTCTGGGTTTGGCCGCTGTGGTGATCCGCAGCAGAACCGCTGACCTCCAGCTGAAAAGGGTCCAGCTCCTAAAGATGCCTATAGATTTCAATAAAGTTCTGTCAGACGGCAGATTTTGAGTGTTTACAAATGATTAGCTATTGTTGCAAATAATTAGCTTGTAAATAGAGAGCCTACCAGAACCCCCCCCCCAACACGCACACACACCCAGAATGATCTGCTGTCTGGAAGCGGTGTTCTGGTTTTGTGTGTGAGGTGTGAAGTATACGTGACTGTGGCAGCAAAACAAACAAAGGTAATGCCGCCAAACTGGTTACACGACTAAACAGTTGCTGAAAAGGTCAGACAACCTGTTTTCATTGCTCTTTCTTCACTGGGGAGGGTGAATGAAGCCCCACCCTGCCTGTGACCTGACTTTGGCCTTCCTGCGTGTCTTGCAGAGGGGCCCCTCGCAGTGCAAAGGGAGGGGCCCTTCCTGGAGACAGAGGAGTCTCTGCCCACAGAAGGCTGCACAGGATGGAGGAGAGCGGTTCTGCCGGGCTCCAGCCACAGCTCAGATTCCTCCGCTGAGTGTTTGTGGGGCAGAGAACAATGGCGCCTCTGTCTTCCTGAGGCAAACACCAGGAGGTCCTCTGGGGGCTCAGAGGAGCGGCCTGAGCGATGAGCCCACCACAAGCGGTCCTCTAGTGTCAACCTGTGGAGGCTCTCCAGGCAGGGGGGGACAGAGTAAGACGGTCCACCCACCTGAACCCCCACCCAAACAATGAAAGATGCAAGCAGCTGCATCCTATAAGACTCCTCACCCCCCAACTCCAAACACCTCCCGGTGTTTTCCCAGAAAGTCCGCCTGCCTTTGGAAACATGATGTTGCAAAATCTTACTGCAAAAGTCCCCCCCCCCCTTCATGGCAGCAGCTTCCTGGAAGTCAGCACCACAGGCGGTCAGAGGCCAAAGGCTGCTGGGTAAAAACAACTGAACCCGGACGGCGTGTCGTCGTGGACGTGAAACCCTGAAAACATGGAACGCTTCCCTGAAGTTCAGGGCCGCCGATGTGCATCAGCCCCCGTAAAGACGGCGTGGCATCAAACAGCTGAGCGGGCCTGGCGTGCGGCTGTGTGAGGGACACTCGAGGACGGTCCTGAAGGCGCTACAGTGAGAGACGGCCGCCATCCTCTCCAAAAACATCCCCTTCAGCCGCTGATGTGCACGAAAAGACCCAGCGCAGCAACTGTGGTGTCAATCATCCTGCAGCACAGGCTTTCCCACAGCTGCCTGTCCTTCAGACTCGCAGAAGGAGTGGGGGTGGGGGGTTCAGGGACGTCTTTGGGGGGGGTCCCTCCATTTCCTTACGCCAAAATTTGCTTTGGCAACTCCTTCCGTGGGAAAAAGAAGAGACTGGCCCTCTTCGGAGCTATGATTGGTGGGGCGAGAAGACGGAAAGCTGGACATGGGGTGGGGGTGGGGGGTAAATAAATGGGGCTGGTTATTTTCCATCTTGTTCTGGATCAAATGCAGCCAAACATGGCCGAACATCAAAGCACGGCTTCAAAACGGGCACTGTGGTCGGTGGATTTTAGGCAAAACAAGCTTTTGCCAACTGACCCAACATGTCTGCAGCTCAGTAAGCTGCAGCTCTTCTGAGTTCGGGGGGGGGGGGGGGGGCAGGTTCTGCTCCACAGCTGCGGGTTTGCACAGAGGAGCAGGAATCTGCTGATGAGCCGTTTTCCTGCTCCGTACATGGAGCCGTCCAGAGGAGGCCAGATGTGAATGACGGCGAGGGAGGGGGGCAGAGCGGGAATGTGGGCCACATTTCTGCTTGGTGCACATTGAGCCTCAGGGCCCCCGTGTCCGTGAAAGGGTTAAGTCGCGTGGCTAAGCAAAGGCAAAAATAGCACATGCACGCATGCACTGGATGTTTCAGCCCCCAGAAAGACTTGCAGGACTCTGCATCACCAGCAGACATGTTTCCGGTCCAGATCCAAGTCCAGACTGAGGATCGTGGATTCTGTCATAAAACAAACAAACATCTGTTTGAAACGGGTCACATCTGGAAGGAGCTGAAGAATTCAAAGCCACCTCTTTCAGGTGCAGTGTGTGACAGGAGAAAAGTGTGCATCATCTGCCATCAAACTGGCACTTTGCCGTGCACAGATCCACCTGACAGGAGGATATGCGGGGGGGTTGGAGGCGGGGGGGGGCTAACAGTCCAATCCAGTCTCATCTTACGCCTGCTAAAGCCGGCTCATCTCCTGTCTCAGTGACTGGGACAGACCACCAATTACAGTTTAAGCTCTCTCTAGCTGGCTGACACCTGGGACAGGAGGTGGGGGGGTCGAGGTGTTGAATCCATCAGCCATCACAGACTGCGTCAGCCTGAGCGGTCTGCAGGGAGCGGTGTTCGATACCTGCCACCATGAATTATAGATGCCAGTGCAGCATGTCGGGCTCTGGTCCGCCTGCAGGATGAGGCTCTCCTGGCCCCGGTCATGTGACAAGGACCAGTCGAATCAGATGGAAGCCAGCGTTTCTGCTGCAGAACATCCAATGCTCTCTGCAGAACCAACCTGGTTTCCTCAGCCAGAAAAATGCCTAAATGATGAGACCTGATGCTGATGCAGCGCCAGAGAAAAGCTCCGCCTTCAGACCTCAGGAACCTCTGGCTGTGGGTCTTAAGTCTTCAAACTCTTGTAAGCGGTTTGCCACATAAGTATTGATCTCTGTAAAGCAGTGTGAACCTGGACACTTTAGTGCTGACTAAACTCTCTCAAGCAGATGGTGTCTGTGTGGCAGCATTGGGTCAGCCTCTCGGCTGTTTCAGACGCCCCTCTCTGCACGGGCCGCCGTCTGAGTGACGGCCCCGCCTGCTGCTTAGACAAACCGCCAAGCACACTGGGCCCTCACAGGCCGGACAGCGGCTCACTGTGTGCAGCACAAATGGCAGCTGTATCCATTGACGGGCGTGTTTGTTTCGGTGGCGTGTTAAGTGGGCCGAATGCGGCCGAGCTAATGCATCAGCAGACGCATGGGGTCCAAGCCAGGAGCCCGTCATCTGAGTGCAGACACAGGCTCTTCCACTTTCACGCCTGCTGGGACGGAGCTGCGGTCTCTGAGAGCCATTACCAGGAGAAAACAGGCTGCATATACGAGCACGGAGACCAGAACCAGGACCTCTTGTGGTTTAGGGTGCCGTCATCTCTGGAGTTTGATCAAGACCACAGGTGGCGGTTTCTTTTAGTTTGGACTCTGCTGAGATGAGCAGGGCTGAACCAAAAACTGAAACGGACCAAAGTTCTAACAGCTGCTCCTTTAAGTCACTATTGTCCCAAACAAGCTCCCTCCAGGGCACAAAGAAGCAGGAACTAATCCAGCGTCTCCTCTGGTTCTCCTTTAAGAAGCTCCTGCAGTTCCTCACTACACCTCCTTTACCCAGGAGCAAACTTCTCCATGATTCTGCTTCCTCAGATTCATCTGTGGATGTTTGTTCTCCTCTCCTCCCTTTGGTTCTCCTCCCCTCCTCCATCACAGGAAACCACCTCTGGATCAGAGCAGGACCAGAACGGAATCAGAACAGGACCAGAATTAGAGGGAGGGCTTCCTGGTAGCACAGTGGTGAATGATGTTGCTGAAGAACTTTTTCTTTCTTCAGAGTAAATGAAGGATTCAGATGGTTTGAACATGAGAGCAGAACTGCACAGAAAGGTTAATAATATTTATACAGTTTTGTCCTTAGCTGATCAAATCTCCTTTTATGTTTAGAACAGACACAATTGTAATCTGACATACTTGTGTTTTGACACATTGTGGGCGTGGCCAGCAGAACCCTTGTTGGTCATCTGAACTCATTCGGAGAAGCAGATTTCTTTCGAGAGAATGCAGATCCAGGTGAGGCCTTTCTTGACGTGTTAACCAAATAACCAAATGTGCCTCCCTGCACATGCAACCATGCTGCAGTCCTGCAGCTGTCGGAGCAGCTGAATGCTGCCCCCGCCCCCTTTAAACGCTGCAGGAGCATCATCAGAGCAGACAGGACGCATTAACAGCACTTGTCAGCGGCTCACCTCCACCGCTCTGCTCCTGCTGAGCAGCTGCTTTAGCTTTGGAGCCTGTGGCCATTTCCCAGCGTGTCACATTTTTATTTCCTGACCACAGAGACGACGCACCGACCGTGCAAACATGTGAGTGGAAGCAGGCCAGACAGGAAGTTAGCAAAAACTGAAAAAGACGAGTGTTTCTGACAGACATTAGGTCAAGCCCTCCCAGTCTAAGTGCTTCATACGGGGACTTGTGGAAGAAAAAGGCAGACGGCAGCCGTGTTCCAGTAATGCTGCAACAGGAAACTGTGGCCATTATAAGTCATTAACTGGCAGCCCGGAGTTCCAGCTAACACTTGAAAGAGCAAAGCCGCAGGGAGCGACAGGAGAGCATGGTATGCTCCATCTGCTCCCATCAAGGTATTTCAGGCCGGGGGAACATGAACGTCCAGAAAAAGTCCCAAAACTGTCACTCTGTTTCCCTGAGAAGTGTGAGACTCGCCATGAAGACGCGCATGGCTAAGCTGAGAAAATGTCTGCTCATATCTGGATGTCTGTGGGCTCTGTGTCTGCAGAGCCGCCATCAGTGTGTGAATGTGTGTGTGCCTGGGTGAATGGGACTGTGACTGGAAAGCGCTTTGGGCCTTCGTAAGAAGGTAGAAAGCACTATATAAGGAGACGCCATCTACCATTTCTAATGGTCTGGGTTGTTAGTGAGCACTCCAGTTGCTCTGTGATGGGAATGTTCTCGACAGCTTTCAGACACTTGGCACTAATGATGCTCTGCATGCCCTTCGGCCAGCTGGGAGTCTGTTTTTCTCCGTCTTTCTCTCATCAGTCTGTTCAACCAGTTCACCTGCAGCGACACAAACTTGTGGAGACACGCCAGCTCAGCCAGACCGCTGCCGTTCGCCACAGAAAGCCTCCATTATTAATGTGCTGGAAAGGAGGGATGAACCAGAGCTTCAGAATCGCTCGTGCAGCCATGTTTCTGCGTTACCTTTAAGATGAATTCATATGTTAATTCCACAACTAATGTAGTCAGATTGCTTCGGGGAGGGAAACTGTTAAAAACTTACTTTTTAACAATATTGTTTTCTCATTTTGTGATGAAGATTTTGATGCAACATTCTGTGCTATTTTTCCTCTCAACTGCATCCATTATTGCAATGAGTGAAAAGTTTTTTTGGACTGAACTCAGTCCTGCTCCATGATAGTTTGATGGTTAGTGTGAGGAAGTACACAGAGATCTGTGTACTCTGTAGCATTCTCATTAATTCTTTTATCAAAATGCACTTCAGATGTTGCATTCTACAAGCAAACTTCACTGAGTTAGCTGTGACTGCCTTCGCTGGCGTTGGAGTTAGGATTAGCTAAGGACGATAGATTTCTTTGCGGCAGTGTAGACGCCACTTGGCGTCTATCTTCTTCGTGTTTTACTGTAACTTCAGAAGCTCCAGACACGTGTGCAAAAGCGCCATTCTCATTGGTCGAATAGATTTCGACGCGGCGCATCAGACCAAAAAACCAACCCGAGGCGTTTTTTAAAAAGTGACGCTTTGACGCGTGGCGTTTTTTTGCGTCGGTGTGCACACTCACATTGGTGCCCTTTGTTTAGTCACGAGGCGTTAAACGTCGGCAAAAATCGCAGGCGTAATTCGTCCCGGTGTGAACAGACCTTTAGAGGAAAACTTTATTCCTGGACTGTAAGAGTACAAAAAGTGAAAAAATTGAGCTTAAGTTAAAATTGTTGAGTGTAAATTTGTAACTTTGGATATAAAAGTGGTGGCAGGGACCAGAATAATCCAATTATATCATTTTAAATATTCATCTGAAATGCACAGAGGCAGTCAGAGTAATGTTATAAAAGAAACTGACAAACATTGATTGCCTTAAAAACAGAAGTTCTCTTGCTTTTGTTAAGGTAAATATTTTTGGACAGATGTGCATTCTGACCGTCCACACTTGTGAGTAGGCATTGCTTTTTTTGGAATTGAAGCTTAGATGGAGTCCTGACTGCAGGAGAACAGAGACAGATCTATGGTAAACCCTTCAGCAGGAGGCCTGCAGGAGGCCAAGGCTCGGTTTGAGGCAGACAGGAGCGACCAATCAATGAGGCTTATTGTAAATCAATGCTCAGCCAATTCATTTCCCCTGATAGCATCACAATAATGACGTGTGGTCATAAAATGGTAATCAGGCCTTTGGCTGCGGGTTGGGTGTTGGAAAAAGTTGCAGCAGAAAGGACCCCCTCCCAAAGGGAAGCTCTGACAGCTCAGTGCGCTGGAAGTATTTGCTCTGTCTCTGGTGTTTCTGCTCATGTCAGGCAGCTTCATTTTAATCCCAGAGACAGCAGCAGATGGCCGGGTGAGCAGATTAGGATCTCAACTAAGCAACCCAAACAGACCCGTGGAAGTCGGTCAGAGCAGCCGGGACAAACACTGCTCAGATTTAAGACAGAACTCAAAATGGCTGCTTTGCTTAGATCAACGTTCCAGTCAAAGACTCCCGAAACATCTGGATTTATCTTTTCCACTCCTACTGGTCTAATCGGTGGTCTGAAGCCACAGTGTACATCTGCATGATCAGACTCAGAATGGGATTCCGCTTCCTACAGACGTCCATCACTAACTGACCAACACCTTCTCTGCAGATGAGGGCGTTTCTGCATTGCTGGTCAAATCAAAGGAAGGTGGCGTTTTTCAGAGAGCAGAGCTCCAGACCAACAACCTGAACCATTAATGTTCCAAAATATCCAGAACGGAATATTTTCACATGGGTGGAATGCTCTGTGGTCTCCCTAGTAAGCCCCCCCCCCCAGATGGACGAGTCATCCAAAGGGCAGGGTGATCAGGGTGAAGTTAGGGTTGTTTTACGCTCCAGCAGGAGAGGATGCCGGTGTCTGTTGGAGGAGTTCAGCCAGAGGTGAACAAACAGGCCCCGCCATAAACACGTCTGAAGTTTATAGCCACTATTTGGGTTTGTTGTTCCACCGCATTCTGGGGGGTGGGGGGTGAGGAAAAAGCCACAACAAGAAAAGCAGCAACACCATAAAAAGGCCAGTTAGATGTGAGTGTGAGACATGTGGCTCACACAGAATCTGGTTCTGAGAGCCCGTGAGAAAGGAGGAGGTTGGGGGGACAAGACAAATGATGGCAGTGAAACGCTCCTGCTCTGCTGAGTTTCCCAGTTCTGTTGGACTTGGCGAGGTCATGTCGGCTAAGGTGCTCCCCACTCTGCAGTACCACCCCCATAATGGGAAATGACAGTTGAGCTTGCTGCTCAGCTGTCATTTGTTCTTACAGCCGTGGTGGAGGATAAAGTCGGCGTTGCATGAATGTGAACCCGGCTTTAAAGATGGAACCAAAATTCACAAACTGAAATTGTGGTTATTGGTCACTTGAAATGACTCTACAGGTGACTTAAAATACCTAAAGGCTGCCATTGGGGAGTCCAACTCCACTGTGAGGAGCCGTATGCCACAAAAAAACACATTTTATGAGTTTCCTTGTTGACAGGAGCCTCTATCCTCCTGTCAGGAGCCCACCTGAAGGATGCTTGAAGGTGGGATGGAGCGCTCGACTTAAACGAAGCTGAACTTCAAACAGCCACAAGTTGGATCTTGATTGTGATTGCTGATGATTTCTCAAAGATCCCTGAGGTCCTACTTTGATTTCTCACGTCTTTGAGCTGAGTCATCTTAGAGAAAGCTTCACCCAGCTATGAGCTAATGAGCAGGTGATGAAAGCTAAACCAGGAACCAACTTGAGGTTTGAGTGCAGGGGAACATTCATAATTCTTGAACCAACTTTATAGTTGTCACAGCAAACCAGGAGAGCTGCTGTGTTTGCATGTGGATGTGTGTGAGCGAGGCGCTCTTCCAGCCTTTTCCTCTTCAGGGGCTGGAACGTCAGATGGGCTGCTGCCTCATCAATCACGGTTTGTTTGGTAGGATGTGTTAACTGCCATGTCTTTGCTAGGAGCTACATGCTGCCTCACCGGCACATCTGGGCCAGCAGCCATGCCCTCGCAGCCAGCAGACAGCTCTGAAGTCACGGTCCATTAAATCAGGAATGCCCCTGGACTGGCTCAGGTCTGCAAACAGCACGCATGCCCGTCTGACTGACTGACGGGATGCCTCCTCGTCTGATCAGACACACGGCAAGAAGGTAGGTGCTTTTGAGGAATAGTTAGTCTGGTTTTCTAAAGGAGCAGGGAGGTTTTCTGTCAGGCTAACAGTTGAGATTTGAAGTGCTGCAATTTCAAAAATGATGAGCGTTTGCATATTTTGCCAGACCTGCTCTGCAGCAATGCTCAGAGGTTTGAACGGGCCTGAACTGTCTCAGAAGAAATGATGGATCTGCAGGAATGCAGCCTGACGCTCCTCTTCGAAGGTCTGCTTCCCTGATTCACCACAAATCAAGCTCAGCTCTATGCAAATCGCTTCAAAGAACAAGAATGATTTCATCCTCTGAGCTTGCACAGAATTCAGTCCAGCTAAAGAGAAGGTGCTGTCATGGACAGACACAGAAACAACAACAAAACCTGCAGCTCTGATGGTGCAAACCCAGACGTCATGGCAGCCAGGAAACCACCACTTCAGTGGAGGAAGGCAGACTAAACTGTTGATAGAAACCGGTGCAACAGATCCTCTATGACCTTTGTCACCTGACACACACCCCCATGTGCTGGGGCGGGGGGGCAGCTCAGGGCTGGAATCACTGTGACCTACCAGAACTGCGATGAACACTGCTGTTGTTTTTGGTCAGAGTGACATCTGCTCGCCTGCAGATTTGGCCGTGTTCTCCGTGTGTGAGTGTGCACGTCTGTGTGTGCACGTCTGTGCGGGAAAGTGCACATGTGAATGTGTGTGTGTGTGGGGGGGGGGGTGTTAGCTGCACATACACATCAATATTATGAGTGGAAGGGCACAGAGACTACAGATGACTCAACCCGCCTATTTGCAGACCAGCAGCACTCAGGAACTGTAAATAAGAGTGAGTGTGCATGTGAGAGTGCATGTGCACGTGAGCGTGAAAGCTCCAGCGTGCACTTCCATGGCTGTGCGTCTTACGCCGAGGTTAACGTTGTTTGAGGACGATTAACTGACCTTGGTTGGTTCTGTTTGGCTAAAGCTGGTTCTGCTCAGACTGGGTTCTACTGCTGAAGTTTACCCCAAGATCTGTGCTCGTAAATGTGTTCCTGTTGGTTTTTTTAAAACCCTTGTGCTACCTTAGATGACCCCCCCCCCCCCTGATATTGATGTGTTCTCCCTACCATGACAAAGGTGGATAAAGGTGGAAAGATTTCATGTAATCCATGGACACCAGTGAAGATCACAAATCATTGAAGAAAAAAGGTTCAGAGCTCTGTCTAGTGGGTCTAGATGACCCAACTCTCAATGTTAAAGTGCCTAGGATAGCACAAGGGTTACAACGATACTCTGATAAATTACGGCTCTTCCAGGCAAAGATGGAATTTCATAAATTTACTGTCTACACTTCAAATTTAAGTTTGCCTCAAGGCGCAACATGACAGGAACCCAGAACATGAAACCAAGCAAAAGAAGAAATTATTGTTAATTTTCACATCCAGGTCCTTCCAGTGAGGCAGCATTGTTTCAACTGGAATGATTCAGTGCTGTAAACGGGCCTCTACACACTTTAAAAAACGTCCCCAGTGTCAGACTCAAACTGGACTCCACCAAGACAGACAGACCAGAAGCTGATTCTTCCTGAAAAAAAAACAGGGCAAGCAAGTATGAACACACAAGCACACACACAGATGCACAAGCATGCGTGTGCGGGCACAGTCTGAGTGTGGGAGTGCTTCTATTATTGCAGGTGAGCTGCATACCAAAGGCTAAGCTGCAGATAGATGTAATGATAACAGACATGCAGGTACTGGTATGACACAGACACACACACACACACACACACACACACACACACACACGCACGCACGCACGCACGCACGCACGCACGCACGCACGCACGCACGCACACACACAGACACACACACACACACGCACACACACACACACACACGCACACGCACATACACGCACGCACACACACACACACACACACACACACACACACACCAATCAGGGAAATGGCAGAGTTGCAGCAGCAGCCTTGCTCTCTGCTGACCTTTCACTCATTTTAATCTGCTAAAATAAAACGCATCAATCCATCTGTGACACATGCAAGCACACCTCATCTGGTCTGCACACACAATCACTCACATGTCAGCGTGCGCTAATGCACCTCATCTTTCAGTGGACGGGAGGAAGCAGCAGAGCCGCTGCTGAAATGTGGATCAGTGAACGCCACGGCAGACTCTCAGAGAGGAAGGCAAAACCAAAAGTCACCACGCGGATCAAACCGGGTTCAGCTTCACACGTCAGGGAACTGTCTAAACATGCTCCCCACCCCCACCCCCCAGCAGCATCAATGCAGCTCTTCGGATGACTGTCAGAGCGGTGGAGGAACTGGATCACTGTTCTGCTGTGGAAGTCTGAGCTCATGAACTGATGGGGGACCCCCTTGCCCCATACCATCATACTACCACCGCGTTTAACTGTTGCTTTGATGTCCTACTTTTTGATGTGGCGTGGAGTTTTTGTCTGACACTAGAAGTAACAGGACACAAGCCTTCAGGACATTTGTTCCCAGAAAATCCGCTTTCCTTGTTTCCTTTAACCCGTGTGGTAAAAAGGAACAACATCAAATGTTGAGAATGGAAGGTTTCTGCACAGGTGAGCTGTTGGTGACATCCATGAAACTGGAGGATCCTTTTTCTTCGCCTAAATCAGTGCACGGCGGCAGTGTGTTGACGTGTACGCCTGTTCTGAGGTCAGCTCCTGGAAAAACCGGGTGGAAAAAGTTCCGACAGGGACGGCGCTTTCTGTCTGTTGGCCTCACTGCCCGAGAGCCCACACCATCTTGAATTCTTGGAGTCAAATTTCCAGTCCCCCACCCCCCCACTGAGGCCAATGTATACACACACAGATTTTATTTTGCCTTGCACAACTCTGAGTCTGGCATGGTTCGTGTTTTTCTCCATAGAAACCGACATAACAGTCCAGCAGAGCCAAGTTCAAGCCCAGCAAATAAAATCCATCATTTAGTTGGCGTGTGCAAAAGCCCCCCTCCCCCCATTTATCTGCACAAAGCCCTCACACCTATTTGAGTTCTGCTCCATCTGCAAAGGCTGTGTCTTATAAACCCATTTTGGTGCTGCAGCCTTTCCCAGCTCAGGCACCAAGTAAAACCTACCAATTTGTTCCCTTCCGATGACATAATCCCCCCAAATTCAGGCTGTTTGTCTTAGTTATGTAAGCCCTCGGCCCCTCCAATCCCTCCAACGCTCCTGCCAGAAGGAACAAATGACGAATCTCGGACATTTCCTAGCCAGAGATGGAGAAAGCTGACGAGTAAGTCATGATGTGCCGTTCCTCTCAGAGAAAACAGCAAACAATCAGTCGGGGTTGAAGCAGATTTAAGCAGTGTGGAAACAGGACGATATAAAGGGGTTTGCCTGCTCAGCAAAACCGTTTTTGACCAAATAACTGATGGCATGAGGTCTGGACTGGCTCTGAATCAAACTTACCCACATTATTTTACATTATTGTCATTTTTAATGCCATTTTTGGAACTTTCCAAACAGGATTTCTGATGAAATACGTCTTTTCACTACAAAAAGATGGTTTTCACATCAGATTTTATCAGGACATCTAGAATCAAATCTTGACCTTGTGGATGTTCGTTGGTCATAACACCAGCTTTGCCTGCATGCAGTCTGACAGCATTGACCCCCCCACCATCACAGGTTTTTCCTCCGGAGGTGCAGCTTCAGGGCTTCTATGCTCATAAAATGCTGTCTTTTGAAAAATACATTTCCTAAAACTGGCTTAGAAATGCTCCTTAACACATTTTAGGTGTTGGTGACCTCACTTCCTGTTTGGTGGAGATGTTCCAGCGTATGTTGATGATGCTATGTTGCTTAGAAACGTTGCAAAAACAATCAGCTACAGTTTGTTTGACTGAACGTTTCCTTTTTGTGGGACATGGTGGTCAGCTAACACTGACCCCCGCCTGTCACTGCAGACCATCATCCCTGCTGCCCTCAGCCCGGCCCACGGCCCTCTGGGACATCTGCGCCGGAAGTAGGAGGGGATTTGGGGGGGAGAGGACATGGAAACATGTACGTGACACAAGGACAGGACTTGTGCAGGGACGTCACCGACATCAGCTGTCTCTGGACACTGTCAGCTGTCTGCTCCCCCATCCCCAACCCTCATCTCGGTCCAGACGCTGGACTTTTTAGTTTTCTCCGGTCCTTCGTGCATCACTTCCTCTGCAACATGACACCGTTACATAACCGAATTAGCAAACGCTGCATCCCTCCCCCCCTCCGGTCGCGCTCATCTGTTATGTCTGAAGCTGAGGAGACGAGATTCCCAGACAGACTTATCACAGTCTGTTTTGAGTGCGCGGTGGATCACACGATCACTTTCATGTGTTCCCTCTGAAGCCGCAGAAACAACTGAAGACGTGAAATGGGAAGATTCCACTCTGCAGACTCCACTGCTGAGAAAGTCCAGACAAAGGCGAATGTTTGGGACGTGGCACGGCTTTCCTGTGGGGCCCATGTGCATGTTTGCCGATAGTTTCCCCTCGGTGAGATCACTGTTTTGGGGGCACCGGCTTTATCATCTCCTGACAGCTTGAGGTTTTAACTCTGCGGAGGGCTTCTGAAACTCTGCAGAACCGCTCGGCTTTCCTAAAATCAAGCTGGGAATGTTCAGGAAACAGCAAGAATCGACGGCACTTCCTGGTCTGGCTTTTCTTCTCATTCCATAGACTGAATGTTCCTTTTTTGTAACCAGCCCTGTTTACACATGCAACGCCCCCATTCAGAATATGTTCAGGTTTAAACACACTTTAATGCATCTTATGGCGCCATGTTGATAAACACAGATACAAAGATAATGAAGGCTATCAATTCAGAAAATGAGGGCATTATTTCTGAGGGAAGCCACAGACAAACAGCGGGCCATGCAGGCCGTCAGCGTGTCCTGAAACACGGTTTCACCGTCAGCAGTTCAAGCCACAACGCTACGACACATGAAAGGTCCACACAGCCTCAAGATGGAGCCTTTCGAGAGAATGGAAACCATTAACCGTACAGGAGAACTGGAATAAGTGACTCCTCCTCTCTGGCGTTCCAAACAGGAAGTGGCTCCAAGAAGCCAAAATCCCCCAGACTAGATAATCAGCTGTTATTCAGTCTTTCTGTTAGTCAGAATCACCATTCTTCCTCTAATGTCTTCTTGTTAATCCTCTCATTTTTCATGATATTTTTTCTGTTTTGCAAGTAATTCCAGTTTTAACCTGACCAATCAGACGCCTTAGTAGGGACATGTGGTGCCTGCTTGCCCCCATCTCAAAGTTTCTAAATGTTTGATTCTCCCGAGCCCGCTTTCAAGTGGTGGGGGTGTGCCCTTCCAACAAGCTCACTCCTGATTGGTGGGAGTGACTCCCATAGAAGCGCTGACTCAGACGGACTTGGACCAATCGCTGCTTACTGACGTCGTCTGGCTTCAACATGCAGCGTCCGCCTCGTGGGAAAATGACGACTACATTGACTTCATCTGATTAGAGGGGGAGGTAAGGCATTTTCTAAAGGGGGACGTCAACCTCACTGTTTTTTTAATCCAGTTGTTTATACAGTCAAACTTTACATAAACTGTGGTTTCCATGGCAACACTTGACAGTTGCTAAAGTCATTTCCTTAAGCAAGAACAATTTGATTAAACCTGGCGGTGTTTGAGTTGTGGGGGTTTGGAGATTCTTGGGCTCCCCAACAGGGGGGTCCTAGAGCTAGAGAGGGGGGGGGGGGGGCAGCCGGCCAGCTGTTAGCGTTTCACAGCAGATTAGCAGCAGGTCCGACTGCAAACAATGAGCTCATTCTCTGGGCCGTGCACATCTGTTTGGAACAAGCATCCTCGTTCAAGCCCCACACACTGAGCTCATCCACCCCCCACCTGGAAAAACAGGGGTGGGAGAAGCACTCGAACCGCAGAGTCATGTTCTTCCAATCTGCCTCCATGTGTGCAGGACAGGGGAGACTCTTCTCAGACAGATGCATGTTGGGATTCGTAGGCTTGATAAGCGATGACTAGCTCAATGTGTCTCCTCTGAAAATAAACAGCAAAGTAAAGCATGGGGGGGGGCTCCAGTGGGACATGCTTCTCTATCACTGCAAGCTCCCACAGCTAAACTCATGATGCTCATCTGCATCCAGATGCGCCTCAAAAACCTGATCGTCTCCAGAGGGGTTTGTTTGGATTTCTGCTTTCATTTGGAGATTCTGTTGTTTCAAAACTAAATGTTACCAGAAAGACTCACCGAGAGTACAACAGGTTTATGACAAATCCTTTTCTGAGGCTTAGACTCTGGGCAGGAATCCCAAAGAGGGGGAGAGCGGTGGGTGTGTCTGTGGGGGGGCTGGCAGGCGGGTCAAACAGACATGAGGAGCAGGTGGCTCATGGGTGGGTGCTGCTGGCTCTCTGGCGGCCGACCGGCGAGCGCTGCCCTTTCACGATCCACATGCCATCTGCCTCGCGCTCTCGGGACGGGGGGAAGCAGGCCAACGCTGCAGATCGGCTCTCGGCCGTCCCTGCCGCTCGGTTAGGGAGTCTTCCTCTGCTGGGACTGTCTCCCCCAGATTCACCAGTGTGTGTGGAGGGGGGGCACCTACATCCTCATCAAAAAGACAGAAATCCCACTTTTCACTAGCCTCCAATTTCTTTATCTTTCTCCCATCGGAATGAGAGACGGGGGGAGGAAAAGTCGTGTGAGCTATTTGTGAAGAAGGTCACCCTGGGAGGGCGTGGCAGGCGGCCATCTCTCCTCCTCATCTCCCTCGTCTCCTCCCTGCCCTTGTCTTTCTATCATTCTCTGCACTCCTCTTCCTCCCTCTGGAAACCCTGCAGACTACAGTCAAGGCTCTTATTTTGAAAGCGTTCTGTGGTTCTAAATTAATGTGTGGGTTTGAGTCGTTGTGCGGTTCTGAATCAGTCTGCGGTTCTGAATCAGTCTGCGGTTCTGAATCAGTCTGTGGTTCTGGATGGTCCTGCGGTTCTGAAAGCTTTCTGGAAACAGTTCTTGAAGGCTTCTAGCCTTCATCTCCTGACATTCTCTCTGGTGCCCCCCTACCCCTTTAATCCCGCCCCCCAGACGACACAGAAGAGCTTCCATCAGGTTGGGACTGCTGTAAAATGCCCCCCNGCAGGCCAACGCTGCAGATCGGCTCTCGGCCGTCCCTGCCGCTCGGTTAGGGAGTCTTCCTCTGCTGGGACTGTCTCCCCCAGATTCACCAGTGTGTGTGGAGGGGGGGCACCTACATCCTCATCAAAAAGACAGAAATCCCACTTTTCACTAGCCTCCAATTTCTTTATCTTTCTCCCATCGGAATGAGAGACGGGGGGAGGAAAAGTCGTGTGAGCTATTTGTGAAGAAGGTCACCCTGGGAGGGCGTGGCAGGCGGCCATCTCTCCTCCTCATCTCCCTCGTCTCCTCCCTGCCCTTGTCTTTCTATCATTCTCTGCACTCCTCTTCCTCCCTCTGGAAACCCTGCAGACTACAGTCAAGGCTCTTATTTTGAAAGCGTTCTGTGGTTCTAAATTAATGTGTGGGTTTGAGTCGTTGTGCGGTTCTGAATCAGTCTGCGGTTCTGAATCAGTCTGCGGTTCTGAATCAGTCTGTGGTTCTGGATGGTCCTGCGGTTCTGAAAGCTTTCTGGAAACAGTTCTTGAAGGCTTCTAGCCTTCATCTCCTGACATTCTCTCTGGTGCCCCCCTACCCCTTTAATCCCGCCCCCCAGACGACACAGAAGAGCTTCCATCAGGTTGGGACTGCTGTAAAATGCCCCCCAAATGGAGGAGAGGTAGCGCTGGGTAGAGCTTGATGTTCATCTTCAGGACATAGGGATGAGAGCATGGGGGGGGGGGGGGGTAAATGAAACTGAGTAAAGATGCTTATTTTTCCCACTATGTCCTCTCATTGCCCCTAATTTGAGCTGGGGGGGTCCATCTTCATCCCTTCCTTCTGCTCACTGAGTAAAGCAGAGCTGTGTGCCAAAGCAGAGATGGTCTTGGTTCTTTCTCTTCGAGGGCCTCACCCTCCTTATTTGAGCAAAACAGAAAGCGCTGCCAGTCTGGAAGACACTGCTGCGCTGTAGGAAGTTCAGGGGCTTTTGATGATTCTGCAGCGTTTGCAGCAACTGCACCTTGGTGTACTTTGAAGGCTGGAGCAGACACCCGGTCAGACAGAGCACCATGAACAACTCTGCTCCAGCTCCACCTGGGATTTCAAGAAGGTGCTTCTGGTGTAAATGAGACAGGGGGAGGAAAAGTCGTGTGAGCTATTTGTGAAGAAGGTCACACTGGGAAGGCTGGAAGTGTTTAACCTGCAGACACCAAAGGGCATGAAGTGACAGGTCCAAAGGGTTGGTGTGCAGCTGTTTGCCTCACAAAGCCCGATAGAAGAGTTAGCAAAGGTTAGATAAGTTGGGAAGTTCAGTAAAGAAGAGCCAGAGACTGGTTCTGATGGCATCTGATGGTTAAGACCAGAGATGGGCAACTTCAGGCCTCCAAGGCCAATGTTATGAAATGTTTCTGGAAGATTTGACCCAATCCTGGATACCTGGATCAGAGATGTCCCCCCAGCCAGAGGATACAGAGACTAAAGAAGCAGGACTGAACTTCTCTTTATCTGATTGATCCGCTTTAATAATAACCTTGGAGGATGATCTCAGAAGGAAGACGGTGACCCAGATAGAACAAAAGTCTTTAATCATTTCTATAGAGTTAGATGGCGCAGATCAGATCTGCAGAGATCTTTGGTCACATGCTTTTGTTTACAAGCTTTGTTCTTAGAAATGTCCATGTCTGCATACAGACCAAACACAAGGTTCAGGACTCGATCCGGACCAAGTTAAGCAGACTGGGTCCAGACCAACGGACTTTTCCAGGCTGAATACACCCTTAAATGGAGACAGAACCTGTGAAACAAGCCCTGTAGTGGTTAAAGAGGAGCCTTCATTTAAACAGCTCTTCCTGATCTACTTCCAAATTCCGTTTCAAATCCATTTTTCCGGGGCCTCAGACTTCTCCCATGAAGGTTTGCCATGCTTACACAACAGTTTAGTGATTCTTTGTTTTGTTAGTTTTATGTGCTGAGGATGAGTATTTTTAAAAGCATTTTGGAGTCGTTGAAATGAGTGTTTTTTAATCTAGGAAACATTTTCTGTTATCTGTATTATTATGTCCAACATTTCCCTCTTTGCAACATTTTTATGACAGCATTCCTTCTGGTTCTGGTTCTTTTCTCAGGACCTCAGATAAGAACATGGCCTATCCGCCCCCATCCTTGCCCAGCCCCTCCCATTTTCGAGCCTCCAAACCAAAAGCCCATCTAAGCATCGTCTACCTCCACACCCTGTCCCTTGACCTGCTGCCCCCTGTCACCAAGCTCCGCCCAGTCTTTCTTTTTTAGGAGGAGTTGAGGATGCAGTTGATCTAAAGAATAGAAAACTATGGGAAAGCGTGGAGTTCATGGTCAATTTAAAGACTGCAGAGCCCTCATCATCAGCCTTCCTCTAACATGCCTGCTGGTTAGAATGAGAAGCTTCAGGTTATAGATTGAAGTTTTGGTGTGTGGTTTTGTGATTAGACCACTAGATGTGGTTCCCACTGAACGTGATTCGCGTTAGCGTTCAGTTAGCTTGTTGCTGATTTTTCTGTTTGTTACTTATGAACGGCAGAGCAAATGAATTCATGTGATGCTGCTAATCTGATGTCTTCTTTAACAGGAAACCTATCAAAGCTGTTTGGTTTAGATTCTAATCTAAGTGTCAAACAGGCAACATGATCCACAGAACAGTGGGTGTGGCCATTTGGATATCCAATGATTTAGCGAACATTTCACATTTAAAGTGGGTCTTGTGATTCATTCAGCTGTAAATGTTTGCTGCTCAGGGTGACCAGCTCCTCCTGGACAGGTTCACCAGTGAAATGGAGGCCACACACACACACACATTCACCCCAAAGGGCCCATTTACTGTCACACATGACGGCACACACACAGGGGGAACATGCAAACTCCACATAGAAAGAACCCAGCTGGGATTTCAACCAGCGCCATCCTGCTGTGACGCGAGCGTGCCAACCACTACACCCACAGCTTTATCGTACTTTGTGAGAGCTCTGATTATGTGGATGTTTACTGTCTTTTGTCTCTGAGTAATTTTGATCCCTGATGACAAACGTTGCACCAGCTAACATGAGGCAGAGATAGATTTCTGCAGAGTAACACTGGGGGGTTAGACTGTCGACCTGTGAGCAGAAAGCACAGCCAGCCCCCTGCGGGGCCCCGTGCACGGTGCCCTGCACGGCTCTGCGGCTTCCCTCCGCTCTGTGGAGCAGTGTGACAAAAACTGAAAGTCATCCGCGGTCGCAGGTACAAAAGCTGTTAGACAAAGCAGCGTGCGCTTGGGGCTGCAGCAGGGAACGTGTGGTTACATCCAACTCTATCTTGCAGAGCTCTGTGGTGGGCGGCCATTTTGGTTCAACCTCTGTCGGTCTGCAGTGTTTCAGTACCTCAACCCCCACCCTGGGCTGCAGCTCCACCCAAATGTAGCAAACAAAGTTCAGTCTACAGGATCTGAAAGGAGAGCAGCTATGTGTGTGTGTGTGTGTGGGGGGGGGGGGTGATGCAGTAGAAGTAGAGGAGACACTCACCTGGTGATGAGGAGCCCCAGCAGAACGCAGCAGAGTCATGGAAAAGAGAAGAAAGAGTTCAGTCAGACCTTCTGCACACAACAGAGCTCTACATGACCTCATCAGAACCCCCCAGCCCCAGTTCTGTCCCATGGGTCAGATCCAGAGCTGATTCTGAAGAATCAGCAGCAAAGAGTTGGTTTAAACTCTTCAGGCAGACTTTCTCCAAGTCTTTCTGTTGAAGGTGAGTGTGAGCCGCTGAGCAGATATTCCCCACATTTCCTCTCTGGTTAGAGCCGGACTGCCGACAGCTTTGCTGCTCACAGTTTGAAGGGAAACGGACGCCAGTCCAGCAGGAACACCACTGATGAGAACCGGACGATCACAGACAAACACATGTGAGGATGAAGCAGGAAACTGTCATTTCTTCATGGATCCTCAACAACAAAGACGCCAAAAACACGAGGCTTTACCGTTCAAGTACCTTCAGCACCTATTCTCTCTGCAGATCTGCTGACAGAGTCGGGACGGTTGAAGCTTCCCTGTTTTAATGTGTGTGTGTGTGTGTGTGGGGGGGGTCTTCTGAAAAACATTCGGTGAGGCTGGTGGGGCCTCCGCTCAAACCAGTGTTCTGTTTCCACAGAACCCAACTCTTCTTTACGGAACAATCTGCTCCAAACTGTCAGGCAAAATCCCCCCCCCTTTGACGAGCCAATAGGAAGCAGACCTTTCCTCATTGCCTTGTTTTTCCACACTGCCCCCCTCCCCTCCCCTCCCCAGGGCTGGGTCATGCAGCTCCTGCTCATGGTGGCTTTCAGAACCAGCTTTTGAAACCCTTCCTGGTGGAATTCGTGCTGCAGGAGACGGGACTTTGAGGTGCAGAATTCCCTCAGCGGGTTTCACTTTCACATGGTGATTAATCACTTAAGGAGATTGTGCCACCCACCCAGCGCCCCCCACCCTCCCCAGGCGCTGATGCTCATAACAGGATTGGTCTGGCTAATGTCTCTCTGCCTAACATGCTTCCAGCGGCGGCTGCAGGGCGGCACGTTTTCATCTGAAAAGACGGATGCACTAAAGACAAAAGGCAGATGATGGGTCTTGACTGTCTCTTCTCTTCCAGTAGGGGGGCTCAGCCCCTCCCCCGTGCCTCCCCCCTCCCTGCAGAGCCTCTTGTGTGTATTCAGAGACAGCCAGCAGGGTTCCCCCACTTTCTCTGCAACTAAAGGGATTAACTGTAATTGGGACAAAAGTGGTGTCCTCGACCCATTTCAACCCCCCTCCCCCGAATACAGTGAGAGGAGCTCCTTATATCAGCCGAGAAACGGGTGGGTCTGTCCAAAGGATCAGGATGTTTGTGGACACACAAGCCGGGGATTTTCTGTGATCTCGTCAAAGTCCTGATTATGTCAGAAAGGTCTTCCTCACAGATGATGTCCACATGCTGCTCCTGGTATAAGAGAGTCCTGGTACAGTGATCCCTCCTTTAAGGCGGGACTTGGGTTCCAAAAATAACAAGCCAAAAGTGAAATCCGTGAAGTAGTCGGCTTTATTTTTTTATTATTTTACTATAGAATGAAACCAAAAATCAAAACCTGTTTTAAAGCCAAAAATTTGTTTAAAACGATAATTTTAACATAGTAATACAAGGTTGGAAACATTGCCACTGGCGTATTTTCACAGTCCCAGCTGGGCCTCTTCGTCCTAGCGACTGTTTCTGCTGAAGACGCCGGGGTCTTTCTCCCAGAGAAGAACATTGTTATGGGTAGTTGTTGGCGCGCTTTCTTTTTCTGAGCAAGAAGATTTGTATAAACGGATATGCAACCTTCGATTATATTTGAGAACTGCAATGAACGACTCATCAAAGGGTCCCATTCTTGTGCCGTGCGCTGAAGTTCAGTGAAGCAGAGCACAATGCACTGTAAAAATATCCACACTGTAAAAAAATGTGTGAAGCCGTGAGAGATGAAACGCGGTACAGCGAGGGATCACTGTATATTGTTTCCTCCCAGCAGAGACAAGCAGACGTCTTGGTTAACTGATTCATTGATTCCGTCCATACATGAAATATATTGAGAAATATATTATCGTTTCATAAGAACATCCGACCCGGCATCAGTCTGACAGAAACAGAAGAGATCCTCTCTGAAGATCAACTGTTAAACTAGCAGGACAATGACAAGAACACAGAGCTGCTCTGGACGTCACTCCTTGGAGACGGAGTTCTGAGCAAAAGCATCTTCTCTCCTGTCTCCACATTAGCTTAGCATTGGTTATTGGCCTTCTGGTGAAACCATTTTTGCTCCCAACACCTACATGAATTCAATCTATCTAGTGTTGCCATATTTCAGTTTAAAACCAAGAGGAGAGGCGTTCCTTTCTGTCTGAGCCAGCTGGTAGTCACAGGAATCCTGAACGCTCACTCTGCTGGTAACAAGCTCAGAACGTCTGAAATCAGACATGATGATCCACAGAAATCAAACACATCATGTTTGGAGCCATTTGTAAGGATTCAGGGTTGGGATTTAGATTTTAATTTAAAAAAAAGAACCACTTCTGACTGATCTGCAAAAGGGATTTGGTTTCAGAAAACAGGATTTGAGAAACAGATTAGTAAGCACACATACAGGTCCGATCCCAACTGTGAACCGAGGGTCTAAAGGAATCTCACTTTTCCATTTGAGCCGTTTGTAGATAGATAGAACAAGGCCCAGCAGCTGCACTGCCTCCATTTTCTCCACTATTGCGATGAGAATCGTCAAAAGCAGAACGGTGTTAGCCACAATGAGAGGTCAGCTGCAGATTTCTAATGACTAAGACCCCGCCCACTTCCAGGCTGGACTCCAAGGTCATGGATGTTCGTCTCAGCGTGAAGCTAACCATCGAATAACCAGCATCTGTTATGAGAATACTGGGTAGGAAAGCAGCAGCATCTTACTGCCACAGCTCAGCTGAAACTTTACAGAAAACAAAGGTAAGTCACTAAAGTAAATCTACAAATGAAATCTCTAGTGTTTCTCTGTGTTCTTCAATCCTTTATTTTGAAAGTCCTTTCAGTGAGTGAGAAAAGCACAAAGCTCTCGAACCGTTTTATTCTGGAAACAAAGATGAGGTTCCTGGTAAACATGGAGGTCTGTTTGTGTGTGCTGTCATTTCTGGTCTTCAGGGGAAAAACCAGCAGCTGTCTGATGAACTGGATGGAGTCAGCCCATCTCTACATATGATGTTCAGACGATCCAAAAGGGGTTTTCCTCTGCCTGCTCTTCTTCTCATTCACAAATCTCTCACTTTCATCCACCTGGAAGGTTGGAAATATTTGCTCATCTCCGTTCTCAGATCCTCTGACAGCAGGTGGATGGAGCCGGTTCTTCATCCCCAGAACCTTTCTCACCCGTCTTCACGAAACTAAAGCTACTCAACAGTCAGAGAAATGATCTGAACCTCAGCAAAAGACTCAAAATGAGGGGGGATCTTAAAGTCTTCAGCATCCTCCTTGGTGCCCTTCTGCTTTGGCAAATAAATAAAAAATGAGGCGTGTCGCTGCACTCTGTGGCAGACTGTTTTTGGCTCCACGCTGCTTCTTTCTGGAAACCTTTCAAGCAGATGCCAGAGGTGAACTCCTGACCCGCTGCTGCTGCCAGGAGGAATTAAAGCTGCTGGAAGGTGAAGAGCGGGGGCAAACAGGAGTCCTGTGTTCCTCCCGCCTAAGTTCACGCCCTTAAAACAGCACAACAGTCAGGCAGACTTTATGGCTGCCAGATGGGCTGCCTGTGAACGAGCCCCCACCCCTATAAAACGGTGACCAGCTGACCCTGCCGCCGCGTAAACCTGACGTTCGAGACATCCAGGCTCCCAATGCTACTGAGGACACCTGAAGACAACAGCTGGCACTGGCAGGCTGGAACTCCATGTTTGTCCACGAGACCCCCCCAATCCATTCCACGGTGCCCCTTCATAGGTGAGTTGATGAACCACCAACTTTATCAGGGTCACAGAAGGTTCACAGCCCTCTGCGACCCAAAACACCACACTGACTTTACGGTCTGGAAAACTGTGTGTGTGTGTGTGGGGGGGGGGGGGGTCTGGCCTTTGCAAAAACACTATCTTTAAGAGGGAGGGGCACTCACTCAGAGACAAATGTCGTCTGATGAGCAGAAGCCTTGGGGGCTGAACCCAAAGCTATGGCTCTAACGTACAGTCCTTTATTTCTATGTACACAAATGCACACACACACTTTACACACATTGAGTGTATATGTGCTCTCATATCGGTCCAACTGCTCGTTTACACACATTTCTGATCAGCCAATCACATGGCAGCAACTCCATGCATTTATGCATGTAGACATGGTCCAGACGGTCTGCTGCAGTTCAAACTGAGCATCACAATGAAGAGGAAATGTGATTGAAGTGACTCTGGACGTGGCTTCCAGGGAATATTTGGAAGAAAAAAGAGAAAATATCCAGTGAGCAGCAATTCTGTGGGCAGAAATGCCTTGTTGATGCCAGAGGTCAGATGGGAATGGCCAGACTGGTTCCAGCTGATAGAAAGACAACAGGAACTCAAAGAACCACTGGTTTTAACCGAGGTCTGCAGAAGAGCATCTCTGAACACACAACACGTCCAACCTGGAGGCAGATGGACTACAGCAGCAGAAGACCACACCGGATACCACTGCTGTCAGCACAGAACAGGAAACTGAGGCTACAATTCACTCAGACTCACCAAAACTGGACCATAGAAGATGGAAAAACTGTTTCTGGTCTGATGAGTCTCCATTTCTGCTGCTACATTCAGATGGTTGGGTCAGAATTTGTGAAAGAATAAATCCTGCCTTGTGTCAACTGTTCAGGATGGCGGTGGTGGTGTCATGGTGTGTGGATTATTTGGTTGGCACGTTTTGCACACCTCTCCTTATTGAAGTAACAACTACAAACAGCCTTTTTTTTCATCACCTCCGGTTTTGCCATGAGTCTAAAAATACTCAGAAAAGCAGTTTAAATCCTAATTTTCTTCATATTCGTCCTCCATCATCGTACAAATTCTCAAAGAACATGGTAAAAACACCAAAAATATCATTTTTGTTGGAGTGGGTCTTTAATCTTCTTCAATTCTTTCACAGCTTTGACCACAGACTTTATGTCGGAGGAGCTACAGTGACATGTGAGCAACATTTGTTGACGTCATTTCCTACAACCAGACCGAATGGTCAAAAGGAAATTTGAAACTTTTGCGGATATTTTGGAGGCTGACACCTTAAAGAGACGCGCTGCTGCACGTGCTTGACAGACCTCAGCCGACCACACTGAGGTGCAAAGACTGATAACTGCCAAAAACGAGAAAAAGTAACCACGTTTGTGGAAGAGACGTTCAACAATCAGGGCACATTCAGACGTGAAACTGCACCATCCCTTTTGGTGGTGGTTCTTACTTAAACAGCTTTTTTGCATAATTCAGTGTAAATGCTGCCAGAGGGCGACGACTCTGAACACCAGGATCCACAAGCAGCTCGAGGAACAGCAGCAGCCCCTCCCAAAGCGCCCAGCTCCCCTCGTTTCCCACCTTTCCTCCCACATCTGGAAAGCAGGACTGGTTTCCACGCCGCACACACACACACACACACACGCTGACGTCATGCAGCTTGTCCTGCCTGATGGGAAGCATATGAGCTCAGAGAAGAAGACTCGAGGAAAGGGGGGGTTGTCGCCAGAAACCCACAGAACTTTTCCAGAACTTTTTCATCTGCAGTGCAGCGGGGGCTTTTCTCTGGCTGCAGTTTCATTTCAGCCCGTAAACCATGGAGGTTTTGCCCGGTCCAGTCTCATTTCAGGAGGGGCTGCTGGCTCCCCCCGCAGAACTTTGCTCCAGATTTGTTTGGACTTGTCACTCTTGCAAAACAGTGCTGAGGGGGGGGGGGTGTTAAAGCAATCTTGGCTGCAGCAGGGTGATGTGCTGCCTGCCCCCCACTGTTCACTGGCACTTTGCTGCAGCACGATCAGCCAAAGAACCCCCCTCCCTCTCTGTTTGGGTTGTTACTGCCATCAGTAAAGACAACTGGATTCGTTTTGCCTGGAGATTTTGGCAATAGTTGCACTTGGTCTGTTTATTTCCTCTCTGTTTCCCATCTGCCCCATGAGTGGAGCCCCCCCCAACAGGAAGAGGCCGGCCGCTGCAGTCCTCTGGAAGCAGCAGAGTGTGGTGAATTGTGCGTACTTTGCAGTTGATGCATAAGCCCTTTCGTGCTGAGGGGTGATTACCTAGTTTGCTACGCCGCTAATCTGAAAAGCAGCTTGGAGAGTTTTTTAAAGACGCAGCAGCGGTGGCGGCCTGTCCTTTCTCCCCCCGACTCACGAGGCTGCAAAACATAAAGGGGCGTAAACTCCAACCTTACAGGTCCGCCAGGTGAAAGGTCACCTCGCTCCAAGAAGCAGCCCAACACGGAGTAAACAAACATTTCTGTGGATTCCTGACTGCTACTCATCCACCAATTAGCCCAGAGGAAGAGCAAATGTCCAGTTTGGGTCAGACTGAGGACAGCATTCTCCGGCTGAGCAGGTTCTCACGCAGAGGCTTCTTCAGCTCAGCTGTGGTCAGAAGTGCTGAGGTCAAAGCTGTGGCCTGCATTGTTCACCACATTGTCCAGAAGCGTGCACGTGAGCTGTGCACAATGAGCGCTGATGCTCACTGAAACACAGGAAAAAGAGGAGAGACAGGGAGCCAAGCCGGTGGATGGATGTGAAGGCCAGGAGTGAGAGGGAATCCAACACCTTCTTCTGTTGGAGGAAGCCTGAGAGCTGAGGTAACCCCTGCTCATGATACTTCCGCCGCAGGCAGCACTGCTCACACAAAGCAGGACAGCCCTCTTCTCATCCAGGATCTAAAAGAAGACTATTCAAATGTATTGAGTTAAAGCTAAATTGGATCAGTCTGGACTCAGCAGAAACCCCCAAACTGAAGCCTGCGTTTTGGTTTGAAGGCGGAGCCTCTGCTCTGGGGCTTTCACTAAAGCTCCACCTCCAACCCAAACGCCTTTCTGCTGCTCAGACTCAAAGCTGCCAGACGATGAGCAGACTGTCAGAATGAATGTTTGGGCGTGGAGTCTGCAGGTTTGCCTGTTTCCACAGGAATAGTTCACATGAACCGCAGAAGGAATCAGACACCAGGAAGTGTGTGTCGCTCTGCACCCGTTTAGTAGGAAATCTGAGGGAGAGCTCCGCATCAGCCCCCCAGGGCCCACGTGGGAGCACCTCTTGACTCCTGGGCTGGATAATTGCCGACCTCTGTCACTCTTAGATCTGCTGACAAGAACTTTCTGTGCTGAACCACTAACCCCATCTGCTTTAATTAAAGCTGAGAAATGGACCCCCCCCCCACGCACAAACACTCTCAACTTACAGGGAACACGAGCTGGCGGGCCGACCCGCAACCAGAGACACGAGGCTGTGTGATGGAGGCGAGCAGGCGCCTCACCTGAAACAGAAAGTTTCCCAACTATCAGCCCACGTTCCTGTCATCAGCTAAACAACCCGCTTCCTGGTTCTGGACTGGACTCCAGAACCAGGAACCAATAGTTGGATCCACATAAACTCCTTTCTAACCGATGTGGCTGCAGCGCTTAGATTAGAGCCTTTACAGTCGTACTGCTGCACATAACGTAGGTCCCAGACTGGGGGCGGGGTTAAAGAACGACTACATTAAAACTATTTAGTGACTAAACCTTCAATTTTCTAAATCCCAGTCAGCAAGAAGGAAAATACTAACCCAGCTTGGCCTGCTGGGCACTGGGGCCGGACAAGGAGTAGCAGTGGTCAGACCAATGGGACACGACTGCAGCCGGCTAAAGACACTGGACCAAGTCTTTAGCGTTCATTGGAAAGTGATCAGAGACCTTTGACCTTCTTCAGTCTAAACCCGAGTTCAGGTGAGCCTTCACAGCCGCTGAGCCAAGAGGAGGGAACCGGACCAGCATGCAGTGCGGTTCTGTCTCCTCCAGATGAGTGCAGCAGTAATATTAGCTGAAGTGTGGATCAAACACATCCACCGGGTCTAAAAATATGAATGGGTTTTAAATGGAGTGCTGCCCCCCCAGACAGGAAGCAGTCTCACTCTCTTCACTTTGTCCCAGGAAGCCTGCAATTGCTCGCCAACATTAGCGCTGCACTCGGGATAATGTAGGAGCGGCGAGCTCGGAGGCGTGCATTAGGCCGACGCACGCCAGAGGACTCTCTCTCCCCTTAATGCCCACTCACAGGGAATGGGGAGGGGGGGTCTGCCACCTTACAGCACTGGGAGGCAGAGCCCATTATCACTTCCCTCGCCCTCCCTAGAACTAGGGGTGTCTGACTGTCTGCCTCCCCACCATCACACTAACACATGCGCCCCTCACACACATTAAAACACACACACAGTCTCACACAATAACACACACACACAGTCTCACACGCATACTGACATCAGTGAGCTGACGGTCGCTGAACTGCAGGGTGAAGTGAGGCTCTAGATGGGACTTTGCACGACGCGTCTGCCCACGCTGTTTGTGTCAGTGCGCGTGTGTGAGCGTGCACGTGAGCGAGCTGCTGTAAACTTGGGCGTTCGCTGTGAAACTGCAGCTCTGCAGCATTATCAAGGGCAGCTCATCTGTGTTTTTGCTCTTCTAGATGGAGCCGAGGCCTCAAAAATGGGCTCAAAGTTCATCAGCACCAGCATGTAGAGGCGCACGTGCGCGTGCACAGCAAATAAACCTCAGCTTCAGAGGTTAACACACAGAGCTGTTCAAGGCGCCGCAAGTCATGAGTTTGTTATTTCTTCAAAATAATGTCCCGCTTTGTCGCTAAACCTGGTTTACTCTTCAGCACCATTACCCAGGAGCCTCATGTGACGCCCAAGGTTCCCTGCAGAGCAGCCAGACAACTCATTCCAGGCCTCTTTACCTCTGCATTCTACTCTTCATCACACATAGAGACCATCTGACCTTCAGATCACCTGGAATTTTCACCAAGCAGATGAAGGAACTGCAGAGAAAGACCAGGAGCTTGTCTGGGAAAATCCTGGGGATTGGTGCTGTTACGCGTGTTGGCGTCCCTGAGGGAACAGGAAGTGGTATTTGCCTAAATACAGATGCAGTTTGCAGCAGCAAATGCAAGTAAACATGTTTTATTGATCATTTCTACCAAGTCACAAACCCAGGCTCAGGCTTAAGCAGAAAGGAGACGAAAACCAGAGCAGAAAACAAGCTCAAGCTCAAAGTTAGTCTGTCAGCTCTGCAGCGTTCCTGCAACAAACCTGATCAGCACTACAGTTAAAGCCTCAGAGAAGCAAACGACCATCTCGCTGTTTCCCGTCTGCGAGGCCCAGTGAAGGCAGCACGGCTTGTTAGGAGAGCCAGACTGCGCCTCGCCTCGCCTCAGCCCGGGCTTTTTGGAAGCCTTTCCACTCATCGCCATAAAGATTAACTGTGTTTATTTGATCCGTGCAGATTGGCCTTTGGCTGCTAATGCGGCCAGCACAGGTTGCCAAATGCACACAACGACAAACCAAAATATCTGCACAGTGATCATTAAGGGGGGGCAAAGGGAAGCGTACCACGTGGGGTCTTTTCAGGTCCAACAGGAAACTTCCTTCCTCTGTTTTCTCTGCTTCGTTTGCCAGACTTTTATTTTTTTAGCCTGGCTTGGACGTGAAAGCTGCAGGCATGTCTCTGAACAGGAAGCTGCTGTTTGCCTTTGTTTTTTCTGTTTTTTGTGTGTGTGTGTGTGTGTGTGGAGGGGGGGGGTCTATGAATCTTTGCGAGGCAGAACACAAAGAGGCCTTTCGGTGGAGCTTGGCCTGCATGTGCTGGCATTTTCCACTCCAGAGTTGGACATTTTGTTCCACTGGTGGACTCTGGGAGAGCCAAGTGAAAGAGAGAGTCAGGTCACATGGTTCGCAGAGGGAGGGAGGAGGGTTCAGCAGCTTGGATAGGCCCAGATGTTCTGCCGCTCAGAGCAGATGTTTCTGTTTGTCTGTTTGTCACAGAAAGGAGCGAGCACGTGGGCCAGTGCTGTAGCGACAGACGGTCTGTCACCTCCAGTGCACTCAGAGGAAAATAGGAAGTGGGAGGGGCCTCGTCTAAGCAGAGGGTCATGTGACCCAGGCCGAGCGGTGTTTTGCATGGAGGAGTCTCGCCCCATGCAGGTCACACGATGAGCGGGGCCCCTGCGGGAGCAAACTCTGGCATCAGCAGCCTCTGTGACCCCGCTGATGAACTGTGCTCCAGCGGGCCGACAACAGGAACAGCCTGCAGTCAACATGTACACACACACACCGGGTTTGTGGAGGAGTTACAGCATCGCTGCCACTCCACCACAGACTTTTCCAGAGGCCAGCACCAAGGCCGGCCCCCTCCAACAGACAGGACTGGAGCAGAAGCATTCATTCAGTCAGTGCGGCGGGTCAATCCCCCTCTAAGGAAGGAGAGTAATGCACGTTAGCTGCTGGCGGTCCCCTCTGCGGCGATTAGGTGGCCGTGAGGTCATTCCTTCGCCTCAGCTCCCATCCACACAGAGATCTATCATTTCATTCCTCTGCCAGGGAGGGGGCAGGAGGGAGGAGGTCCTGGAAGTATCTCTTCCAGCTCAAACCCCAGAAGAGCAATTAAAGCTGGACAGAAGAGGCTCTGGATGAGGACGGCGCGCCATCGCTGAAGGACATCCGGGCTTTTCCAGCGGGATTCTCTTTTTTTAAAACAGCTTTTTGGGAGGGGGGGGCTGCTCTGCAGTGTCACTTCACACCCAGTGTGCAAGGTGCTGGAGCGTCTCAGCTGGACCTGAGATGCATCGATCGAGGCAGGAAGTGGAATCTGATACTTTACGGCGCTTCCTGAGTTGCACCACAGACGGAGGAGGAACCAGCGAGAGAAAACATGAAACAGAGGAGAGAAACGGGCAGACTCACCCCCGCCCCCACCCCAAGGCCCTGTCCTTGGGCTGACACAAAGCACCCGCCCCCACTTCCTGTCAGAGCTCTGGTTTCTGCTCAGCCAACCAGACACTTGAAACTGTCAAAGATTCCCAACTGCACATGGAGATGTGCACGCTCGTAAAGCTGTGCCCCCCCCCAAAAAATATTAAACATAAAAACTAAACGGCCGTTACGGAAGCAGAAAAAGGAAATGTGTGGTAGGGTGGTGGTGTGGATTCTGGATGTACAACAGAACCAGAACCAGAGGGAAGAAAACAAACAGAGGAAGGGGGGGGGGGGGTTGTATGTGGGTGTTTAATTTGTCATGCTAAAAACATGGATGTTTTGCAAAGAGAGCAGCCTTAGAAAGCAAAGAACTAGCCTGAGCAGCGATGGGAGGTGAAGTCCTCTGCTCTCCAGCAACAGCCTCCTTTTCTCAGATGGGGGGGGACATTTTCAACCAAATTCAAGCTGTGTTTTCCTTAGATGAAGACGGAAAACGAAGGGCCCCCTGTTTGGAGGTACGGGTGAGCCTGGAGGCCGGGGTTGGGCACACTGGCCTGGTTCATTCTGGTCATTTCCAGCGTTGTGCCGTCGAGCATTCCCACCATTTTTCTGAGTTAGCATTTGAATATTGGAAGATAGCAACACGTCAGCCTCTTGGTTTCCTATCTTCACTCTCTGAAGGAAAACGTCTTCTACACAACTTTTTCTTTCAACTGTTTGCATGGTGTTGCTATACCCCCCCCCCATCTCCCTGCCATTTTATATAAAATCCATCTTTTATAAACAATCAAATCCACCCTCCAGCCGTCAGGCTTCACTATCAGCTGCTGACTGTCCAGCATTTCTTTTCTGTGGTTTCATGACAGCTGATGAAAGCTGGGTCCTCTCTGAGGAGGCAGCTTCACCTGAAAGAAGGCGTGTCTGGGCTCAAACCCGCCTTATGGGGTCATTTCCCCAGGTTCCACGTGTCTTTGGCTCCTCCTGAAACGCCGGTTGGGTTCATCGTCGGAGGTCAAGAAGCGCTGAGGAGGAGCAACGGCGGAGTCATCGGACCAACATGCAATGCAAATTAGAAGAGGGGCAAGAATGGAGGGGGGTGTTGAGGCGAGGCTCAGCTGCAGCCGTAACCTCTGACCGGCTGGAGATAATGAAAGGGGCAGAAGATGAGAACGTTGGAGGAGCCTCAGCTGAGTGCCGACACGAGCCAACATTTCTTTGAAGCAGGACGGGCTCAGAGGAAACGCCGCCTGCTTCAGGGATCTGTAATTACAATAATTATAAGGCAGCAGGCTGAAGAGGGCTATTGTGTGCTCTGCAGGGGAAGAGCGGGAGCTCCAGTGGGAAACCGGACAGGAAGAGAATGCCTGGACAGGGATGTATAGGATGGGGGGGGGGGGGGGTAAGAAGGAGGAGCAAGTCTGAGGCTTCCTCAACCTGAGAGGCAAGTTTCTCTGCCAGGAGGAAGGATCTCCTTTCAGCGCACTGTTTTATTTAGCACCTGCCAGAGAGAGGCCGGGTGGGGGTGGGGGTGGGGGAGGGGGTGCCGTGGAGGAAGGATGATCATATGGGACTTCTTTCCAGCACCTCGTTCCTCCCCAGAGGCTGCTTTGCCATCGATTTAGATCCCCAATTCTGAGAAGTCTACTATGATGTGCCCCAACAAACCGGATACCCCCCCCACCCCCACCCCCATCCGCCCCAGCGTTCATTGCAGAGAGCCTTCGTGGTGAAACACAACATTACAGCCCTTTTATGAGCATCTGGCGTGACACAGGGAAGATCAGTGATCAATGTTCAGGTTTCCTGGCTGCATGGTGGAAGCTCCACTTTCATCCAGTTTAAGATTAACCTCCCGCACCCAAGCAGGAGCGGCTAGACACCAGCGTGAGTCAGCGCAGACTAAACAGGACAAAGGATCAAAGGTGTCGACTGTTGTGACGACGTTTCTCAGAAAGAATGTGCAGCCGGATGGTTCACTTCTGCCACACTGAAATCCATCACCCGAAGGAGAGACCGGCGCCTTCAGAGCCGCCCGCGTGTGAACGGACGGATCCGCCCCGCCCCCCTTCCTGAGCCCTCAAATAAAGCTTGTGTGTTTGGGTTTCCTCTCATCAAATGCAAAGTTTGCCCGACATAACCAAGTGTGCCTCACTGGAAACAGGGTCAGTTTATTGCTGCATGAAGCAGAATTTAACAAAAGCACCTTTTGAAACTTCAGTCACAATCATTTCTTATCAACCAGCACATCTAATGTTTGGTATGTTGACATGTTTTGGTAACCAAATAGACAGAGCTGTCCTCTAACAGGACCAACAGTGGCAGTGTGGACGCAGTAAGACCAATAACAGGCCGTTTGTCACCTCAAATGCTTTTTCCTGTTTCCAATGGTTTTTGGGCTGCCTCAAAAACAATCAAAATGCACAAAAGCCGCTCAAAAAGTTACCCATCCTTGCTAGGAATGGGCTGTCTGTATTCAGTAAAGTCTTATCTGAACCTTTCCCAAAGCAGAGAACAGAGCTCAGTTTTCCTGACATGAAACTGTGATGGACCTGAAGTCAGGTGAAGTGCGTGAAGCTAAAGGATTCACGCGCGTTTCAGGAAGCAGCGTGTCCACCTGATCCTTTGCTTTGACTGCTACATTTCCAGGAAGGATAGCCAAACACGTGGGGGAGGAACCGCGGGTGGAGGTGGGGAGGGAAACAATAAGCAGCGGCGCACGGCTCTCTGGAAGTGCCGCTCTGCCGGCGGTGAGGAGTCACCTCTATCTGTCCCACAGCCACAGATCTACATCTAATACCAGCACAAAAGGAGGTGAGAATGGCCGGCCAGTTCACCCCCCCTTCAACCTCCCACACCACAACAATACTCCTGGGATCTGCCTTTCCGCATGGCCCGGGTCAAGCCAGCGTGACCCCCAGCCTCAGCCCATCCCCGCAAGAATAAAGCAGGAGGAAAAAAAAGAGGTTTCTCTGGACACGGCCTCCTTTCAGACAAATACACACCTCCAGCGCTCTCAGACCCGCCGTCTGCCTTTGGACTCAGCGCCGGAGCTGACTCGCCATCCTTTCCAAAGTGGGGGGAGCATCTGATGCCCCACCCCCCCAGTAAGCAGAGAAAACCTGTAAACTCGACTGGACCACAAATATCCAAGCACAAATCAAAGCATCCCAGCAGAGCGATCGAAAACTGAAGATGGATTATCTTCCTACAGGGAGACATTTGAAGCAGCTTTTTGTCTTCAGATGCTTTGATTAGGAAAATAACGAATGCTTCGATTGTCGTTCACGGTTGAATTGGTCGCTTTAGGTGCTTTTAACTTGATGTTCTGCTGAAGCAGGCACCTCCACAGATACATGTGGAGCAAAAAGGACCAGTTTCTGAGTTTTCTGACCCGGCAGCTCCTGGTCTGTCTGTCTGCCTTTGTTTGGTGCCGTGGTGAGAATTAAACGGTGAAACTTCACGACTGCATTGTCCTGCTCCCACTGAGAAAGAATCATTCCATTCAGTACCAAGTCAGTAACAGTTGACCTGATCATGAGGAAATGTTTTCATGTGATGCATGATGTAAGCTGATCTGAAGAGTCATTTCTGTAGGAAAGGGTTAATGCTCACATTTAAGAGGCGAGAAAGCTGTCTCCTTTCCTTCACTAATTTCTAGGAATGGCTCTTAGAGGACAATCAGCTGGTGAACTTTAGAATGAAGATATTGCATCTTGTCAGTCTGATTATTACAGTTTGACAAAAACATTTGTGAGCTGAAGGCCTTTTGTGCTGGACATGTTTCACTATTACAAAAAGAGGTTATGTGTTTTCTGGTAGCCAGGCTGTAAATTTTTACTGAGCACAAATCTGGGCATTTACCAAATACTGCAAACATTCATTCTTTATATTATTACTGACATTAAACCCCAGAATTTGTGTATTTTTAACAGAGCAACAACAAATCCCAAATATGACAATGAGTCATGGAAGTCGGCTTGTCTTATCAGCTCCAGTTACAACAAAACAACCTGGGCAACATAAGTATTATTAGAGAAATGACACACAGCTATGAATGCAAGTACCGGTGGCTTTCAGACAGATGGACTTAACCCCCTTTAATGGGGTGTGGCCCCGGGTCAGGTACGGTGGAGGTCATGCTGAGCTGGCTCTCGTTTCTGTTGCCTCGTGCAGCATTAGAAGACTAGCGCTGCATTGCATGGGATGGGGGTGGAGACGGGGCAGTTTGACTGTGGGACATGCAGATGGGGATAGAAGTGAGTGGAACTCATTCCGTCTCCTCCGACAGCTGATCTGTGTGCGCGCACAAGAACCACGCATCGATGAGACCCACAAGCTTCTATCTGGGTGCATTTTCTAAAGTTTCTTTGGGGAAAGACAAAACCTGCCCACTTATGTCTAACCCGTTCAGGTTTTCGTGGATGTGACGTCTGTAGATCTCAAGTGCCACCGCCGCACAGCCATCTGCCCCGTGGGAGTCCCAGCGCCACATGATTGGGCAATAGGGCTTAGAGAACAGCCAGGTCTGCATGGGTCGCATCTTTTTTGAAGAGGGAAAGGTCACGTCCTGCTGGCTTCCTTTACAAAAAAATTGGAGGGGGAGGGGTTGCTCCCCAGGGCTGCAGCTGCTTAAAGTAAACCCCAAAATCAACAGCTTCATCTTTCACCGGGGCTGGCGGCCATCTCAAGTTCAGCAACAACAAATGTCTACATTTAGTTCTGAATCTCTGAGCCTGCAGTAACAACCGTTTGTATTCCAGCGTGGAGGGAACCATGCTAGTGTGATTGTCTATGAGCTCATCAGAATGCAGTGAGGATACAGGAATTCAACAATCAGGAGCCCCGACACACACGGCTTTGGGATCAGATTTCCTGGCCTGGTTGCACAAAGTTGCATTTCAGTGGCAGAATACACTTTCATTTATTTTCCCATAATTTCTCTAAATGTATATCACACTGAACATTTTGAAGTTAATTTAAAAATGATCATAATGACATACTATGATGCTTAAAAGCAAATATTACATAAGGATGCCAACTTGAATTCTGGTTTAAACAATAGCATGAAGGTGACGGGTCCGTTCTTAGGAACCATATCATTTTTCATGTCCAGGCTGATAAATACACACACAAATGTTCCTTAGCAAAAGGTAAAGGAACCAGATTTTTGGGGAGACCTGCAGCAAAACTCCTCCAAACAGCAGATAACAGACTATATGTCAACACCCACATGGGTCAAAAAAAGCCAGAGCTGTCAGGGTCAGGCACAGGAATGTGTGAGAGGGGCTCTGACAGCACCGTGTTCCTTTTTTTTAATATTTTAAAACATCTCTCATTAAATAAACAGGCTGGCCTTCAGCACCTGTAGTAACCCACCATCAATATTGAATGTGCACAACAAGTAGTGAGGCCAAAGTAGCGTGTGACCGAGGAAAGACTTCCTTTTCATGCAACACCTACAGCACAGAGCTACCTGCTTCTGTGGCGCTTCTAAAGAAGAGACAAGAGCTTCTGCAACCCAGCGTGATCACTGAGGTCACATGCAAACATTCAAATATCAGAGAAGGTCAATGGAAGCTGCCAGCTTTTTTCACCTCTTTGGTCTACTGGTCAAACGTCAAGTTGTGCCTGGATACTGTTAGTTTGCACCTTTCTATACAGCACAAGCTACAGTTTGCTACCAAGGAATTCATTATTGCACACTTAAATGTTATTCTTTAATGAACTAAGCATACATTACCAAAAGTAGCAAAACAATCTAAACATTACAAGTGAAATTTTTCAATTCTCTACTATCAATCTGACTTTACCAATTTGGTCAGGACCACAACCACATTAAGGTTCTGCACAAAGCCTTAACCAAGACCACTAGACAAAGCTCTAACCAAGACCAAGACCACTGCACAAAGCTCTAACCAAGACCATGACCACTCCACAAGAAAAAGTGAAATCTTGCTTAAACCTAAAACAGTATGACAAAGTACTTTTGGACATTGTTTACTATGACTCAACAAAGAGTCTCTAGAATAACAGACAGAAATCTCTACCAGCCCAAGCTAACATTAGCGTGTCAAAATAAAATGTCAAGCAGAATGTAGACCAAGGTGGAAGCTCTGATAAGAAAATGAAAATGTGCATGGATCTATTTGTCTGCAAGAGGATTTAGAATCGACGCAGAGAATGAGAGATAATTCCCGCCCATGACAGTAGCTGCATCACAAACCTAAGCTTTTTAAAACATCAGCTTTTCATCTGCTCCTGATCCAACACCATTTGAGTATAGAAATACCCAGGACACAGTTTGAATCTTAAATTCTATCATCCACTTGAAAAAATCCTTAAATATTTTAGATCTGAATGATGTTCTTAGTTTAGGAAACCATTGGTTTATTATGTGCCAAAGTCATGTCTTGAAAACTGAAGCAAAATATTTACTCTTAAGGCCCGTACACACCGGGACGAATATTCGCCAGCCGTTTTCGCCACCTTTTTTGTGTTCACACCCAGGCGATTTTCGCTGACGATGAGCCGAGTGAACATGCAATTTCATTCCCTGACGTTAGATGGCGCTTAATGTAAAACAGAAATACTCCTGTACACAAGTTAGCGCTGCGCAACTTTACGCTTCTCAAAGTCTTTTCACTCAGAAGAAGAGAGCAAGTATTTACGCGATTGTCAGAATCATACAATGAAAACACAAATATTTCAAGCAACCAATTGGAGCAACTGGGGATATTGGGGATATTTTAGAATTTCCGTCATTATTTCCTCGCGGCAGTGTAGACGCTACTCGGCGTCTATCTTCTTTGCTGGCATGTGTGCTCAGAAAGGCAGTTTTGTGTTTGAGCGCCCCCAAGTTGTGCTTTACTGTAACTTCAGAAGCTCCAGACACGTGTGCAAAAACGCCGTTCTCATTGGTCGAATAGATTTCGACGCAGCGCGTCAGACCAAAAAAACAAACCCGAGGCGTTTTTAAAAAGTGACGCTTTGACGCGTGGCGTTTTTTCGCGTCGGTGTGCACACTCACAATGGTGCCCTTTGTTTAGTCACGAGGCGTTAAACGTCGGTGAAAATAACGGGCCAAATTCGTCCCGGTGTGAACAGGCCTTTATACTACTGAGCTAAACTGCTGGAATTAGATAGATTAGCAGGAACAACAAGCATCCCATAGATGAGCTTTTGCAGATTACAAACAGATGGAAGTCGATGCAAATGTTAGACTGTGGCAGTATTTGAGCCCTAAATGGTTTTCTCAAGTTTCCAGTCTAGCAAACAGATGCTATTGATTTTTGCCACAAACAGTCCCCTAAAGTTCACATTAAACACATTACGCTCCCGAAAATCTAAACATTTAGGTCTTCATGGTCAAATCACAGCGTCCGGAGGCTTTAGAGAAAGATTTCCAGCCGCTCTATGGTTTGACAGACTTTGCTTGAAGTGATGCATTAAATCAGAGCCTGTTGAGGTTTGACCTAAAATGTTAGACTCCAACAAAAACTCTTTCTCTGCCTTCAGAATCAAACTGGGCAAATCTTTTCAAAAGTCTTTTTAAGCTAACAGCTTCTGGCAGGAAAAGAATCACAGCACTACAGACATTTTCCACTGCTCCATCAACGGCTGCTGTTTGAAAAAAAAAAAAAAACGTTCCAGACTAACACACCAAGCTGCGAAGCTCTGCCACCGCCTCTCCGCCGCTCTTGTGTTTCCTGTCAGGGTTGTGGTGGAAACGCAGACCGAGAGAAGCGTTCCAGAGAAGACACATCAAAAACCGCCGCCCTCGCTCTTCATCTCACACCCAACTGCTCCTCAAAGAGAGCTATGAGTGGCTGCTCTGCGAGGTGTTGTTTCCAGAAAAAGACCTTTATTTTGCAGATAATTTTATGTCTGGAGGAACAAAGATGAGAGAATCAGCAGCCTGCGTGGAGAGTCGTAGTTCCAGCTCACAAAGCCAGAGGTGAACATGTTCTGCCGGCACACCTCCATCCTGCAGGTCAGGCAGACATGGAAATGTGCTGCTCCACAGAGAGGCCCCCCACAGCCCCGCTCTGCCGCACTCTTACACAACATCTTCACAAACACACATTTGAAGATGTGAAAGTGCAAATGTGGGCCAGCTGTTGTCCTGCCCCCCTCCCCACCCTGACAGAGTCTGCGAAGCCAGCACTGCATCGAGCATGTGAAACAGGACATGAGCTTATACCTCCCCTGGGAGTTCACTTCCTCTGAGCCCCAACCATCACACCCCCACCTCCTAACTGAAACAAGCAGCCCCTTCAGCTGGAGGCCAGATACCCTGAGCTGTGGCATTTTCTTTTATTGGAGGGGGGGGGGGTTGCATTCCAGAAACTGCAGATCTGTAGGACAAATGTGACAAACCCAAACCACATCCATCTACAGTTTGATACCGTCTCTGTGCTGCAGCCTTTTTTCCACCAAAACCCCGCCACGGCACGGACTGAGCATGTGCAGAAGCTTTCAGCATCCCTTCCTCAATACCGTCCTTTCAAAACTCCAACACATTGATTAGCTTCTTCTTTGCTTTGTTTCCGACCATCTTCAAAGAAGTCCTCATCATGTCGTGAGCTTTGATCTCTTTGACATCCCAACCTCCTGGACTTTCCCAAACCGCGGGACTGCCAGGAAGTTTCTTTATAGACTGAGTAACTGTCGGCATGGAAACAGCAGCTGCAACTGGACCCTACGAAGGACTGAAAGGCTGCAGATTAGCTGGATGAGGCGTTAAAGTCCCATTTCTGACCAAGTGTCAGTCATTTGTTCAGCTTTGGTCTTGTACGTTGAGATGCACCAGCAGAATGTCTTAGCGGGTCATTTGTCATCCACACAGCCTGTGAACACATCAGTGTGTCTGCAACAAACCTCCCCCTGCCAGACAAGCACAAGTGCTAGAGCTCAGTGGGCTAGTGGTACAGCGTCTGCCCTCTGACAAACAGACTGTGGAGGGAGGTTTACGCCACCAAATGGTTTCTGTGACTGCAGCTCAGCGCTCCCTCAAACGTGGAGAACAAATGTCCCACACCCTGGTGTGAGACAAGTGACAGGACTTTTTACCTTTAAAGAAACAAACAAATCACTTTTCAGAAGAAAGGATTCAGTTTAATCCCTTTATGTTTTTGATTCCAGCTCCAACTGAATATGACAAAAGTTTTCTTTTTAGAACTTTAGAACTTTAGAAGTTCTGAGTTTTCTGCCAAAAAGGCCCAAATGCCTCAGTGCAGATTTACTGTTCTCCCGTCATTTTATCTGTAGGGGAATCACTTCCTGCAGGACCAGGAAACCTGATTTCCCTCTAAGTTGGCAGCAGTGAAGTCAGAGCTTGCTGCACAGACATGCACTTCATTCAAGTCTGGTCAGGAACGCCGTCATGTGACGGAGGAGCTGAGGGAGCGGCAGGTGTGGAATGTAAGCATGGGCTCTAATGAATGAGCATCTATCTGAGCCGCTGTCTGACATCTACATCCCAATCCGTCTTCTGAGCAGAGACGGCCTCCTTCAGTCGGATCTAACCTGCAGAAACCTGATCCCGTCTGGCGTCTGCAGCAGAGATCTGCAGCTGTGCTCATCTAAACATCCTGACACAGAAACAGACACTTGTCCTCTGTGCCGGCACACGTGCACCAGCCAGAAACCAGAGGACTGCAGCCACGGCCCTGAGGCCCCCGAAGAGGAGACACAGCGGGCAGCATTAGCTCTGAAGCTCAGATAAGAGTTTTGAAAGAAAAGTCTGCGAGGAGGGAAGTGTGACAATATGACTTCCTTTGTCTGTCTGCATGCGAGACTTCTGCTCTCACTTCTGTCACCGTGACGCAGAGCCGCCTCCCCAGCTACTGAGATGAAAGAGGCCCTCTGCTCCATTCTGATGCATCCACCTGCAGACCTGTAGATCCGTCTGTGGGGTCTCAGCGGAGGCACCCACAGCCACGACCCAGAGAACCACACAGGCCAAAAAAACGGCCTCATTATAATTGAAAGACCACTGAAAATAATTCAAAAGATGATTTGAGTGGAACTAAAGAAAAAGGAGTGAGACCCCTGCACCCCTCCTGTTAAGGGGGGGGGGGGGGTCCAGCCTCTGCAGGACTTTTCTCTGCGCATGATAGGACTCCAGCACTCAGCTGCAGAGGGGCTGCCTCCCCCACATGTCCCCCGAGCTTTACATCAGATGAGAAGAAAAAGCAGAGCTGGAGTGTGTATGTGTGTGTGTGTGTGTGTGTGGGGGGGGGGGTCCCATGTTTACTGAATGCTCCTCTTTGTTGGGATCATATTATGTTTCCTCCACAATGCCCCCAAAGCCTGCCTCATCAGCTCCATTGATGTGGAACAGTTCATGCAAATGGCCACACTGGCTTTTTCTCCCCCATGGGGGTGTTGTGTGTGTGTGTGTGTGGGGGGGGGGGTCCTACATCGGCCACAACTCTGAGCTAACTCACCACCTCACAGACTCATCAGTCCAGAGCTGCCCCCCCCCCTTGACCAACACTCAGTTACACCTGCAGAAATGTACCTCATCATCACCCCCCACCCCCAAGATAACCCCCACTCTCTAGTGTTTACACTTTCCCGAGAGCCATTTGTTGGCAGACGAGCTTCCATCTACTGTTCGGAGCGATCCAAGAGGCAAATAAGTGCTTTATTGCCACCAGGGAGGGGGGCAGCATTACTAACCACCTGATGGATGAGCAAACACTGACTGAGGGGGGAGGCAGGTCTGTCACAAAAACTTTGGTCATGTTTTCTGTAGAACGGAGACGTTGAGACGCGCGCGGCTCACCCTGGACGCAGCTTTCCGTTTGTACTTGTTTGCAAAGTCGAACTTCTCCTTGATCTCGTCCAGGATCTGCTCCAGGCGCGCCTTCTCCTCTTTGCCCGTGTAATCCTGACTCAGGAGGATGTACGCCCTCCAGTTCGCGGAGTCGAAGCCCCAGTGGCAAGTCCTGTTCTCCTGCGCCTTGTGGCTGTGCACCACGAACTTGTGCGTGGGGTACATGAGTCTGCAGTCCAAGCACTGGATGCACGCCGCGCTCGGGCTGCCGTACAGCTCCGGCACCAGCAAGCCCTTGCACTTGCCGAAACACTCGTGGTAGACTTTGAAGCTCCTGTCGGTGAGCTGCAGCTCCAGCGCCCCCGCGCCCCCCAGCTCCTTCTTGGCGCGCGGCGGGAAGGCTCCTCCGTAGATCAGGGCGTTGCAGAGCCGCTCGGCGTCCGTCTTGGTGATGAGGCCGCAGGACGGCGCGGAGAACGGCAGGATCCCCATGACTTTGAGGATCTCCAGCTGGTCCGCCGTGCAGCGGGAGCAGTAGATGTGCAGCTCGTCGCACACGGAGTTGATCTGCTGCAGGCTGAAGTCCCGCAGCACCGTGTTGAGGATCTGCGGCAGGCACAGGCGCTTCTCGCCGCCCACCACGAAGCACGAGATGGTCTCGCCCTCCAGCACCGTCTCGCACCTCTCCGTGGAGCGGTCGGACGGAATGAAGAGCGGGCCCGGCATGACGGGCGGCGGCAGATGCTGCAGCGCCGGCTGCGGCTCGGGCTCCTTCCCGTCCTTCTTGAAGAGGAGCTCATGCTGCCACCGGGCGGAAAACGCCGCCGGGCCCCCCAGAGAGATCATGGAGCTGAGGTGGAACTGCTTCAGAGTTTGCTGCAGTCCCGGATGAGGCTGGAAGCTCTGCCGACTTACAGCCTCCATGCTTTCCCTGCAACTTTACTGATCCGCGGAGCTGCTGCTGCTGCTGCTGACCGGGAGTCCCGAAAACGGATCCGTTCTGGCTGAAGCTGGAAAATCCACGGCGTCCCGCAGTGACTCGAACCCACCAGGCGCGTCATCAAACACCCGCTCTGAGGAGAGGAAAGTCCGGGACTCAGAGCGCAGCCGGACCGGCCGCTCCGTCCGTCGGGCTGCGCGCCGCCTGTGCGCCTCTGAGGCCGGAGAGCAAACTCCGGAGAGCCGCCGAGTTCCGCGCGCCTGCTTCCGCGAGCGCACCTGAAGGGAGGGGGGACAAATCCCGTCTTGGGTTCCTCTGCTGTCGAGGACTGCGCCGATCCGATGCGTGTGCCCCCGCAGTTCAGTCTGACAGTGCGGGGGGTGAGGTCTGAGAGCAGGCTGCGCGCGCGCCCTCCCTGCGCCGTGCGCGCCCCCGCGCCCCCGCCCCCTCCGTGTTTGTGTCTGGCTCAGTCATTGAATCCCGGCCAGGAATGCGACTGACTCCGCAGGCACGAACGCCCCCCCTCCCCCAAGAGGCGCGCACGCGCAGGAGCACACACAGAAGCGTGCGCAGCTATCCTCGTGAGGACTTTCACAGTGAAGCTCGCAGGACGTCCCGTTGACTTCCATTCATTTCCTCATTCTAATTTAAACTTCACGAGCTGGCGGTTTGCCCCGCCCATAGTCACCGCGGTGGGGACCGCTCCGTGGCCCCCCTGGGGGCCGTTGTTTCCATCCTCCACACCCTCAAACCCATGTTCAGGTTCCAGGGACTCTACATCAGTTCTTTGGCTTTTTACCCCTAAGCTCAGACTCTTGGTCTTGAAAATGGATTCTTTGGACACCCACTCCCCCCTGGACCAGAGAAGAATCACTGATGTTTGATACTTCGCTGAGCGGTGAACACTGGACCACTGGACCACTCTACAAACCAGTAGAGTGGAGTAAAGCTGGTCTAGGAAGACTGAGGTTCCTGTCACCTTGTTCATCAAATGGTTCTAAAGCTGACTAAAGAAACGCTTAGATCAGGTCTGACCCCTCAAGAACTCTGAAGAACCTCTGAGAACCAGGACTAGAGTAAAAACTGAGCAGCAGTTGGATCCGTTGGCGTTGAGGTCACTCAGTCTACAAGCAGATAGTCTTCACAAAGAGGCAACCCAATCACACACAGACACAAGAACCCCCCCCCCCCCCCCCCGGTTCTTACACGGTTCACCCTCATCCTTCAAATGTGACCCGCGAGACTTCAACACTTTGAACCTCGGCTCTGTAAGGTCAGGTCCTCTTAAGGTGACAAATTCAAGTGCGCACATGCAGGGAAAAGGGTGCGGGGGGGGGGGGGGGGGCTCTGAGCTTCACTCATGGACTGGATATAAAACTGGACTAAGCAGTGGGACATCACCCTCTCCTCTGGCTCCAGCAGAATGAAGCCAATTCAGTCAGCATTTTGCTAAACAGGCGTCACCTTTTGGAGCCAGACAGCAGTGGTTGGTCCGAGTCGGTCTGTCATGTTTCTATGGCAACTGCTGTCACCAATCAGGAGTAAGCTTAAACCCTTCCACTAATAGCCGGTTCAGATCTATTTGTCAATCAAATGTTCAAGGTGGGGGCCAGCGGGTACAGCATACTTTTACTGATGCATCTGATTGGTCAGTGTAACCCTTGTTCTATCCTAGCCACTTTAACGTTGGGAGTAGGGTCATCTAGACCCACTAGACAGTGCTCTGAACCTTTTTTCTTCAATGATTTGTGATCTTCACTGGTGTCCATGGATTCCATGAAATCTTTCCACCTTTATCCACCTTTGTCATGGTAGGGAGAACACCTCAATGGAAGGGGGGGGGGGGGTCATCTAAGATAGCACAAGGGTTACAACTTGAATAACTTGCGATCAAGAAAAAAAATTAAGAAAAAAAAGACGATTATCATGATTTAAAAATAGATCAAGAACGGTTCTTCTGACTAGTAGAATGACTGAGGAACAGCTGTTTATTTCTCTATAGAAGTCGATGGGAGTTTGGCTTCTTGGAGCCACTTCCTGTTTGGAACATCAGGGGGTGGGGTCACTCAGTCCAGTTCTCATATACAGTCAATGGGTTCACTTGAAGGGGAAATGCAGAGCAAACCAAGAACAAATGAAGAAACATTTAGATCCTATAGTAGTGAACTGTAGTGTCATTACGCTTTATAATCGTAAGAAGAAGGATAAACGAGTATTTTCTCATTTTTTTGGTCTTTAACAAAGACAGATTTATGGGAAACTTTGTAACATTTGCTCTTTGAAAGCAGCAAAAAGACTTTTGAAAAGGATTCAACAGATCAAGGCATGAAATGGGTGGGAGCATGTGTGAATCTAAGGAGGCTGTGATTTCCTCACGCTCTCCCACGGGCCCTGAACGCAGCATCTGGAGGTTTGAGTGTCTGATTCACAGCTGTGCCGAAGAAAGAGGATGGGTGGTGTTCAGCGAGACAGGACAGATTTAGTCCTGGAAGAGGAAACTTGAATTGCACGTCTGACTGCGGTTTGAGCTCCGGCTCCTCTGCTTCAGGGTGTCACAAGAGTTTAGCACGAGGCAGCAAAGCAGCCGCCCCGTCAGACGCTTCATGACAGCGTTCTCATCAAGTCTTTTCAAGGGTTTTGTTCCTGACAAAGACTCTTTATTCATGTTTTCATGTTCCATTTTGTTCATTCATTTCCACAAATGTGTAACTTTCCCAAACTCAATTCTGAGTGACAAGGATTTGTTTTAAAGTCACATGACCCCAAAGGGAAAAACATCTTCCTTTGGGGTCATCCAGGGCAAGCAGGGCAGCAGAGAACATGGAGCTCTGCTCCTCTCCTGTGGCGCCCCCCAGTGGTGCAACTGCATCTCTGAAGAAAACGCGGGGTAGAAGGTCACAACTAAACAAACTTCAAACAAGAATCTGAAAGGGTTGAAGAAGCCTGTTAGAGAAACCCTCTCAGGTCAAAACAACCTGTAGTTTGGAGTCATTTTCTCTTTAAATACTTTCTGTTGGATTCCGTTGACTTGAATGAGTTCACTGTGGTTCAGTTGATTTGTGACCAATCCTTTGTCTCTGTTTGACCCTCGTTTCATGCTTTTAGTTGAAGCTCATTCAGTGAATCATTTGAATGTTTCTGCAAGCAGTTCTCCTGTTCTTTCTCCTCTGCGTCTGTAAGAACAAAACCAATAAACGGGCACCTTTCTCATCAGCTTTCCTGCTTTGTTTCCAGAAAGTCAAAGGGGTACCTGAAGGGAACAGATGCTGCATTGAAGACATTCTTGATGAAGCAGAAAGACATGAGTGTCTCATAAAAGTGTACATAACTTAAGCAAACGTCAGGAGTTTGGACCTTGGACCAGTTCTGGCTCCACGGGTAAGAAGATTGCAGGTCTGCTCATTTCCAGCAGTTTGAAATGTGGCAGAAATCTTTGGCTTTCAGGCTTGTTAAGCTGATGGCGACACATTCAGTAATCCAGTCCAGCAACGTTCTGAATAAGTGGGAACTTGTACCTGTCAGAGTTGGAATATTGAGCCGATTATTTCTTTTGTCGTAACACCGCTTGTTGGGGAAGTTACGTACAGAAAAACAATTTTTGGTCCTGAAAAAAAGTGGATTAATCACCTAAAACAATGCCGTCTTTTCTGAGACGCAATAAACAAAACAATCTCTCCAAGAAGCAGATCTTTCCCCTGTGACAGACGGAGTGATCCCAACTGAAGGTCTGGATGGAATTATCCGCAGTTTCTGTGTCTGCTTCAAAAATCACATCACAAAAACAAAATGCAAACATCTCACAAATCTCTGCTTGAGAACAACACGATCACAATGACAAACCTAATGTGATCAGAAACAATGAGCAGGACAAACCGCTCACTGTAACCTACAGGCAGTCAGGAGGTTCATGGAAACTCCATCATGACCAGAACAAAACACCCTGCAAACCAAAAACATCAGCTGAACCACACTGAACTCTTTAGGAAGGAATTCTCAGTCGTTTTCATTTGTTAGTGAATTTATGACGCAAACATGGACTGCAACCTGGTCCCTGTTCCAGAAAGCAGGTTTTGCTAGTTACCATGGAAGTTGATAACCTTAGCTTTCAGTTCCAAAAACAGAGGTATGTTTCAGGGTATGTCAGGTTGCCATAGCAACTCATCCTCTGAACATAACCTGGTCTGGAGCAGGTTTAGTTGAAGCTTAGTTTGTTTACAGAGAGGTGAAGGAGCATGGCGTGTCCATTTGAAGATGATTTAGTGGATGAAGAAGCTCAGATAATACTTTTTCCACCATGAGAGGGTGATAAGACCACATATGGATGTTGGAAGTGAACTTATGTAACCCCACCCCTGTTCTACAGTAACCATTTCATCACGTGATTTATCATTATCCGGTTCATAACTTCTATCAGACAGAATTAAGAATCCTGAAATATCAATAAAGCACATGACAAATATGAAGTACTTGATAATTATGTAAAAATAGACATACGTCTGTTTTGGAAATCAGCATAGCAAATGCAGATCAGTTATCTAAAATGTATGCAGATTATTTTCATTAGAGAAATCATGACTATGATTAAAAAGTAAACTATATCAGAAAAATTATACACAACGCTGTTTCAAAATATCTTCATAGCACATGCAGATCAAGTATGAAAAACTTTCATCCCCAGATTACCAAAGCTTTGACAAAGAGATGATATTAGAAACCAAAAGGACAGATGGTGGAGGGGTGCACAGTTAGAAGCCAAACACATTCCAGCCTTTTGACCTGTTGCTTCTGGTCGTTGTGTTGGGAGCCAACTGCACTGGTTTGTGAGTCCGTGTTCAGTTATCATCTTTTTTCCCTAACATCGTGGTTTTATGATAGATTCATCTGATCAAGGTCACAGTCACCAGAAGGTCAAGCTTGGCTTTGATTGATTCATTGTGCTGCAAACACACAGCACTCTGCCTGCTTTCCATGGCAGTCAATGAGAGAGATTTGTCGGTTTCTTCTCCTCTCCCTGTTTGACCTTTTCTGTGTTTCAAGAGATGCGTGAGTCCAGCAGAAAGTGATGCACAAGGTCAGCTGCTCAGTGAGCACATGATGGCCGTGACTCACAGTCTTCACCTGCCTCTTCATCACAGGGAACAAACACAGCCGGAGTCACTCCTCCAAACAGGCGCTCGGCTGTCAGAGGAATTCATTCAGAACCGCCGCGCATTCAGAGGAAGCGGCTCCTCATGAAAGGGAGCGCAGAGCCGCGCTACGCAGAAGTGTCAGGCGTACATGTCTCACGTGTCTGACTTTCCTTTCTTCTCATTTCTGACAGATTTTAGGCACAAACATGTTTGAAAACTGCTGCTGTTCTGTGATCCTGCTTTTCAAGGTGAAAACCCAACATTTAGAGTTTTAGGACGCTGAATATGTCCCTCTCAATCACAAGTATTTCTGCTAGATTTGACTTAGCATCTACTTTTCTCACAGTTTCAGGAGGACGGTGAACATCTCCGTCAAGTGTTGCAGAACCTAAACCTCACTGAAACTGGAAGGAAAGAGGCAGAAAACGTTTGATTACTGTTTATATAACGCAGCAAAGTCCAGCCCAGGGAACATCAAGCCGTATGCAAGCCTGCCCTCAAAGAGCCTCATGAAGCTGAAAGTCGTGGTCCTCAGCCTCAGAGCAGTCACAAACCTCAGCTGTACATAACCTGTCACAGTGGTGTTGTTATGCTGAGTCATGTGACACCAAAACACGACTTCATCCTCACAGCCAGATGTTTACCAGGACATGACCGCAGGAGACAGCAGACTGAGAAGCAGACGTGTTCTGAGCGTTTCTGTGAAGCCCTGAAGGATGGAGCTCACACCGTCAGCCCTCACTCCCCGGCTGCTCCGCATGGTCATCTGCGTCACAAACACAGAAGCTCCTGGTGACTCAGATGAAGAAAGCTGAGCTGGAGGAGAACAGCAGATCCTGACACTCCTCTTCACTCCTACCTCCTCCTCACACTCCACATGCAGTCTCTTTATAATGACCTGGAATGGCTCCAGAACCCGTCTGAGGATAGGGATCCAGGACCCCCCCCACACACACGCACACACACCAGGTGGCAGTATGCCCCCCCTTTCAATGGTCTCCCATCCACCAATAAATGTCACGTAGAAAAGAAATCTCCTGGAGCAGAGAGTGTGTTCTTATATCACCCACTAAGGTCTGTCTTTAAGCTCTCTGTAGTCTGTAGTTGGAGAGGGGTGGGGACGTCACTGATGTCAGCACTTCAGAAAATGGCGCCCAGACAGTCCAATAAGTGGTTGTAGAAAAATGATTCTCTTTGCTTTTGTTCCAGGGAATCCTTCCTGTCAGCTGTTGAGAGAGGTTCAGCTCCTGCAGAAGATCCCGATGGTTCCTCTGGAAAAATCCAGCTGTGTTCGGATCACTGAAAATAAACGGGAAGAGCTTCAGATTCCTGAAAACTTTGGTTAGATGTTTGAAAACTACAGCAAACTTTCAATAATAACTCAGCAGTGATTTCTGCTGTATGGTGTAGAGTCAAGTCTTCAGCATGGAAACTTGATCTTTACGGCCTTTTGCTTTCATTACAATCTGTGTATATTAATAAATGACACAACAATCACACAATTAATATAAAACACAACTAACTTCTGAGTTCATCCTGGGTCAGATTCACGTTTGTCAAATCAAAACGTTGGACTTTCCTCTCAGAATGAACTTAGCAGCCATCAAATGTTCCCATGAAGGATGAGGCCATGTTCCCGCCCTTCAACTCATTCAGTGTTGAAGTTGTTGTTGTTTGGATGACTTGAGGGTTTCTTCTTGCTGTTCGTCAGCATCTTCAGAGATCCTCTTCAGCATTCAACCTCAGAGTTCAGACGCTCCTGTCCGGGTTTGCTTATCCAACAGGTGTGGGCGGAGTCAACTCAACCATGTGACATCTGCTCAGACACCGTGAAGAAAATAAACTTCAGTCATGAAAAAGAGAGGCTTTCTAAGAAATCCAGCAGGTTGATGTTGTTTACTGAAAGCAGAAGTCAGTCCCAGCAGGAGGCAGTTTGCCTGATGGGCTACATCTGGATGGATAACATGTTTACTTCCTTGTAACTATGCAGAGAAACGAGGGAGAAGCAAAAGATTTTAAGCAGCTTAGAGGCAAACAGATCGAGGTGTGTTTTATTTTTGACAAAGCAGCGGAAGCTGGAAACGCTTCTATACCCATGTCTGCCCTCCCTGAATGATGTGCAGTCCAAGAATGTTGGGAAAAGAGCTGCCAAGGCATCTCTGCTGTCGCCATAGCAACAGAGCACAACAGAGCATCACATGGGGAAGCGCGACAGGCGGGTGGGTCCTTCCACAGGAGCCTAATCCACCATGACGCCCCGTCCGTCTGCTCCGTTTTCTGCTCCTTCACCTCTGTGGTTGAGGCTTTCAAAAGGGGAAACGCTGGATTACTCATTATAGGTAAAAAATAAAAAGTTTTCCCACATTGCAGAAGAACATTTCCAGCTTTCTGTGCGAGTTTTCCATTGCATCATTGCAGCCGCTCACTGTTGGCCCCTCTCTTCTGGCCAAAAGAAAGTCCCACCAACACCATGATCTCAGTGTTCCCCTGTACGTGCGTCCTTCAAAGGAGCACCAGGCTTCACGTTGCAGAATGACGTTCCTGTCTTTGCTGAAGAAAGTCTCTGCAGGTCTGACATAACTCTGCTGGTTAGAACAAAACCAAACTCTCAAACCAGCAAACAGGGAACAGAAAGAGCCGCTCCTCCTGCTCCTAACCCTTTCAGTGTTCACATAAACTTAGCTTTGTTCTGTAGAACCACTTTGAGCATAAATTCCAACTTTAACCAAACCTTTTTGTTTCATGAAGAGGTCTTGTTCACAGAGATGAGCTTTGATCAGAGAAAACACTGGAGCTCCTGCAGAAACACAAGTGAACACTGGAAGAGTTCCCCTTTCTGTGCTGGTGCAGCACAAATGTTCAACCTAACGAAGAGCATGGGAGCCGGCTGAAATGAAGCCGGGTGATTAGGATGATCCACATCTAAACCTTTGAACGAAGCCTAAATATATGAATAAATCAAAGCGTTAAATAAGGCCAAACGCAGCAGCCAGAAAACACTGTGATAAAAGACTATCTTAGATGCTAAAAACACACAAAACTCTGGGGTCTGATTCATTCACACTGAACAAAGCTAAAAGCTAAAAGAAATCTGAGGTCAAATCAGGTTTGCTGGACATAGAAACAAGCTAAAGATGTGGAACTACGCTATAAAAATGCTTCAAATATTTAAATAAACTAGAAAATGTACCAGTTTTTGGCTAAATGCTAAAGTAGCTAACAATACTGTAAAAAAAAGAGCCCTGCGATGACAAACTGGTGACATGTCCAGGATGTCCCTGCCTTCACCCACGAGTGACCAGGATAGGCTCCAGCAACCCTGTGACCCTGAAAGGGACAAATACAGCTTATCATGAATACCACCCCTATAATAGGTTTCATCAATGCACCTTATGTTGAAATAATTGGGACTAAAGGAGGTGATCAGTTACTCAAACTGTTTTCTGTTTTGGTCCAATAGATTATTTTTTCAGTTTTCAAATTTCATAATGTAACAAACAAAACCAAATGTAAAAACAGCCTGAAAAGGCCTACATGTCATATTTTCTTAACAATATTGATACTGTTGATATAAAATGGCATTTTAAAAGATGACAAATGAAAACATCTATATCATCATCTGCAAATTATGGTGGAAAATACTTTCCACCATAATTTACAAATCAATTCTTGAAAAATCAGACAATGTGATTTTCTGGATTTGTTTCTCATTTTACCTCTTTATTATGGTTTATTATGAAAATGACAGGCCTGTCTCATCTCTTTAGGTGGAGAATTTTCCCTATTATATACAAAGGTATCAGTGACATCTGAAAATCGTATTTTTTTAATGAGGCATTTTATATGGATAAATATATCAGTGGGAACATTAAAAGTATTTTGTTAAATTTTAATGTTTCAGCCTTAAAAAATAATCAGCATTAACTATGAGATTGGCTCTCCTAATTTACTCTAAGATGACATCATTGAGGACTTTGCAAATATAAAAAGATATCTATCCTGTGACGCTTTGTGTCTTAACTTTTCCTAAATAAAAGCTTATGGACTTTTAGACATTTTAAAGCTGATTATCAAAAAACATGTCAAACTGATTTGACGTGTTCAGCTTGTTGTGCAGTTGAGCTTTGCGTTGGACTTCTCATCCCCTGAGACCTTCACTGTGAGCCGATCCACGTTTGACTTCATTTGTCACATATGTATTTGGTATTGTAACCACCCAGCCGGGATGTCACCTCAGCGGGGTTGCAAACGCCAATCTGCTCATGAAGAGGCTTCATTGGAGAGCTGCCCGTGCCCCAAACACCGCACGACCCCGGACAGTCTCAGGTTGGAGGAAACAGAGAGCGAGGCAATATCTGCTTTAGAGCCGCATGCACGCACCCCCAACAGCATGGACGTGACTTCAGTTCACAACCCTCTGACTCAAGGTTTCATCCTAAAACTCCCCACGTCCCATGAGCCTTAGGGGCTCAAGGCGGGGCTAACCCCCAGGTCGCTACAGTATGTTTATAAAAAGAGGCTGAGATGACCTATAAAACACAATCAATAGTTGATCGATCATTTTGGATTGAAGTTGCAGAGGAAATGTTCCTAATGTGCTTGTAAATGTTTAACAAATACATACAGTTATTAAAAGTGTTTAATAACTGTAATTATTATTAATGAACTGTGTAATTAATATGACTGTCATTGAAAGGACTAGAAACATTCAATCACTTGGAGGTGACTGGAGACTGGTGGGGCCTTGACTTGGGACTCGTCTTGGACTTGCCTGCTGTTGACTTGGGATGTGACTCGGGACTTGAGGACAAGGACTCAGTCCCCTCTCTGCTGCTGTGTTCAGGAGCTGACATCAAAACAGTGCATTGGTTCAGAGACAGTAGGTAGGATTATAGGATATGTGGATAGCTGTCCCTCTGAGCTACGGTTAGGAACATTACATGAGGACGGATCGTCAGAACTCGGCAGCGTGTCGGTGTCACGAAAACAAACATCCAAACTTTTGCAAAGAGGGATGTGAGTATTGTGAATAAAAGAAAAGTGTTTAGCTGATCACCGCTAGCTCCTTGGAGAAAGTGTGTGTGTGTATTGGCCTGGGGGCGGAGCTGGCGGTGCAAACTCTTCCTGGAAGGGGCGGTTCCTCACTTTGTGACATCACAATGTGAGAACCTGCTCGTTTTCGTGAAATGGGAGGGGCTGGTGCTCAGAGAGCAGGTTTTTAGAGGAATACTCAGAAATAGGTCAATGGATCAAAATAACACTTTATGGTTGTTTTTGTGAGGAATGAACATTATAAAACAACTAAAAGCTCAAAAAAATGATTTTGCATAGTATACACTCTATAAAACAATTATTTATTTTTTACTTTAAACAAATGTCTGGTAAAAACAACCTCGTCGTTTTCTTTAGCTGTATCGATTCGTGTCAATGAACGTCGTTTGTTGATTGGATCATTTATTTATTATTGTGGACTCCAAACTGCTTCCTGATTGGACAGCCAGACGATGACGCTCATCATCCTACCGGAAGTTCCGGTTTCACAGACAAGCGGGGAAACCAAACGCTGCGAAGCTTCATGGCTGAAAATGGCCCCAAGTCGAAGTTGAAACGTAGAAAGTTTCCGGTGGAGGAAAAGTTGACCTCGAAGAAGAGTCCGCGCGAGACGACCCCCCCGGGGGCAGCGGGGACGGTCGGCTCGGCGGAGTCCGGTTCCAGCGGAACCCGGAACGGGTAACTGCTCCGTTTCTGTTAGGAAGGAGTTCAGATTGGGACCGGACTCCTGACGTGATACCGTCAGAAGTCCCGCTCCGACCGCCCTGGTTTCCGGTGGTCTGAACATTCAGATTCTACCGTTTTTAAGCCAAAATCATGAAATGTTGTTTTCTAGTTTCTGCCATTCTGAAATTCAGCTTTAGATAATAATATAAGGAGACAATCTGCTACTAATATTCAGTTCATAACAGATAAAAACCAAAAGAACAGTTGGTCACAAAGAAACATGAACACAAATGGAGAGCATGAATTTACCTGCTAGCTTAGCTATTTCTGACTCAATGATTTAAACACATGCAGCATGATTTGATGTGGAACAGTTAATCTGACAGTTGGACCTGTAGAGGATGAACGCCGTCATGAACGCTGCGCTGGCTCACATCTCTGTGGTTCTGCTCCATCGGTGCTTCACCTCCGTCACATGGATGGCGGGATTGAATTTCTGTGAGATGCAGATCAAACTTCCTGAAAATCAACTGCAGTCCTGACAAGTGTCGGATCTCCTCCACAGGTCGCCCCCCCCTGCCGCGGCCCACCGCAGCTGCCGTCAGCCGGCCCCCGCCGCAGAGAGCCTGTGGGCGCTGGCCCTGTCACACCTGGAGGGCCTGCAGGGGGGCTGGGTCCCTGACCTCCCCCCTCCGTCTGCAGCGGTACAGAAATGCATCAGAACCAGACCTGGACTCACCTCTGGACTTCGCTAATCGTCCCACTGATGGGGTTTTTAAGGACATTTCTAAAGAACATGTCTGTAAATGATTGTGAATCAGGAGCCGTCATCATCAGAGGGACGTTAAATAAGCAGAATAATCTGCCAATGGGCTCAGAAAATAGCTTTGACTAAGAATTCTTACTTAAAGGAAGAGAAATCGAGACATTCAGAGATCATTTTGCTGTTGAAAAACTTTCTAAAAATGATTTTACTTGTGAGACAGAGGATTTTTCTTTAGGATCTTTTACGTTTGGGTTTTTGCAGTGGCCCTGCATTAGTGCATCTGACCCCTAGAGCGTGGCGTGCAGCCAAAGCCACAGACGCGGTAAAGCGTGCAGGCGGCTGCTCTGCCTGAGCGCCTCCTGTGTTCTCCTCATGTCTCCGTGTCCATGGGGAGGGCAGACCTTCATTAGCTGCTTAGGTCAGCCAATCAGGAAACAGCTGATGGAGACGTCACAGGAAGTTAAGTGTTTAGCGCTGAGAGGAGCTTTACAAACGGATGCTGATTCTGTTTCCATGGAAACCCAACTTCAAACATTTGATCCGGTCCTCTCTGAAGTGGGTCTGGGTTTCTGCGCCCGTCGGTTCTGTAGGACGGCCCCGCGAGGCGCAGACGTGAAGAAGGGCGGCCTTCAGACGAGGAAGACTCTTCATGATGATGTCATGTTTCTGCAGAAGCCTTCCTCGGACCTGGACGAGTGGCGCTGGCGTGACCTCTGTGAGGAGGTCAACCCTTTCCCACAATCCTCCTCACTGATTCCATCCAGCCTGAGCTTCGTCCAGCAGGACCTTCACACCAAACCTGCGGCCCCCTCATCTTCAGCCTCCTCAAGGGGCCGCGCGAGTCCGCAGACAGAGACCGCTCCACCCCTCCTGAGCAGCCAACGGGCTGCCCCCCCCAGGAGGACAGAGGGAGGACGGTGGGAGGGTTCTGCAGGAGAGGAAGAGCAAAGGCATGGAGGGAAGGAGGAGCTGCAGAGCTGCCCCATGTGTCTGCAGGACTTCCCCTCAGGGTAAGATCTGAACCTGTACCTCCCTGCGGGCCCCCCCCCCACCATGACTGAGCGTTCCTCTTTAGAACTGGGCTCCTGTTTCTGCAGGTCCTCTCAGATGGACCGTGACAGCCACCTGGCCCAGTGTCTGTCCGACATGAACGTGGACGTGACGTGGTGATCCTGCAGGACGGAGTCCTCAAAGCGCCGCTTCACCGAGCAGACAAGCACAGACTCGCTCACAGAAAACCAGGATCCTTTTTAATAATTACACATATTTACAGAGATGCGGTGAGAATGAAGCACTTGATGTAAAAAAGTGTCAGTCTGATTTTCTGTGCGGATCAGGTGGGGGGGAGACGGTCCTGCTAGAGACACACCTGCAGAGAAGAGGGGGCTGCTCCTCAGCATCTCTGCTCCTCTGACCAGGACTGCAGTCAGACGTTTCCTCTGGACAGAGGAGAGGCTTCTGCTGTCTGTCCAGCTGTGTTTGCCTTTTCCACACCTTTGTGTCCACACACCCCCCCTTTGCTCCTCCAGGAGAAGCCTCAAAAAGTGGATCTGCTAAAGTTCTACACTAACATCATCAGGTTAAAATTGATCTTCATGGAAACGTTTTCATTATTGCCCTGCAGAGCTGCACCGCGGGGGGGGGGGTCGTCCACATCGAACGCCGTGACTTTTGAGACATTTTGTCTGATGTTGGGACGTTTTCCCGTCTTTTCCACTCAACAAATTCAGCAGATCTAGGATTTGCCCCCCTCTGGAGGAACACCCCCCCCCCCCATCTAACATCCAGCTTAGAAAGGTTTGACTACAGTTCCCATAAAGCCGCCGCAGTGGGAGATTCAGACTCCATTTGGGGGTGGGGGGGTCGCTCCTGGGACAAATAGAACTTCATTGATCCACGGGAAACTGCGAGGAAACAGCCGGCCCCCTCCCTGTGGAAAAGTGAGGCTGGAACACAAAAGTGTGGAAACGTCACAGAGCTTCATCGATTGGGGGGGGGGGGGGCTGTCTCACTCCCCACTCTGTTGGCATTAACAGATCCCCGCCGCCCTCCCCACCCCACGCAGGCGGAAGCAGAGACGCAGCCCAGCAGGATCCGGGGGTTTGATTCCCTGTGAATCAGGAATGATCAGGACTTTATTGGTTATTTTGATTGACAGTCTGGTTTGGGGACAGAAGCTTTCTTCCTACAGCTCTGTGTGTGTGTGTGTGTGTGGGGGGGGGGGGCACTGAAGTCAATTTCGGAGGCACTTTTAAATGAAACGTTTGTTCATCCGTCACAGAAAGAAATCAAAGGAAAGCATGGAAATGTGCCGTTTGCGTCGATTAAAGTCCATCTCTGATTCCACGCCATGAAACACAATAACTTAGTTCAGTCTTTAGTCGTCTTACATTCTTGTGAGAGGCCACGCCCCCACATGCCGCCCCAGGTGGAAAACAACAGAGAAGTGCAGATGAAATGCTTTGAAGTTCATTCAGGAACGTCCATGCTGGCGAGCGCCGACCGTGCTCTGACCCGGGGATTGACCCTCGGGGTGGGGGGGCGGGTTAGACACAGGAGAAGACAGAACAACAGGTGTGGAAGTCCAGAGTCACACCAGAGAAAAGTTCAGGACAATCAGAACGGCCCAGGAAGCAGGCTCCGCCCAGTTTGAGGACCAGTTCAGGGGGGAGGAGTCTGCATCCTGTGTGGGCTGAGGGAGGGGCTGCTCCTCATATAGACTCCTCTGTGGTCAGCAGCAGCGGGTTGATGTACTCGAAGCCCTCAAACTCTGATTGGTCTATCCTCTTGATGACGTCCCTGAGGAAGAAGAAGAACAGGTCATGGTGGGCGGGGTTACAGGCTCAAACAGAAATCACAAACAAGGATTTATATATGATTTATGACCAAATTAAGTGGAACCCTTGTCCTATCCTAGGCACTTTAGCATTGGGAGTTGGGTCATCTAGACCCATTAGACAGAGCTCTGAACCTTTTTTCTTCAATGATTTGTGATCTTCACTGGTGTCCATGGATTACATGAAATCTTTCCACCTTTATCCACCTTTGTCATGGTAGGGAGAACACCTCAATGGAAGGGGGGGGGTCATCTAAGATAGCACAAGGGTTACAGAGATTTCTAACTACTGGAATCAGAAGATTTCTGAATTATTTCATTGCAGGAAATCAGCCCTGCGGTCTGTTGAGTGTGCGCTACCGCCAGTGTGTAGCACACACACTATAGCCCACTGTGTGTCATAGTGTGTGTATCACTATATAGTGTGTAATACAGTGTGTGTTTGATACAGGAGCCACCACAGCGAATCAGCTTTCACTGCTTCACACAGGAGGCTTTGACAGAGATTTTTACGCCGGATGCCCTTCCTGACACACCCCTGTATTTTATCCGGGCTGGGGACTGGCACAGGTCTCAGACTTGGGCCCCCTTAGTTGGGCAGTGGCGTGAAGGACTCACAGCATGCAGCTCATTGCTCCCCCCAGTTTACCATGTGCCAGTCCTACATGCAGCCCATCCAGCCGCCTGAGTGAAGGAATGTCACGGACTGAAGCAGAACCTGGAAACTGAACCTCCATGATCTATGAAATCTGTCTCAGAGCAAAGGATGTGAACGTTGTGTCAACAAGTTCCCCCTAGCTCCAGACGTGGGGGTGGGACTGGGGCATGGGGGGACAGGCAGAGACCCTCCCACCACCTACTGAGCTGTGAGCGCCTTGGGCGATCTCTACTCTGAATGCTGGAATGGAAACATGGACGTTCATCTTTTAGCCCGTGCCAAACCCATAAAGAGCAGGATTGAGCTTGTTTGCCCCCCCCCCCCAGTGGAGTGGGCAAGTGCAGTCCATCTTCTTTAGTAGCAAAGAAAAGATGGTGGGGGTACTTGCAGTGTTTTATACACTTTTTTGAATGAATTAATCAACAACACAGGGTGGTGGGGGGTCCGCCTCCCCCCTCAGCTGTGGATTCTTTGACAGTGTTTGATGTTGGGTGCTTGTTCTGTCATCTCTGTCTTCCCACCATCCAAGCCTGACTTACACATGCCCCCCCCCATACTTCTCAGACCTCCATGGAGAACTTTGGGCTGCTTTCCTGTGGGACTCAGACCGCTTCAATTGCTCAGAACTGACCTTTCTGCTGATGTTTGTGACGGGTTCTGCTCGTTACCATGGCAGCCGGAGGTTAATGCTTTACCGTCTGCATAAGAGGGTCAACGGTTCTGTTTCTGCAGAACTCTAAAGCTGCAGCAGATGGTGAACCTTTACGGCTGCACAGAGGCTGATCAGCAGGGTGGTGAAAACAGCGGGGAAAATCATTGGGACCACCCCCCCAGAGATGAGCAGCCTCTACACCCCCCACTGTCTAAAGAGAGTCCACAACATCCTGCGTGACCAGCGCCATCCCGCCCGCCGTCTCCTCCACCTGCTTCCCTCAGGAAGGAGGGACAGGTCCATGCAGGCCAGAACAGCCAGACTGAGGGACAGCCTTTATCCACCAACTGCCCCCCACCCCTCTCCAACCGTCTCACCTGTGTACACTGTGAACTTTTTTTTAGCTTTATTATTAGGGTGATTGTCTGCTCCAAACGCAATTTTGTTTGTTGATGAAAATAAATCTTGAATCTTTAAAACGCCATTTGCGCAACTAATATCCGTCGGCTGCCTCTCTTTTACCGCGCAGAGGATTCTCTGCCCCCCGCCTGTCCAAAAATGTGTTTCTTAGCTTGATGCGTGTGGGCGGAGCTTCCAGCTAATGTTTTAGCCTGATCGCTAATGTCTGAGTTTATGCCGTTTACAATGTATGGAAGACACAGAGGATGTTGACAGATCAAGTTTATCTACTTTGAAGAGCTCTCCAGAAACATCGGTCATCCCGTCTCCATGTCTGCTATCATTCAGATTCTCCCCGTTCAGGGATCTTCTCTCCCGCTGCTGTTTCTGAAAGACGGCTGCTTCTGCAGTCTGACAGAAACTCTCTCTGAGCGAGTTGGAAGACTTGCTGTCCCGCATTAACCACAGAGGAAGACAAATAAAATCAGGAGACCTTTTTTATTATTGAAAACCTAAAGTTCAGGAGGTCAGAGCAGGCTGGCTCCACATCCTGCAGCAGGTCTCTGTCTGGCAGAGCTGCATAGTGAGATCAACCGCTCCAGCTCCATGGGCCCTGAGACAGACTGTCAATGTTTACCCGCCTTCGTTCAACCATAGTTGGGACGGGTTTCTGAAACCATGCCGCCCCTAAAAGGAAACAGTGGGTTAAGAAAATTAATGGAAGTTCAGGAGAACTATCGCATTGATCCACCATATTGGATGTGTTTTCTACCCGCTGTCACTGAAAACGTCATGTGACCAAAGTTGAGTCCCTGATTGGTTGACATGCCGCGGCGAACTCTCCAAAGTTGAAATAAAGAGGAATTGTGTGTGAACGCAGCTTTATAGGGAAGTGCTGCGCTTTGATAGCCGTCCACATATCAAGCCAGGCTGATTCAATGTCCCTTCATTATTTAGACGTGTTCCACAGGCTCCATAGAAGCCCAATAAACCAGCTCTGTGCAGCGTGAAAATCATCTCTAAAAGCCTCTTATTTAGTTTGATTTCTTTATGTTGATGAGGAGCCTGTGCTGTAAAAAAGTGGGTTAGATGCATTTGGATTTCAGCCTGTTTATTTAAGCGGCAGCTTTGTTCAGAAACAGTTTTAAATGTTGGAGCTCCAACAATCAATCCAGCATGGATTCAAATGAAGACGTTGTTTAACAAAAGCCTACTAATATCTGCTGGCACAGCTTTCCTCCTGGGATCTATTTTTTGATTGCACAGCGGCGCGCTGGTGTCTTTGTGCGGCTCCTGCAGACGCCGTTCGGAGCCGCTCCGTGTTTGTTGTTGTGCCAGAATTCTGCGGTCTTTTCTCCCCAAAGTACATTTGAAACAAGGGCTGCTGTCAGGCGCTGAGGGCTGCACGTTGGCATTAATCATAGCCGCGTCCCTGAAGGATAAAGATGTCAACGCTGGGAACCTGCAGAGGCGGGGGGGGTCCTTTGGTTGATGAGAAAGTCCTCTGGGAAGATGACAACCCAGCATGCCGTGTTTGTGTGTGAGCACTCAATAATGAGGAGTAGGCTCTGCCTGATGAGTGACTCTTTCTCCAGCAGGGATCAACCCGCCGGAACTGTTCAGTTCCCCCACATGCATGTCTGCTTTGACGCCTCAAATCTGCTGCAGCTTTGTTGTTTTAAACCAAATGCTGCTCAAAGAAGGATGAAACCGAGGAAAGGTGGATCCTGAGCAAAAGACTTTAAGCTGGCAGCAGTCAAGTCCTGCTTCTCCTCGTGTGTCCGGATGGACAATGCGCAACACAAAACAAGACGAGTCGGCTTTCCTCAGCTTTCCACTTAAACATCCGTTCATGTTTTCATCTTTCTGCTCCAGATCACACGTTCACATGAACGTTCACTCAAAGCCTCCAGAGCTGGATCTCTGCAGCAGCCGGCGGTTCTGAACCACATCAGCAGAACCTTCCAAATCTTAGTATAAAGCTCTCAAAAAACATCTTTGTTGGCCAACAAACAATGAATGTTTGTGTCTGCAAGACAGGAAAAAAAGGAGTGACGTTACAAGTTACATTTACATGTAACCCTTGTGCTATTCTAGGCACTTTAACGTTGGGAGTTGGGTCATCTAGACCAGTGTTTTTCAACCACTGTGCCGCGGCACACTAGTGTGCCGTGGAAAATTGCCCATTAACTGATCTAAAAACATTAACCATCTCCAGGAGATCAGCTCTTTGTTCATCCAAACAGGTCTTGATGAAAAACTGAGTAGTTAGGAATATGAAAGATCATAAAATACTTTTTTCTTTGTGTTTAATTGATTCTATTAAAGACATTTTGATAAGAATGACGGTACCGCGATTTACCTGCAGCTATAACTGTTTTCTGAAAAGTCCCGCAGCTTTTACCGTCTCCACGACTCCACCAATCATTCTTGAAGGCTTAATCACATGTCAAAACAGACTATGAGTTTCGGCTTTTTTTTCTTTTTTTTTGGGATGCTGGTGTGCCGCGGGATTTTTGTCAAGGTTAAAGTGTGCCGTGGCTCAAAAAATGTTGAAAATCACTGATCTAGACCCACTAGACAGAGCTCTGAACCTTTTTTCTTCAATGATTTGTGATCTTCACTGGTGTCCATGGATTACATGTAATCTTTCCACCTTTATCCACCTTTGTCATGGTAGGGAGAACACGTCAATGGAAGGGGGGGGGGGGTCATCTAAGATAGCACAAGGGATAACCTACAAAGCATATTACAAGAACCAGCTCTAGACCCTCTTTAGGGTGCTGGAGGATTCATGGGAGTTCGCTCATCCAGTCCATAAGTGTTTTGTGGATTTGGAGAAGGCGTTCGACCGCGTCCCCCCATGGTATCCTGTGGGGGGTGCTCTGGGAGTATGGAGCCTTACTGAGGGCTGCCCGGTCTCTGAATGACCGGAGCAAGAACTTGAGCTTTGGTTCGCATAAGTTAGACCTCTTCCCGGTGCATGTTGGACTCCGGCAGGGCTGCCCTTCATCAGCGGTTCTCTTCATGGTCTTTATGGACCGAATTTTTAGGCACAGCCAGGGACCGGAGGGGATCTGGTTCGAGGACCACAGGATTTCCTCTCTGCTCTTTGCAGATGATGTTGTCCTGTTAGTTTCATCAAGCCGGGACCTCCAGCGTGCATTGGGGCGGTTTGCGGCCGAGTGTGAAGCGGCTGGGATGAGGGTCAACACCAGTGAATCTGAGGCCATGGTTCTCCACTGGAGAAAGATAGTTGTCCATCTCTCTGTGGGTGGAGTGTTCCTGCCACAGGTGGAGTTTAAATATATTGGGGTCTTGTTCACAAGGGAAGACCGGAGCGTGAGATTGGCAGACAGATTTGAGCGGCGTCTGTAGTTATGCGGTCACTGTATCGGTCCGTTGTGGTGAAGAGAGAGCTGAGCCGAAAGCAAAACTCTCAATTTACCGGTCAATCTACGTTCCAGTACTCACCTATGGTCATGAGTTCTGGGTCATGACCGAAAGAACGAGGTCCCGAATACAAGCGGCTGAAATGAGCTTCCTCCGTAGGGGGGGCTGGGTGCTCCTTAGAGATAGGGGGAGGAGCTCCGTCAGCCGCGGAGAGCTCAGAGTAGAACCTTCTCCTCCACATCCAGAGAAGCCAGTTGTGGCTTGGGCTTCTGGGCAGGATTCCTCCTGGACTCCTCCCTGGGGAGGTGTATCGGGCATGGCCCACTGGGCAGAGGCCCTGGTGGGACATGGGCCAGTGGGACATGACCCAGGACACATACGTCCCTCTTCTGACCTGCGAATGCCTCGAGGTCACCAAGGCGTTTGTACTGAAACGTCTGTCAAATCTCTGAGCCTGCCTGCTTCCTAAATGCAGCTCTAAATTTGTGGCGTGTGTTTAGAAGGTTAGCGCCACCTTCAGTCATCCTTTATGTTTCCAACAAAGCCATGTAAGTACAATGTTAGAAAACAGCACATTTAAAGATTTAGTTTAATTTCAGGAAAGATTCTTTACATTTCAGACAATAAAAGTGTTTCCTCGGCCCTTCAGTTGTTATTTTTTACTCAATATTATTATTTTTATTTTATGAACTGTCATTCTATTGTTATTTATTGTGTGTATTTTGCTGCTGGACACCTGAATTTCACCCTTGGGTGATTCATAAAGTTTCTGTCTAATTACTGACAAAGCTTTGCATTTACGTCTTCTTGACTCTAAGACTCTGGAGTCTTTGACTGTTGAAGAAGCAGCTGCAGAGTGGGACAGTCGTACTCACTCGTCGTCAGGCGTTAGCTGCACCGGCTCGTTGGTAAACTGCGTGTCAAAGTTTTCCAGACCAAATTCGTCAGAGATCTGCGGTTTGAAGGGCGGCGTCATCTCCTTCTTTTCCAGCTGAGGAAACACAAAGAAACCCCAAATGTTATCGTCGCTCACTAAGGAGAACAGGCTGGAAGAGGAAGCTCAGTTCTGGATGGGCTCTGTTTGTATTTGTTTTCCTGTGAAAATAATGTCAACCGGAGGAGAAGGAAGACCTGAACGCAGCAGAAAGGAACGCCGAAACGACGGTTCCTTCAAAGGGCACCTGAACGCAGCAGAAAGCAGTCAGAGAGTTCCAAAAAAGCCTTTTTGTTCTCAAACGTTATCATGATAAATATTTATGACCTGAGTGAGTTTCTGATACAATAAAGTCTTCACTACATTTAGGATTTTGCTTCAGTGTTTTTGCTGAACCGTCCAGGTTCTTCCATTTCAGACTCTGGTGCTCCTCGTTTTTAACACGTCTACCATCTGCAGCAAAGCTGTCCGTGACATTAAAGCTCTAAATGTGGCTAATGAGTGAGCAGACAACTAGATTACAATTTATCTGAGCCACACAGTAAACCCGTGTGTAGTTGAATCGAATCACCTTGCATTTAGTCCTGTTTTTATAAGGATACATTCATTAACCCCCCTCCAGGGCCATAGTAGTTGAGCATCACAGATGTTTAAGACGGTCATCACGTCTCCATGTTCAGTTTTAGGAGGCCTGAGCGGGCTGCCTCCCCGTCCTGCAGGGGCTCTCTGTCTGCCCCCTTAGTGCCGGTTTTGGCAAGATCTTCGTTTGGCCTTCCAGATCGGTACGGGGGCTTCAACTAGTGTCAACGACATCACACTACGGCAACAACACTTAGACAAACTACTTATAGGCTGTGTCCGAATTCCCATCCTAATCCCTAGCTATTAAAAAACTATCTAGTGCGAGACTCCAAGAACACTACTTGTTGTAAAAACGGGAAAAATGTCACAGAAGGGAAAAACAAATCAATACGAGCATCTAAAAATTCACTGTGTTTTGATGATGAAATGTCTGTTAATTAAAAAAAATACATGCAAACACAATTTTTTCACAAAAAATATTCAATTGCAATGCATTGTGGTCTATAATTGCCAATCTAGTTAGCTGGTTGCACACTGGTTTTTCACAGAGACTTCTGGGAAATCTGTAAGGCAGAATGGAAGAGCTGTATTAGTGTGTAAATGACTGTACAGCTTATCAAATATTGAGATGTCATCTGTAGTCGCGAGCCCCCGTACCGATCTGGCAGGCCGAACACATGTTGAACCTGCAAAAGAGCAGACAGCAGCTCTCTGTCTGCCGTCCAGCCGGCTGCCTGGCGTAGCCATCAGCTCGCTATAGTCAATAGGAGCATTAGTGATGCAATGGCAAAATATATTTGAGTTATAATATTGCTTTAAAGCACTTCACTTAATTTTGGGAAATATGTAACCAGAAGCATTTAAGTGTATTTCCGGTCAACAATAATGGTTGTGTAAAAGGTCACAATTGTTTTGTGGGGAACAAATAATTTTTTGTACCCATGTCAGGTTCACGGGCTCCGTACTTCTCACCGTTTCCTGACAATCTCTATGTCATAAACACTTATCAGCGTACCTTCTTAGCACTCTTCCTGCCAGTATCTGTCCTGCAGCACGCCCCCACCGGACCAGAAAAGGGAGTAAAAAGGGTTGTACTTGACGTTGATACCGACGTTCCAAACTTGTGAGCAAAATATAAAGTTTGGATGAACTAGGACTAGGAACTAGGATTTCCATAATTTCTGTCTCTGGTTGCTTTGCCCCACCTTCGTAATTCCTGACCAATAAGTTTAGAGATCTTTAGTCACATGCTTTTGTTTGCAAGCTTTGGGCTGGAACAGAAAAGTCCCTTTGACATCAGTCTGAATACAGACCAAACCTTGAGGTTCAGGACTTGATCTGGACCAAATTAAGCAGACTGGGTCAGGACCAACAGATTTTTCCAGGCTGAATACACCCTAAGATATAGAGGTTGAAATGACAGATTCAAATGTCTATTAACTTTCATAATTATGAAAGCTGAATGTGCTAAAAAAAACTGGAGAAAAACAATGTATGCAAAAACCCAATTTTTCAAATCAGCTGGGAAAAAAGGACAGACTTGTCCTTTCGGTCTCAGGATCTTCCCTCAATTAGCTGTTTTTATTCTAAAAATGATAGAAAAAAGCCCCAAAAAATGACAGTTTGCCAAAGAAAGAATCAATAAGTCAACATGATGTCTAAAAATGATTAAAAAGACATTTAAAATCCATGAATGAAAAGTTGCTTGGATCAATAAATGGTTCAAATCAGTTTCCTAAAGTACAGATAATCAAAGGGACAGAGTCTGGTTTCTGCTGAACTGTTCAAACCAAAACCAGCTATAGCTGAACGCTAGAAGTTCTGCTCAGAGTTTTTCAACCATTACAAGCTTTTTCCCTTTTGTATTATGAACAATAAACTGCTTTATTTTTCACAAAAATGAGAATAACCAAAAGTAGAAGCAGAAATGAGCTGAATGTTTTCACACCAGCATGGCTGAAACAGCTGAAAATACGACGGAATAGAGGAGCTGGAAAATGGAAACCTGGTTCTGACAGAATAACCTGGACTGTCGGAAGATTGAGGAAGAAACTCTGCACTTATTTCAAAATGTTGAGAAAAGCAAGATTAAAAAATGGATCTGCAGAGGCTGAGGAAAACATATGTGTGTGTGTGTGTGTGTGTGTGGGGGGGGGTGATTAGGCCAGAGTGATTCAGCCTGAGAGTTTTTGTCTGCTGTGTTTCCATGGTTGCACATCAGTCAGATGTGCACGAGCACATTTACTAAGAACAGGATGAGGTCAAAAGCAGCGCAGATGCAAGATCATTAGAGCTAAAGAGCAACAGGAATGATTCTGCTGTCATGGAGTCACTGCAGAGCCAGACCATCAGAAGTACCAACGGGTCACAGCTAACAGAGACTCAAGAAGACATTCAAGAAACGCCATCACCAGGGGGCACTACAAACTGACTTACAGAGCTGGATCAATCAGAAAATACTGCTGTTGAGCAAAACCGATAATCTCAAGCTGCAATCTCACATGAGTCTCATCTGGGAAAAATGTCGGTCTCTGACAAAGGTGCCAGCTTCAAACGGAAAACAGCAACAATCCAGCAGCACAGCATCATTAGGAGGAATTCAGACCAACAGGCTCAATCCTGGTCCTCTTGGGAGCAACGGCCCTTGTTCACTTGCAGATGAACTCTGGTACGATTCACTTCAGTGCACAGACCAAAGAGAGGAAATGATGTGAGCTATGGGCGTTAGGAAGCCCTTATGCGTCTGGTATATATGGTGCTTGACCCCTCCTCCTGCTCATTTTAGCACCTCTATTACCCCAATGAAAGCAGTCCAGGACTGCCTTTAAAGTGATGCCAACATCTGGCTGCAGCAGCAGCTCATTTTTGGACTGAACTTTGTTATATTACAGTCACTTTATTTTACTTTTTTTTTCGTCTTTTTGTAATTTATTTTGTCATTTGAAGTTAGATTCCCTGTTTAGACTGGAGCTTGAGAGAAAGGGAATTTCAATTTCTATGTATGTGAAAACATTATAGATATTTACAATAAAGTTTACTTCGACTTCTAGCGTGTTTTGGTTTGGTAGTACAGTTTTTGAAAAACCTATTTTAGCATTTCGTTAGTTCTCTTCAGTACTACTCCGTTTTCTCCATGTTGTTTTTCAGACTTGTTTGATCTACAAATTATATTTCAAGAGCTTAGCTAGCTCAAGTGGATAAGGACTGGCAGATGGGAGATCAGGGTTCAATTCCCAGGGCGTGCATTGAGTTTCATGCAGTGTGGGTCCTTGGGCAAGGCTCTTTGCGCTACTGCCTATCCATGTAGCCACAAGGGTCTCCCTGTCCTTATCCTGGATACAATACAGAGCACTAGACCAAGCACTGTCTAGTGGGTCTAGATGACCCAACTCCCAATGTTAAAGTGCTTAGGATAGAACAAGGGTTAATGGTTGTGCTTGTCTGGAGCAAAAGTGAACTGCTGCATTGTGAACCACTATCAGGCCCATATCCCTAAACAAATACAGTAGAAGTGGATGAACTTAGATATTTAGTGTAAGGTAACTTGGTTGAACAGAAGTCATATTTCTTTGAAGGGGGGGGGTGCTTAAATGTGAACTGTGCCAAAGGTAGTCCAGGTAGATAGAATGGACAATCAGAGAGGCAAGTAGATAAAAACTCCCTTCAGCCACATTGTAATCTGTGAACTTGATGGTCTAATCCACAAAAATTCACAAAAGTGGACTCTAACCACCGTGTCACAAAATGTCGTGAAGAGAGTCCGAGCTTGTACAGGAGGCTGAGTGGCACTGGTTAGAGATAGTTAGGCTCTGAAACCCAGCTCCTTGAAAGAGGTTGAACTCTCTTCCAATCCAATTTTGCCCATATTGAGAGGCAGCAGGCTGGTGTGGATTTGCTCATAGTCCCTCATCTCAGTTGTACCGTGTGGAGGTGTGCCTCAGTGAATGAGACAATGCACCTCTGTCAAAGACAGGTCCCTTATTGCTGTCTCAGTTTACATGTCAAACAGAAGCACCAAGTACCCAGCCAACTTTGAGTCTCTAGTAGGAGTAATAGAAAGTGTTTTGAATGGGGATTCCATTATTCTACTGGGAGACTTCAACACCCATGTGGCGAATGACAGCAATAACTGGAGGGGCGGAACGGCTTCCCTGATTGGAAGCTGAGCCGTGCTTTGTTAATGTATTTTTGTACCAGTCACGGTTTCCTCTTGGCCACCATATCTTAGTACAAGGGTCAGTGCATGTGGTACCAGGACACACTAGAAGGAAGTTGATATTTGGAAGGTCAGCTGACCTTCCATCATGTGTCCTGGACACCTGAGAAAACAGAGGGGAGAATCTTTATCCCATCACACCTTTGAAAACATCATGTGGAGGTCAGGAATTGTGCCTCAGGACAGGCAGACCAGGTCAGCTGCCCCTCTTTTTAAAAAAGGGGACCAAAAGGTAGGCTTCAGCTTCAGGAGGATGAAACCTGTAAGCTTTTCTGGGAAAGTCTACTCCAAGGTACTGGAAAAGAGAATTTGGCTGGTAGTTGGCCCTCTGATTCCGGAGTAGCTGTGGAGTAACTCTACGCCCTCCACTGGGATCTTCGGGGGCGGTGTGCTACAGGCTGGCCGTGCTTGGGGGAGACACCTGGCTGGGGAGGGCGGGGATCGATCTGAAAACTCTTTGGTTGTTGGACGAAATGCTCTACCGCCTGAGCTAAACTGCCACCCTACTAAAGGTTTGTGAAGGACATTTCTCATTCCTCATGTGGTTTCAACACACTACTCTGGCACTGGCATGAAATACCCTTCTTGACCAGGGCACAGTGTACACTTTCAATCAAAAATATTGACAGGATTTTGTTGGAGAAGTGGACGTGGGTCCTGAGTTCCCGATAAGATTAGTTGTGTTGATGTTGGCAACAGGTGAGAGGTAAAGTTTAGCCACAAAAGAAGTGGTAAATAACCCAACATCTCTGAGCAAATCAACTCAATGCTTTATATACATATTCAGAACTTAAGCTGTTTCCTGTGTTTGTTTCACAATCTAAAAACCAAAAAGATGTTAATCTTTCTGTGACAATTACTGGTGATGGAGACTGGATGGTTGGAGAGGCTGCTGAATCGCCGTCTCCAGAACTGTACAAAGTAGGGCTAACCACAGCCTGTGGTCTTGAGCGCTACATGGATGCACTCCCCGCCACGCATGACCGTCCGTGTACAGAAACCCGACAGAGCATCTGTTTTCACTGCACCTCTTCCATGCATCCAGACACGTATTCCTATCTGACAGTCTGAGGACTAGCGGGTCGAGCCACTGTCCTTCCAGGTAAGGTTTTGTTTCCAGACAATAGTGCCCCAAATGAGCAGCTGTTGAACTGCACGATTTGTCTAAGGGATTTAGTCCATTTCAGTCTTTGGTTCACACAGTGCTGTGTGTGAAAGCAAATAAAACCGGACTATAGTGGGCATTTTCTAACGCTGCAACAGATGAATGACCAGAATCAAAGTTGCTGAAATTCACAACCAGCTCAGGAAAATGATGGTAGTGCTGCTGTCTTTTCCTCCTGACAAGCACTTCCTTGTTTCCAGTTTGTAATCATATACAGTATTCCCCCCTTATACACAAGGGACCAGAGACTCCTGCAAACCCCCACCCCCCCACCCCCACGGCTGAAGTCGGTCCGTCACCGATCCTTACTCATCAAAAACCCTCCTGAAACATTTCTGATGTCTTGTAAAACATGTTAAAGAACATTGGAATATTGCTCGCTCAACATAAAGAGTTTTCTTTTACGTTTCAGAGTAATAGACTGAACCAGAGTGTACTTTATAACACACATTAGGACCGTCTCTCTGTGCCTTAAAACCAGGAGTCCATGCTTCCTTCTTCATTGGTTCAGGGTGAGCGGTTATTTTCACCCAGAAGAACCCTTGTTCCAGATGATAGTTATTTTCTGCAATTTTCTTTTTTTTTAGCATATCAGGATATTTTCTGGCTGCTTCTGAGTCAGCTGATACCATTTCTCCATGCAGGGGCACAGTCTTCGGTTCAGGAACTGGTAGAACCGGCTGTTGTTGCTGTGAAATATTCCTCAGCTGACGGGGCGGCGTGCTCTTCATCTCCGCTCCCCTCCTCCCTCTACAGCACCTTATTTGGAAGCAAAAGTCTCATACAAGCGTCTTGAGCTGAGCTTTTGTGTCGAACCGGAGGATTCATGTAACTGATAAAAAATATGCAAATAAAAAACTGTGAATATAGAAACGCAAATGCGCGGGGATGACTGTGCTACATTTGAATCGTTGTCGCCATCTGCTGGTAAACTGAAGCAACTTAGTGAGGAGAGTCCTGTGGAGAGCTTTGGGAAAGCTTTCTTCGCTCTACAGTTGGTGTACAAAGCTACAATGAAGGAGTCAAGGCCTTCAGGTGTAATTCAAAGAATTTTGGACAAAGTGTCTGAAAAAAAAGAAGTTTCGGCGATGCTTTGAAGGTAGTGAGGCAGACTTTGTTTGTGTGTTGTTGCTTTGTGTGGTCTCCGTTTTTTATTGGAGTTTCGGGTTCAGACTTCTTTCTAAGAAAATCTTCAAACACAAAAACACTCGTGTCTTCTTAAAATGCCCCCCTCCCTTCATCTTTTCAGCACCTGCCTACTCCTCTGTCAGTCTCACGCCCTCACATCCTGTCTCTGTGCTTCGCCTCTCTGTCTTACTCATGCTCTATCTTTTATCTCCTCTCATCCCTCCCCTTTGATGTGCTGTTGGGGGGGGGGTAGACCGTGTGTGTGTTTGTAATGAAGGGTGGCCTGCTACGATCCCGCCTCCTCCACACACTCTGCGGCGTCCCAGAGGTGGAATGTGGGCAACAGAGGGGGGAGGTTCCTGCTCAGGCAGCATCAGTGAACCTGATGAGGCTCTTCAGCTCCACAGGAACAAGGACGCCGCCATCACAGACGCCAAGCGCTTTCACCCCATCGCCGCTTTCAGAGGTACGAGTGCAGCAGCTTGAATCCAGAATAACGTGAAAGGAGCAGACTCCATCTTTCCTGCATCGCCAAGTCTTCTGCTGAAGAGCCGAGTGATGCCAGGCACAGACCAATGAAAATGAGAGGAGGAAGACGGTGAGGATGACATGCTGAAACCATATTAGCAGGAAGAATCCTAAAGAGGCCAGACTACTTGTTGAGGATATGTAGAGCAGAAAGTGACAGACAGCTGAAAGCTTCAACAACTTGAACCAGTGACACCTAAAAGCAGAAAAGTAAAAGAAAAGATAACAACAGTAAAAAAAGAAGGAACACAGTAAAGGAGAGCCCGTCACTGATGAGCTTCCTGTCTTTTCTTGGTTGCAAAAGGAAAACGTTTCCTCTGCTGCACACTTTGTCTGCTTTCTGACAACATTGATCCAATCAGCTGCAGGTGTGATGGGCAGGAAAACTATGCTCAAGGGTTCCTTCTTCTTCTTCTGGACCTTTGAACACATGGATGAATGAGGTGAAGGCTCCTCCTCTGGGGTTCAAATGTTCAAACATTTGATGGAGAATGTGTTTGTTCATTAGGAGCGTGGGGGGGGCAGCACAGAGAGTATCTCCCCCTTAAATGTTCTGCCTGTAGCTGAGGGTCATTGCTGTAAAAGCTGTCCCATGAAGGACACAGAGTCCAAACCGCTGAAGGATGAGCAGTGAAACCATGGCTTCAACAGGAACGCTCCAGTCCATCGTCTTCAGGGCCCTGCATGAGAGGCAGCCGTCTGTTCCTAAAATAACAGACATCTTTTTATAGAGGTTCCACTCCTGTGAGGTTCTCTGTGCTTTCTTTCAATGGAGGACGGAGCGAAGAGCCACGAGAAGTCGTGTCTCCCTGCTTTATTTATTATCTGTCTGTCAAGCTGCTGAGCAGAGAACAGAAGATGGTATCTGTCCAAAACAACAGAGTCCAGCGTTTTGCCTTCGGTTCTGTGCTCTTTGTATGCACCCAGTTCGTATTTGAAAACAAACGTTATTTATGTGATTTTGTTTAATGTGGGTTAAGGTTTTTTTTAATTCTGGATTGGACGGAAACGAGTCAAAAGAAAACAAGAGAGGAGAAAGAGGAGAAGAGGGGACAGAAGAACAGAAGCATTTGACACGAAGAGAGAGAAGAGTTTCTGAAGGCTGAAGGTTTTCAACGTCCTGAAGAACTTTGTTTTATTGTTGTTAAAGTATTTAACAAATCAAATAAATCTATTTATGCATTTGACCAATCAGATAGACCCCTTCACGTTGTTAACCAATCAGATAAAGCGTTCATGTTAGATGTTCATCTCCTCATTTAGAGTATAATTTTCAAACTGTTGCAATGAAAGGAGAATGATGTTTTTGGTTGTTTTTGCTCTTTGTTCACACACCGAAAGGTTTATCATTATTGCATATCGCAAGTTTTCCTCATATGGTGCAGCCCTAGTCTGCACAAACAAACACACACACACACACACACACACACATTTATGCAGATCCACACTTACCCACACACACGCACACACACACACGCACACACACACACACAGGCTATGTTCAAATTCCTTCACTACTCACTACATAGTGCACTATATAGTGCGTTTGCCATTTTGTAGTGCTGTCTGAATCTGCAATTTCTAAATCTAAAGCCCCAGAGAATTCTGGGTAAAACCTGTGAGCATCAATGCTCCCTAAACTGGCAGAAATAAACCACAATGCAATGCGTTTAAACAGTTTTAGCGTAAAAAAAGGTTTTTAAATGTATTTTCTAATAAACAATCAACTTTAACATCATCAGAAAACAGAGGATTCATAAATAGTCACCAAAAAACTCACATTGATTAGATTTTCACTTTGTGAGATCTGTGACATCATATCCACCATTTAAAAAAAAGTAGTGCACATGGTGTCTGCAAACAAACATCCATGTTTGTGCAGATGAGAGCAGACAGGTGAGTTCAGGTGAGTGTGCTTTGTGTGACCCTGGACTCTAATCTCTAACATCTTCCTGTAGCATTTTATGATGAAAGAGACATATAGAAAGAAAACTAAAGTAAAAACTTAATTTCTGAATATTTCTTAAAAATCATTGTGAACCAGGAGCAGACGGAAAAATGCTGTTGGAAAAAACCTTTAGTTAATATGTAGAAAATATGCTAGATGGGCCTCAAGCACCCTGCTCCTGTCCGCATGGGATGGGGGAGGGGGGGCGGGGCTGCTCTGCACTAGAAACTGGCACAGGTTTATGATTTTGGCTAAAATCATAATTAAAAGTCCACTAGGAACGAAAATAGTCCAAACATGATGGGAGTGGAACTTAAACTCAGGATAGTCTGCTGTTGGATTTTTCCTTCCAGGGAATCTTAATTTCATTTAGAAGAACTGTTTCTGGGGTAATGAGACCACTCTGTGCTCTTTTTAGAAAGGTCTTTATTTTGCTGCAGCCTAACTTTATCATACCTTAAAATGATATTTCCTGCGTGTTTTAGTAAAAATTTCTGCACTGTTCAGTGAGTTGCACAGTTCTGGTACTGCAGCACAGATCTGCACTTCTCCTCCTCCTCAGACGCTCATAAATAATGTTGCTTTATGTTTTATTCCCTCCAGTGGGCAGATGAAATTTTAATTTGGTAAAAGAGGAATGTCTCTCCCTTCTAGCAGCTGCTTCAGCCCCTTTTCCTGGTGTTTCACCGCTGGTGCACATTGACGACTTTGTGTTTGGTCCTTGTTTTGGGCTGACCTGCACAGACTTCTTCACGTGTGTCAATCACAGCTTCACTCTGACTGCTTTTCAGGAACCCACTCCACTTCTCCTCGTAGCTCCAGAGCAGCAGATGAGGGTCTGCGTTTCCGCCCCTGATGGTGAGGAGCGTGGTGCTGCAGCATGGAGGAGGACAGCGCCCCGCATCATCCGGAGCGCAGCCTCAGAGAATCTGTGGCTTCAGGCTGTTACCGAGCAAAGAAAAGCTCAAAACCTGCAGCCCTGAGCCTTTAATCAGCCTGTTTTTGTCTCCTTCAAAACAACCATGCTAAGAGATTAACAGGCGGGCGCAGTTACAGGGAGCAAACTGTTGTTGCCATGGAAACAGATGATGAGAGGAAGGAGAAAAAAATACCCCTTTGGTCTGAAATTAGCATGTTAGCAGCAGGTCTGATTGGATTTCTAATAAAAACTGTTGAGGGGCCTGACTTTAGCCGATAAATGCAAGAACTGTAGCAAAGTTTCCCAAACCTCCAACTGTTCCTGTTTGCAGCACAGCTGCCCACAGCTGGACATGAAGGCTGAGGATTTGGGTTGATATCAGCAGCATGAGAGGGTTTCAGGTTCTTAGAAACGAAACAGACTTACACCAAAGACAATCTTTTTGAGACTGGGTTGGGCCTACCACGCCAGCGGGGGCGGAGCTTACCACGCCAGCAGGGGTGGAGCTTACCACAACAGTGCGGTTGAAGATGTCATAAGTTCTAACCGAGAGACCGCCATCTTGGTGAGGGCGCCACAGGAAGAGGGCTTTAGTCAGTTCAGTGGCATGATGTCTGATGATATTTGAATGGTTGCTATGGTAACATTGTAGGCCAGCAGTACTGAGCTTTGGGGGACGTGCTATTATGAATGTTCTTGTGCATTCAGGAACAGAAAACAGGAATCGACCAGTTAGAGTGAGCTCCTACCTGCTGCCAGTCTATGCTGCGGAAGAAGGTGTGAGACTTGATGTCTGTGAAGCCCGTCTGGACTTGGCACCCCAGCCGCTCCTTGGGATCCTGTTGGGAAAACAAAATCATGAATGAAACAGCCACAGTGGAGAGGTGCTGGAATATTTTACACAGCTGAGCGTGAAGCAGATCCATCCCCGTTTACAACATCGTTCCAGTCCAGGGGGCCAAGACCAAAGCAGACTATACTTCAGATGGTGGACAGAGTCCTCCATGGTGATCAAACTGCCTTGATGCTCTTGAGCAAACCTGGACCTGTCACTGATGTGTTGAGTTTGAAAAGAAGCTTTTTCAAAGGTCTGATTATACTTGCCACTGGAAGCCTTGGTTGTTGACTTTGAAATTTTTAAAGGATCAGAGATAGAAAATAAAATGACTGAAAACATATCCAGGGTCCAACAACGACTTGAGCTGAAACCCCAGAGTCCCCGTGGGAACATGAAGCTGCTCACAGAACTGAGCTTAAATCCATGCTGTCCATGGATTACATGAAGAGGGGGGGTCCAGATGACCCCACTCCCAATGTCTTGGATAGCACATTAAAGTGGTCTGAACAAACCATTGAAAGTACATTTCTAGTACTTGTGGGATCACTTTGAGTGTCAGAACCAGAGGAAAGTTCTGCGATCCTCTGAAATGTAGAAGTCCGGTCAGGAGGGTCTTCATGTTCTGGAGCCTGTTCTCCAGAAAAGCAGACTTTTTCTTTGGGTGGGTTTTTGCTTTTGCAAACTTTCCTGATGGATTCATCTGTCAGGACAAAGAAGAACCTTCAGGGTTGTTGGAGGAGCTCAGCTCGCCGTCTTGCAGTGCCCTCCCTCCATGTCAGAGGCGACCTCGTATTCTGAGCTGGAAATGCTGTGACTTCGTTTTTTCAAACCACTTTAGAATGAAATGCTCCATGTTTGAGAAAAAACTGTGGAGCTTCAGCTGGATTTTCCTACAGAAAAAGGGAGGAATGCTCGGCTGGCCCTCCACTCATGGAGCTTTGTGTGGGGCTCTCACCCTTGTTCAGGAAGCTCCTTGAAGAGCCGCTGGCAGCTTTCACCGACAGAGACCTTGGGATGCGAATGGGCTTCTCAAGAATCACTGTAGAAGAAAGCAGAAGGACAGCAACAAAAAGGAGTTAGAGGGAGACAATAGGAGGGCAGCGTGAGAGGAGAGCAGGATGACTCACAGGCCGACTTGCCTGTGGGAGTCAGAGGAGGCGCAGAGGACTTTCTCTCACATTTTGTGATCCATCAACAGCCTTGAGACTCCCACAACCACACAGCATCACAAAAATGAGAAATTCACAGAAACTGTTTTCCCTCTAACCAAGGCCACGCCCAGGATTTTCACTTTTATTTTCTAATTTGTGCCTGAGGCTCCGATAAATGCTTCACCGTGAGGCGTCAGAGACAGCAGGAGCAGAGGAGCACATGCAGGAACACATTTGATCTTGGATGTCCGGGGTGGTCTGTCTGTGTCACATAGGGAGACATTTGTAAGGCTGTCATATCCCTTTATTACTGTCCCAGTTCTCCACAGGATTCCTCTACTCCCCCCACACACACACACACACACACACAGCCATCATCCCTGCTGCTCCCAAACGGCAGCAGGTCCAAACATGGTGCTGAGAAGCTCCTCTAAGCTCATCTCAGAACTTTAACCATCAGGAGTGCGCTGGAGCCACATGCCCAAACGCTGTGATGTCACGCTTTAACTCCAACAGGTCATCTTGTGAAATGTACCAGTTTTTGTCTGTCCCTGACGTGTAGCAGTTGCCATAGCAACAGCATATCAAAAGATGGAGCCCTGCAGCTGGTGAAGTTAGGAAGCTGTGAATGTTCAGGTTTGCAGCCATCAAGGTAAAGACGATGAACCAAACCCTGTGGTCACATGACCCAAAACCCACATGGTTCTGATCCACAGACCTCACTGCACCACATCTTCTGACTCCATATAATTTCACTTATTGGTGAACGCAGCTCGTGCAGTGCCCCCTGTGCCCCCCTCCTTCCTTCTGTGTGGGTTCAACCACGTTTAAAGGTTTCCTTCTGTGGTAACTTTTGTGCTTTGAGTCTGACCTACTTTTACAGTTTATTCCCTGAAACATCGTGAAGCCGTGATTCAGCTTTTCATATAGTTTCCATTACATGAATCTATGACCCTGAAATCATTTAGACACACTTTGTTTACGCAGATTTAACCCATTTAGCATTTCCATTTGTTTCAGCCTCTTGGGGAGATTTTCAGGATTTTGGTGTGTGGACGGCTCAGCTCAGCAGCTTGTGGTGCTCTCTTTCCTGAAGTAGGCCCTGGCAGCAGATCCAGGTGGCAGGAAGGAGGAGTTGTTTTGATGTTTCAAGTAGCAGTTCTTCTCCAGGATCCCGCTGGTCCAAAGGCTAAGAGCACTGTGCTAGACGGCAGGGATGGCAGATGCCGGGTCACAAAGAGAGGCTTACGAGTGGCTGACCGTCGCTGCTGAGAGGAAATGCGTCAGACTGCAGCATGGAGGAATCTCTGTTGTGGTGGGGGGGCCGTGGGGGGAGTGAGGCGACCATATGGCTCAGACACAAAGACTCTGGGGACACTTTTCAGCCCAGGACTGTTTTTGCATGAGCTCTGGTCATGGCTGTGGATGGATTTCACCTTTCTGTTTGTTTTGCTGCTGAAGTCCACGCAGCTCCTGGACACTCCAGGAACCAGACCCCTGCTGCAGGTCACAGCCCTGACCCCCCCTTACTCTAAAACCCACTTTGATCTGGAGCTCCAACCTGTTTCTCTCCTCAGGACTTAAGCAGTGATGGTAGCTTTCATCTGGTGCAACAATGCAGATGGGAGAACTACACTGCTTAGTTCAGGTTGGTGCCAAAAGGCTCAAGTCCATTTCTGCAAGTCTCACAGTAAAAATGAACAACTTCTTTCACCACTACAGTGTTTGAAATACGCAGAGAGACAAACCAGAGACACTTAAAACTATGACTATACTTTATCTTTTATCTAAAAATAAACATTTTTGCATTTACTTGTGTAGATTTTTGAGGCAAACAAGTATTAGAACAACCTGTGATTTTTCAAGATCTCCCACTTAGAAATCCTGGAGGGGTCTGAAATGTTCATCTTAGGTGCGTGTTCACTGTGAGAGACATCGTCTGAAATAATCTGGAAATCACATTCCCAGATTTATAACTAATTATAGTGTGGTGTTTGTTCACCAGCTCAATGAAACTGAAGGCCTCTTGTGTTGGACAGATTTTACCGTTACGATTGGAGGTTAGGATTTTTCTGACACACGAGGAATATATATTTGTATAACCTTTTGTATTTGAGGTTAAACTTTTATTATATTGATTGTGTTTATAAATATTTTATTTGTTGGACTGGGTGGAATGAGAGAATGAGATGTTAGAGATGTGGAATAAGGGAACAAAAGAAAAAAAGGGGGGTTTAGGGGGGTTACTGTCAGGTTTAGATGTCGTCTAAAAAGTGGGGAAGGGGTCGTCCATACACACACCCAAATGTTACAAACATACGTGTTGTTCCAAAAAATCTTTCACATACAAACGTGTCAACACAATACAACTGCAGTTCACGTGCACATACTTATTTATACAAATACACACATGTAAAACATTTCATTCGTCACGCAAACTATTTGTTCAAAGGCGAGCTGACACCTGTGCTCAGGTGAGTCTTTATGTTCTGCTGGGGTGGATGATGGAATGTAAAAACAGGGGGGGGGGTGCATGGTAATCCCCACACCAAGACCCCCAAAGCAGCAGCAGTGCCCCCAGACATCTGTGCTATCAGACTGGTTGAAATCAGTTCGGCCGGCAACCTAACGATACTTCCACCCAGACGGGTCTGGCATTGCCATTGGGGCACCCACACCAGCGAGTCACAGGGCACCAGGGCTCCCCCCAATAGAAGACCTGCAACCACCCACCCAAACGACAGGAAGTCCAGTAAAGCAAGGTAGGGACCACTGCCCCCACCTGCTGCTGAGGGCAAAGAGGAGAAGGGGTCCTCTACAAGTGTGGTAAATATGGCTGACCAGTTTCCGTTGAATTTTAAAGAGGCCCAGCACCTGTACAGACCAGAACAGCACCACAAGGAAAAACAGGACACCCAGGCTCAGATGATCCTAGTTGGTGGTTCAGGCCAGGGTCGGGTAATCTATGGTTCCGGGAGCCACACATGTGGCTCTTTTCTTATCCATCTGTTGTGGGTCTTTGCAAAATTTTGGAAAATAATGAGTATTTTATAATAATTAAATTTTATTTTAGTTTGTTCATTTTTCATGCCATTTCAAAGGCGCTGCTGGCTCCGTATGAAGCGCGAGCCACGTAAAAAACAGCTTCGTAATGAGCTTCGGATTTATCGGGCGAGACCTGCAGAGCTGATAGCAGGAGGAGACACGCGGGGCGGCTTCACAAACACTGCATCTTCTGGCGGAACTTGACGCATCATAAGCAGAGCAACTCGCTGATGACAGACTGAGGAGTTCACTACCAGCTGCCACAGATAGAGTCGCTATTCTGTTCAAAAAGTCATCTGAAATCAAGGACAAACCTTGAATAAAAGTCATTTCAACGAATTTTTGTTGATGTTTTCCCAGACTGGACTGATAAACAAAAGATTTTTTCAAATAAAAGATAGTTGTGATCAAAAATAAAATGTGTACGTATATTGAATATTTCTGCAGCGGCCGCCTGCTTCATTTTTCTTAACCCGCCTATCCCCGCTACAACCTGCGCCCTGCCTTTTCATCTCTTGTGTTGCGCTGGATGGCCTGACTATCGTGGTCATCTCAAGACCGTATTTTGCTCTTCTGTGTGTGTATAATACACTGGGAGCGCTGGGGAAATAACCCCTAGCTGCAGAATGTGAACAGGTGAACAGGTAGAGAGGAGAAGCAGGCAAAGAGGCGGGAGGAGGGCTTTTGCCTGTCCCGTCAGAGAGATGCAAATACGGCCAGTTTGACTTGTGCTTACCTGCAGGAGTTGAAGCAGAGACTTTCTGGGATGATTTTATGAACTCAAACAACATGGAAACATGATTACCAAGCAGAACTCTTTCAAAACAATAAACCTGACTTCCCCACATTCTCAGTAGTCTACCATGCATTTGACAAACACATCACCTTATGCAGCAACGGGGACAGGAACCAGTAGCTCCTCCCACACGCCACGGTATCATCCTCTTTGAAGAACACACGTGCATTTGCAGCGACTGTGATGTTTCAGAGATGTCCGACACAATTCCACATGTCAATCAAGTCCCGCCTCAGTCTTGCGCGAGGATTTTGATTGGCTGGTGGATTTTTAAGAAGTACTTTTTTTTATCTTTTCTGGCTCTCTCTCCATCTACGCCATGTCATTGGAATATCAATTTAATATAATTTTTGAATAAGATATACAGTAATATATATAGTGATGTCAAAACGGCCAGCCCCCAAAGCTTTTTTTATTAGGGGCGGTCCCAAAGGCCTCTTTTTGAGTAAAAAGGTTGCCGACCCTGGTCTTAGCCAGAGACCTCAGGGGATCCTCCCCATGGAGAGAGGACCGCTGGACCCAGAAAGCCAGCACTTAAGGGACACGGCCACCACGCTGAGGGCCTGTTCCCCCACTGGGGATGGGGTAGGGGACAAGAGATCAGTGCCCCCCTTTCCATGATCATATTCTTGCCTTCAAAACAAAAAAAGTGTGAGTGTGGTTTTGAGTTGCTGCTGAAACCCAGGGCACCAGATTATGGAATAGTGATGGAATTTGGACACAACGCCAGTGATTTAAAAAGCATTTTAAATCAAATTCTACATTGCATTGAGAATTTTGTTTTTGCTACTCGGTTTTTTAACCATATGTGTGCTTTCACGTCATGCTGCAGAGAACTGTTCCCTGCAGACCCCCTCCTATCAGTGTGTTGTGAGACAACGCTTAGCCTCCCAAGGCCCCTCCCTCACTCCTGGAAGAGGTAATTCCTCAAAGTGTCTCATGTCGGGATTGTCGATGATGTCAATGGCCACCTGCCGGCCATCATCTCAAACATCAGCACTCCCAGAGCCCACCAGTCCACGCTGAAGCCTGGAGGAGCCACAAAGACAGATCTGACACTCATCTGCATGTGACGAGAGTCATTAGCTGTCAGTCAGAGACAGAGCAGAAAGTGAACCAAGCCCTTTCTGGCGCCACCGTAGTCTTCCCCTTCCTCAGGATCTCTGGGCACAGGGCCAGTTCACAGAAGGTGCTGGTAGTGTCGCCTGGTCTGATGCCCTCCTGGTGGAGATAGAAGAGGAGTCAGGTGTTGAAGCCCCCCTGAGCTGCTGTGTCACAGTGTGCTACCTTGCACATGCCGTAGTCAGTGAGTTTGATGTGTCCCTCATGGTCCAGGAGAACGTTGTCCAGCTTCAGGTCGCGGTAGATGATGCCCTTCTCATGAAGGAAGTTCAGAGCACTGCAGATTTCAGCTGCGTAAACCTGAGAAGAGAGATTACCCTGGCTTATGTACTGCCCCCTACACGCCTAAAATAGCCCAATCAGGTTCACTTAGTTACTAATCTTAGCCACCAACTAGAGTAGGGTCAAGAGGAGAAAACAGTCTTTGAAGAGGATAAACTGTTCAGGTCCTTCAGTGTTTTACATTGCCTGCAGTGATGTACTTTGTCTGCAGTGTCGTACTTGTCAAGTACAGGCAAACAGACTTTTGCCTGCAGTGTCGTGACTTCTTGCCTGCAGTGTCAGACTTTGTTTCGCGTGTAATACTGCCTGCAGTGTCAGACTTTTGCCTTGCAGTGTAATTACTTTTGCCTGCAGGTGTCGTGCTTTGGCCTGCAGTGTAATATTTGGTCTGCAGGTCGTACTTTTGTCTGCAGTAAGTCAGATTTGCCTGGTGTAATACTTTATTCAGTGTCGCATTTATTCCGGCAGTGTCGTGATTTTTGTCTGCAGTAACAGACTTTTTGTCTGCAGTGTCGACTTTTTACCTGTGGTAAATACTTTTGCCTTGCAGGTCGTGATTTCTTGTCTGCAGTGTCGTACTTTATTCGCAGTGTGTCGCATTTTGCCTGTGCAGTGTCGTACTTTTGCTCGCAGTGTAATACTTGTCTGCAGTGTAATACTTTACTGCGCAGTGTCGCATTTTGTCTGCAGGTCGCACTTTGTCTGCAGTGTCGTATTTCGGTCTGTAGTGTCAGTATTTCATTGCAGTGTCGTGACTTTGTCAGCAGTCGCATTTTGTCAGCAGTGTCGCATTTTGCCTGCAGTGTCGTGACTTTTGTCTGCAGTGCGTGACTTGTCTGGCAGTGCACTTTTGTCTGCAGGTCGTGACTTTTGTCTGGTGAAAGTGTCGCAGATTTCTTGTCTGCAGTGTCGCATTTTGTTTTAGTGTCGATTTTGCCTGGTGGTGTGGTTGCGATTTGTCAGCAGTGTCGCGACTTTGTCAGCAGTGTCGTGACTTTGTCTGCAGTGTGTCAGTATCACTTTGTCTGCAGTGTCGTACTTTTGTCTGCAGTGTCGCATTTTTGTCTGCAGTGTCGCACTTTTGCCTGCAGTGTCGTGACTTCTTGCCTTGCAGGTAATGACTTTGTCTTCGCGGTGCTCTCCATTTGTCTGCAGATTTTGTCTGCAGTGCCAGATTTCTTGCCTGCAGGTCGTGACTTTTGCCTGCAGTGTAATACTTGTCTGCAGTGTCGTACTTTGTCTGCAGTGTCGTACTTTGTCTGCAGTGTCTCTAGCTTTGTCTGCAGTGTCGTATTTTGCCTGCAGTGTCGTAGTTTGTCTGCAGTAGCGTCGACTTGCCTGGCAGTGTTGCATTTTGGTTCGTGTGTCGTATTTCGTTTGCAGTAGTAAGTCGTAATTTCTTGCCTGCAGTGCAATACTTTGTTCAGTGTCGCATTTCCTTTGCCTGCAGTGTCATACTTTGTCTGCAGTGTCAGATTGTTCTCGCCAGTGTCGACTTTGTTCGTGCAGTCGATTTCTTTGTCTTCAGTGTCGTATTTCGCCGCAGTGTCGCATTTTGCCTGGTGTGTTTTAACTTTGTTCGTGGTGTCAGACTTTGCCTGCAGCCGCGCCTTTGTCTGCAGTGTCGCATTCTTGTCTTCAGTGTCGCATTTTGTCTGCAGTGTCGCATTTCTTTGTCTTCGTGTCGCATTTCTTGCCTGCAGTGTCGCACTTTGCCTGCAGTGTCTTTTTAACTTGTCTGCAGTGTCGCATTTCTTGTCTGCAGTAATACTAGTCTGCAGGTGTTTGTATAGTAGAGGCTGATGTGCGTTTAGCTCCTGTGTGCAGTAGTGCGTGGGTTGAAGCTCCCATGTTATAAACCGAAGGTCTGACTTCTGTGTCATGTTGTCACTCAGTCCATTGAGCTCTCTCCACCTCCAGATGCAGCTCTGGTTCTCGAACCGACTCACTGGACTCCCTCAGCTCAGTGCTGGGGGAGGTGTCTGACCTGCAGGCTCAGAAAAGATCCTGCGGGGGGGGGGTCAGTGACCTGGGGTGAATGCGTGATGAGCAGAAACGCTGCTGCACACAGTCCAAATGGAAGTTATGATGTGTTGGGCAATGGTCTAACTAGAGGCTGCCGGGGATGGGGAGCATCAGACTTCAGGAGCAGAGGTGGGGTGGGGTGGATGAGTCACACCTCCAAAGCAGAGTGAGCATTGGGGGGCTTTTTTGTGCCTCTGCACGGAGGTAGAGATTTTCTGTCTTAGAGGAAGCCACCTTGGCGCTGATGATCTTTCTGTCTGCACACCCTGGTGAGCCGCCACAGGGCGGCGAGGGGGGGGGCTCGGTTTGACAGCAGTCGCCCCCCCACATCTCCACCGTGACAGTTGCCTTTGTGCGCCGGCGTTTCACCGCTGCATTCTGGCGCGTCCTATCAGCTCTGCCATCCCTCGCCCACCTCCCTCCTCCCCCGCCGCGCGGGGGAATGCGGCGCTCTGTCAGCTCATGAATATGTACAATCATTATGAGTGATTAACGCGCTGCTTTGCATATGTACAGCCGCGGTCGGCAGGATCCAGATTGCAGGGGCCGATAGGGGCCCGACGGTGCCTCTGTAAATTACCCAGCCTTTGATCCAGCGTTTATCAGAGCCGCGGATGGAGGGGCCCGCGAGCAGACAGCCACAATGAATTATGGGTGCTCATTATGCTTCTGAGAGATGAATGCAAAAAGAGTCGGTTGGTTTTTGGCAGCGGTTCTGCATGCATGAGGAGATGCTGTGGTGTCCTCTAAGCATGTGAGGAGTGCATGTGAAAGCATCTCCAGGGGCCGGGCCGGGCCGGACCGCGGTCCCCACAGTGCAACATCTGGATGTTTACCTGGCGTGCTCTTCGGGGAGCTTCCTCTGCCGCTGCATGTGAAACATCAAGTCGCCGCCGTTCACGTACTCGATCACCAGGAATAACCTGGAAAACATGGGCTGGGTCAAACTGAGCCAGGAGGGCAGAACCCCAGCAGAACTGAACTGCAGCTCAGTTGTCTCTGTTCTCATCACAAAAACGTTTGATGTCAGAACTGTTTTCTCAAATTCATCTCAAATCCAAACCACCACCAACACAAACCAGACCAATAAGAGTTTAGGTTCCTCCAGGAATAGTTTGGATCATTTCAGGAATGTGGACTGACTCTGGGAATTTGATCTTATTATTCCTAACAATCAGAGCAACCTTTCAGCACGTCTGATAAAAACCAGAACTTCTGAGTGTGATTTATTCTAAACTCTCCTCTAGGAACTTTGTCCGTCAGTTTATATCTTGTCAGCTGTTTTCACAGGATATAGCTGACTGTTTTCATAGCTTTACTGATTGGAAGATGGGTTCTGATTTCCATGGTGTGATACCAACAGCTCCATCATGAAACATAATACATGAAGCTTGGTAATGGTCTTACAGCTGAGGGAGTCAGGAGAATAAACTCAAACTCAAACTGAAGTCTAAGCTTCTAAAACACGTCAAACCATTTTAGAATCATTCTTACATATTTTACATGTTTGTTTGTTTGTTTGTTTTTTGGGGGGGGTTGCAAAAATGCCAGAACGTCAGAAATATTCAAAAGATATTGAGAATGACAAATAATGACTGAACTTCATCCAAAGTCTTGGAGAAACTTTGTGCAAAATGAATCATTTGAGGCCAGAAATAGTCACAAAAAATTCAGAAGGAACTAGTTTAGCTGCAGATTTGAGTTGAAACTTCATTATCCACAATGCTCCGGGTGAAAGAAAAAGTTTAGGGGTGTCAAATGAATTTGAGTTTAAGCTTTAATGTTTCATTCACATCAAAATCCTTGAGGACGTTCATCTGTGCACATTTTGTCTGACATTCAGGGACATCTAGTGGCTAAAGTTACCAAAAGCAACCCAACAACCTAGACCCCACAGCTGGGATAGACAGAAACCCCCTTCAGAAACTCCTGCCAAGACATCCACCTACACATCACACACACGGTCTTCTCCAGGTTCCCGACCAGCGCTCCTCAAAAACGCCTTTGTGATCAACAGCACCATAATATTTTGACACCGAGGATCTCTCAGCTTGACAGACACAAAAGCAGCTCTGAATGAAGTGAATCAAAGCAGGAGATCAAAATAATTCAAATGAATCATAAAACAGACGAACACATGAGGAAATCTGCCAAAAGTGCAGAGCCCACGCCTGCAGACACATTATTATTCATTCAGACATCAGATCTGCAGAGGCAGCAGCGGATTAGCATGAAAAAGCACAGATGCTCTCCGTTTCATGTCATTATGCCGAGTTTTTCTGACAAACAGCTCTGATGAAGGTCTGACGGTTCACAGCCTCAACAATGAAGCGCTTGAACTCCAGCGGGGAATAAAGAGGTTCTTCAGAAGATGCTTTAAGAAGTGAAGGCACCATGACCTCCAGGTTCCACAAAAACACTTCATTTTATTCAGACGCTGTTTTAAATAATGTGCTTAAAGTACCTGTTCATTCATGTTCAGCATAGATTAAAAAGCAGAGTGAGCTCATCCTCCTCCTCCTCGCCTGCTCTTACCTGCTCTCTGTCTGAAAACAGGAGTGAAGGCCGACCAGGAAGGGGTTGGTGGACGCCTGTTCAAACACGTGCTTCTCTGTCTGCACCCAGTCGATGTCCTGGAGACACCAGGAGACAGGAGGAGGTGTGAGAATGTGGAGACATGCAGAAGAGACCCCAGGAGTGACGAAGAGGAGTCACCATCAGAGACACATCCGATAGAAACAGGGACGGAACGAGGGAAAGAGGAGAAAGGAGCAGAAACACCAGGAGGAGATGTGAGGAGACACATGGAGACACCAGAGGAACACAGACTTCATCCACAATAGAACTGACCCTGAAATTAGAACAAAGCCTCAGAGTCTTCACTGATTCTTCCCTTAGAAACAGCAAAGCACAAAGCCACTCATAATCAATAATGATCAAAGTCTTTCAGCTTTGTTCCAAAACAGAAAAAAGATCAAATCTGGGAAGTCCACTTCCGGTCTTCTTATCAGACTTCACTTTGAGCTACCAAAGTGAAGCGGCTGGATGGCTCAGTTAGATGGGAATAGGACGGGCATGCAGGGCTCGGGTTTGCTAGGTTCCCAGGGCGTGATGAGGCAGCTCCCTGCGCCTTCAGAGTACTCGTCGTGTTAGGAGGGGAAGGGCGGTTCTCCACCAAACCACAGTGACAGCTGAATCGATGCTGTGGCGACCCTGACAGGATGTGCCAAAAAGGTGAACAGCAGCTCTAAAAAATAAAAGCTTCCCTGGAGACAAGTGGAAGACGAGTCTTTTCAGAGTTAACACTGAGCATCATGAAGAAGATCTGTCGGCCAGATCTTCTTCAGAAAAGACATTTATCCCAAGGGACTATGTGTGAATATAAAAGTTCAACAAATAAGATCAAATTCTTTCAACAACATTATTGATAAACAAATCTGCATGAATAACAATATCAGAAAAAGATGAGAAAATTATAACCGCCATTTAAAAGTGGAAGACTTTAGGGAAAGCCAAACAGATTTTAAATGATGTAAATTGTTTAGATGGTTTTTATGTCAAGCAGATGCATGAATAAAAGAATTACCTTGAAAACCAACTAACCCAATCAAAGCAAGCGTCTTGTTGTTACTAGGCAGACAAAGGCTCAGCCGTGTACAGAGTGTGAGGACGTAAAATTCCCTGGTTCTCTGCAGAAATCAGAAACCTTCTCAAAGAAGAGGATGTTGTCTGATCCACATCCAGGAGGACTTCAGCTCTGACTGATGGCTTTCTTTTAGTTACATGCTAAATAAATCTGCCTAATAATAAAAGGGCAAAGTCAGACTATTTGAAACATCACACACACAAAAAATCCTAAAAGGTTGTTAACCTGTTGACCCCAAACTCTGCAGCAACTGAACTTCATTAACATTTTGGAGATGATTAAAACGATTCTTTCTACGGTTTTATGTTTGACTCTTTTAACCCTCTTTTTCCTGATTGGAGTTCAAATGTTGATTCTGAGGTTCTGATCAGGAATAATGGTTCTTGTCCCTTCCTTTAATGTGTCTCCTATGTCTTCTTCTTCTTTCCTTTGTCGTTTTCCCTTCAGTCGCCACAGCCAATCAGCTTCCTCCATCTAACCCTGTCTTCTGCATCCTCTCCTCTAACAGCAGGTACCTCCATGTCTTCCTTCACTGCATCCTCTTTGGTCTTCCTCTAGACCTCTTGCCTGGCAGCTCTAGACTCAGCATCCTTCTACCAATACCAAACTGTCTCTCCTCTGGTCATGTCTGAACCATCTCAGTCTGGCCTCTGACTTCATCTCCAAAACCTCTAACATGTGCTGAACCTCTCATGTCTTCATTCCTGATCCATCCTGGTCCCAAAGAGAACCTCAGCATCTTCATCTCTGCTACCTCCAGCTCTGTTTCCTTTCTTTTCCTCTCTAGGTCCAACAACATGGCAGCTCTCACCAGTTTTCTACACCTTCACTTTGAGCTGAAACTCTTCTATCACACCTGACACTTTTCTCCCCCCATTCCAACCTGGCTGCACTGGTTTAGTCTTTTCCCCTTTCTCTGGACTGATGACCCTAGATCCTTCAAATCCTCCACCTTCTTTATCTCTTCTCCCTGTAACCTCATTCTTCCACTCTGGTCCCTCTCATTCACACACATGTACTCTGTTTTACTGTGGCTCGCCTTCATTCCTCTCCTTTCCGGGACAAACCTCCCCCTCTCTATCTTCTCCTCTGCCTGCTCTCTGCTCTCACTAAAAATCACAATATCATCTGCAAACATCATAGTCCATTGTGATTCCTGTCTAACCTCATCTGTCAGCCATTATAAACAGGAAGGGGCTCAGAGCTGAGCCCTGATGTAATCCCACCTCCACCTTGAACTCCTCTGTCACCTCTATTTTAAGTCGAATGTCCTTCCTGACACAACCCTATTTATTCAGGCCTGGGACCAGCACAATGAGACCCTGGCTTTGGTCCCCAATCATGGCTACATTTAATGTGTATTCTGTGCATCCTCTGAATACACCACTGGAGAATAAGAAACTCACCTGGTCCTAAAGACTTGGCTCATCTAAAGCTAGCTGCTGACTTGAATTTGGAAAGAATCCTGAATGTTTCTACTGCTCTTCTTCACCTTTTTTTGGCTTTTCCCTTTAGGGGTTGCTACAGCAAATCAACTTTCACTGATTCGCCCAGGTTTCCTGCATGACAGTCCTCCACCCAGACAACTGAGCTTACCAGCCGTTAATGTTTCTGCTGCTCTGAAGGTCTAAAATGACTTTATTCAAGCTCTCAATTGTAAAGAAATTTGTATTGCCCTTTTAATGGCCTAAGACCTCTCTTATTTCTCTTATTTTGAAACTGAAGAAACAAGCTAAGCTAGCGCTTGGTCTGCTAAATATCAGTGTGTTCAAATGGTCCAACTCTTTTTTTCTTGACCCTAGAGCACTGTCACCGGGGGATTTTCACCTGAGAAGAACTGTTTACACAAATCTGAATATGCGCCTTCACCAGGAAGATTATGTCAAACCCAGTCAGGACAATCCTCTGAAGGTCAGCAGGACTTCTTTGCACTTCCTCAAAGTCTGTGCGTCTTCTGCTGAAGCAGTTAAAGATTCATGCAAAGTGTTTACAATGTCCAGGTTGGGAGAATTGCATGCTGGGATATAGTGCTGTTGTGGTTTTTCGATACACCACAATAAAGCATATGATTCAAAATTCATTCAGGTCAACAGGCTGCTTAAAGAATGAGTAATGCGGAGAATCATAGCGCGCCTCACGCTGGTCGAGCGGCTCTTCAGGGGGCGGAGCCTGCTCTTTGATGCTCAGAGGAATTAAAGCAGCGTTTGTGAACACAGAAACAGGATCCTGAAATTAAACTGCTTTTATTCTTCAGTTCCTGAAGCTGAGCTGAGGATGAGGAGGCAGGCAGTTTACGTACAGGTGGAGCAACGGCGCCACCTGGTGGACCAAAGACTCTACAGTGGATTATGGGGAGAAGATGCCTTCAGGACCGACGTGTTTAGAGTCATCAATGCAACACATGGAACTGTGTCAGCCTCTGGACCTCAGGTCCTTCAGGAGGAGTGTACAGATTTCTATTGGGGGTGTTCCCCCTCCCCCCTCCCTCAAAGACCACGACATTCAACCTCAAAGGGACAGAGGTTTCCAGAAAAATGAGATTAAAACCAAAAGACTCTGATGTTTATTTGATAGAGCAATGTCCAAAAACTTAGATGAAACAAGAATCACTTCTGATACATTGATTTTCTTTTTTTGTGATTTTAAGGTGATAAACGATGGAAAAATATTTTGTATTCTTTCCATTATTTTGAAATAGACCTTTATAGGAGAAAATAATTCAACCCCACAATTCTTTGCCGTCACAGTTGAAGAGATTATTCTTAATTAGGGGTTTTCAGAGGAGCTGCTGGTTATTTTTTCTGCAGTCAAACATGAGAAATAAAACTGCTGGTACGATGTGGCAAAATAGAAGTTAGACTATTCTACATTCTACAAGTCATCGATTCTACAGGTTGTCCCACTTAAAAGCTGAGTTTGGTCTGTGATGCTTATCAATGAATCACTTTAACTGTGGCAGAAAGAATGGAAAAAGGAGAATCCAAGAAATCACATCATTTGATTGTCTATTAGTATAATAGAGCAGTAAATAAAGATTTGCTCACTAACAAAAGTTCACCTCAGCACTTTATAATGTGACCCTGGATTCAGTGACAGAGGTCAAAGCGTTTTGCATAATGGGGCAGAAAGTACGTGTTCTTGTTACAAACTGGCAATAGTTCTGTTCCTCACAGACCTGTTACTTCTTTAAAAAGCTCTTTTCTCCTCCACTGTTACCTGTACTAATGTCACCTGATTAAACTGCTAATGTGAATACAGACACCCGTTCAGCAGGCAGACTGTCACCTCTCCACCATGACCCAGACTACACAAGGTAACAGAGGCTAGCATCAAGAACACACTACAACGCTAGGAACTGAATCCTGCAGAGCTCCAAAAGTCTCTCTGCTTGAACAGAACATGTCCAGACCCGTCTAAAGTTCACCAAAGACCATCTGGGTCATCCAGAGGAGGATTGGGAGGTCAGGAGGTCACATGAACCAAAATGGAACTCTTCGGTGTAAATGCCACTAGCTGTGTTTGGAGAAGGGGTACACCAGGCCCACTGTGAAGCATGGGGGTGGAAACATCATGGTTTGGGGCTGTTTGTCTGCAAAGAGGACAGAACAACTGATCCATATGAAGGAAAGGATGAGTCTGTCCAGTCTCTGGACCTCAGTCCAACAGAGAATCTGTGGAGGAGCTGGAAGTCGTTGTTTTCCAGCCACAGCCCCAAAACATCACAGCTCTGGAGAAGATGGACCACAATAGCAGCTACACTGCAAACCTGCTGCAGACCAAAATGGTGATACTAAATACTCATATAGCGCTCAACTGCCTTCTTAGAAGACTCAAAGTGCTTTACATTCACACACTGAAGCACTTAAATCAGACGATGTGACTTTCTGGATTCTTTGTCTACATTCTGTCTCTCCAAGTTGAGGTGTTTCTATGAGGAACCAGACAGAGAAAACTCAGCTATTAGGTGGAAGAACCTGCAGAACTCCTGACTTAATACCGTTTTGCTCCCCTCTGTAAAGGTGTATATACCTTTGGGATTATTCAGCCCTCAAAGAGCAGGATATGACCTCTAAGGCTGCTTAGCAGGGTGCAGCCCCATCCTGCAGGGGCAGATGCCTCACAGAGCGCCTGCATCATAGAGACGCATCCTGCATGTAGAGCTGAATCGACAGCCGCACACAGCAGGCAGGACATTCAGATTTTCTCACTTGTCAACACCTTCTAGAAACAGTGGGTTGGTTTCACGGCATAACGAGGTCAGATCTGTTGCTGGAGGCTCATTTAGACACATCCATGTCCAAGAGTTTGACATCCTGGACATTGGTAACTCCTCTGCTGAAGCCTCACCTCGTCATCGTGGACCAGCTCCTTCTTCACCACCTTCATGGCGAACACCTGCTCATTTTTCTTTAGCCGGACCAGCAGGACTTTGGCGTAGCTCCCTCGCCCAATCACACGGATCAGCTCAAAGTCACTCAGCTTCAGGGTCACACCCTGTGACAGCTTGATGCCATCCAGGCCGTCAACCACTGCCTTGATGTCCTGTGGAGGAATTAAAAAGAGGGGCAAAGATTCAGAGGAGTTTCAGCTGCTTCCAGAGAGAGAAAGATCTCAGCAGCTTCTCACCTCCGTCTCTGCATCCTCTGTTTTCTCCTCCACACAGTTGTGCGGCAGAAACGGGACTGTTGAGACAGAAAGGAATGCCTTACTTTGGCCACTAGAGGGAGGCAGAGAGAATGATTCAACCCTTCTGGTTTGTCAGGCTGCTCTGTGGAGCAGTTGATCTGTGACTGACCAAACTGCCCCTCCACCCCCACCCCCCAGGAGGACCTGAACTCATGCACACTTTGACAGACAGACACTCAGATGGTTGGGTAGTAAGAAAAAAGTGTCAAAAAGTTAACTACAGCTGAACCAAGCCAAGAAAAATGTAAGTAAAAGACAAGGAAGAAAAGTTTTAAAAACTGCAGGTAAACAGAGAAAAAGTAATAAGAAATTCTAGTTTGATGACAAAATATAGTAAAATGGAGAACTATCCATGCATCCATTGTCTTCCACTCATATGGACCGGGTCGCAGGAGCACCAGTGTAGGCAAAGATGCCCAGACTTCCCTCCAGCTCCTCTGGGGGGCCGCGAGTTGTTCCCAGGCCAGCCGAGAGACGTAGTCTCTCCAGCGTGTCCTGGGTCTTCCCCGGGGCCTCTGCCCAGTGGGACAGGCCCAACACACCTCCACAGGGAGGCGTCCAGGAGGCATCCTAACCAGATGCCCGAGCCACCTCTGGATGTGGAGGAGAAGCGGTTCTACTTCAAGCTCTCGCTGGGTGACCGAGCCTCTCACCCATCTCTAAGGGAGCGCCCAGCCACCCTACAGAGGAAGCTCATTTCAGCCACTTGTATTTGGGACCCCTGGACCTCGTTCCTTCGGTCATGACCCAGAGCTCATGACCATAGGTGAGAATTGGAACGGAGTTTGACTGGTACATTGAGAGCTTTGCTTTCTGGCTCAGCTCTCTCTCTACCACAACGGCTGAGACCGCATAACAAAACACCAATCCGCCTGTCAATCTCACGCTCCAATCTTCCCTCACTCATGAACAAGACCCCAAGATATCTAAAGTCCTCCCCCTGTGGCAAGAGCACCCAAACTCTTAAACGTTATTTATTTGTATAGCGCCTTTCATTCCAACTGAAAACACAAAACGCTGTACATAAAAGCTCTATACCGCTATCTATCTATATGGATCTATAGATAGATAGATCCATATAGATGGATATCTATATCTATCTATACCGCTTCTGCCGTGCAGAAGCGGTATAGATAGATAAACTACCCATCGCTCAATGAAATTAAAGATATTAAAGTATAATGGGATCCATTTCTTCCAAGGCCCAGCCGCCGCTCTTGGCTGACCGCCACATTCTGTGTATTTTATACTGTATAATATTTATTTTGTGCTGCCTTTGCTTTGCGTTTCTAAGGCAACCACAAGTGGGATGCAAACTCATGTAACTGCATCCGGATGTCAGGATGAGCATCTGACATTAAACTAAGGCCCTATCGATCACAAACAGAACTTTCCTACCAGACCTCCATCAGTCGTGGACCGGGTTTAACCACCTACAGGGTTCTGTGTGTTCATTTCAGGGTTGGAACGGGTGGAGGAAGGTTTCAGGTGTGATGTGTGACTAAAAAGTGTCAGTAAGTATAAAAGGGAAAGTGTAGAAGACTGTGCTGAGAGCAGCCGTGCTGTTGGTTCAGAGACTCTGATGCAGAGACAGGAGGCAGAGCTGGAGGCAGCAGAGAAGAAGATGCTGAGGTTCTCTTTGGGACCAGGATGGATCAGGAATGAATCCATCAGAGGAAAAAGTCATGTAGATGTTCTGGAGATCAATGCAGGGAAGCAGATGGAGACGGTTTGAGAGGAGGAACAGGGATGATGTTGGTGAAATGATGCTGAGGTTGGAGCTACCAGGAAAGAGGAGCAAAGAGGAGGTTCATGTAGAGAAGGAGGACATGAGGATGGTTGGTGTGAGTGACGAGGATGCAGAGGAGAGGGTTAGATGGAGGAAGAGGATTGGCTATGGAGACTACCACAGGGAGCAGCCCAGAGACATTGAAGATTTGAGTTGTTGTGTCTTTCCATTTTGTGTTTTTAGTGTGAGTTTTCTTTTGTGTATTGTGTGTTCCATTTGAACAGTTTTGTGTGTTTTTGTCTGTTGTGCCGTCTGTTGTGTAGTTTGTGTATTGTGCGTGTGTTTTGTGTACTGGTGGTTGTGCTGTGTCATGCAGAAGGTCGATACTGAGGGTGTGAGGGACGTGTCAAACGGGATCCATACATGGATTGACTGGAGTGGGGGCTCACAGCCCACAGAGACGGCTGAAGGGTCCCTTCATTTCTGCTTCTGCCATTCTGCCTTTGAAAACGACTCACAGCTAAAACATTTGACAGTGAACCACTGTGACCTAATCCCACCAGTAGGATGATATGAAAATATTCACAGCCAATAAGTGATTCTAATCTTCATCCTTCAGTCCTGTAATGGTTGAACAAACATCAGAGATTCGGTGGATGTTTGCAGCTCTCTCCGTTTCTACCTCAGCATTTAGCAGCATTGTTCAGTTTTCTGATGAACCGTTTTTTTAAGGAATCAAGCCAAAATGGCTTTCTTTGAAAGAGAGTGAAAGTGTGAAACCCAGAATGCCGACAGCATTGATCCCACTCTGTTCAGCTACACCTCTGTTGTTTTCCTTCAAATAATTCATCAATCATGAGCATCTTTCTACCGTTTAGCTGGCAGTTAAGGTGAAAAATCTTGATCAATAATTACGAGTCAGATATGTTGCTTATTTTATCCATAAACAGCAGAAATGGAGAGAGCTCTACTGTTTTCTTAGGAGATGAGCGATGGACTCGCTGGAACCTCTGAGCTCCTGCCTCCTTCCTGTCTGAACATGAAGTTTAGGGGTTTCTCCTCAGAAGTGTGGTGGTTGTGGTGCAGAGTCTCACTCTGGTCTGCGTCCTCGGTGTCGTCGGCTGGAGGGTCCACGTCCTCACTCTGGGCATCTGAAGGCGGCTCCTGCGATGGCATGACTGGATCCTGGGGAAACAGTCGGCAGACTTCACTCAGGCGCCGCTCCACGTAAACACAGACATCTGTTCACGCCGTCACGCTCCTGACAGCGTGAGGGACACGTCCCGTCGGCGGGTGCTCTGGCAGACAGCGGCTTCTGCACGCTGAAGAACAGGAACGCCGGAGCCCCATCATGGAGGACGCCTCGGCACGTCCAGGTTTGCAGCTGCAGCCCGGAACAGAGCAAACTCCACACATTGATTTTCTAATCACAGCTGCTGAATTCAGGAGTGAAGTTTGGATCTTTGTCTTTTGCTTTGAGCTTGGATAGACTGATTATGTGGGGCTCCGTTTTTTCACGTGATGGGAGCCGTTTGTGAGAAAGGTTTCATGCTCACCTTAGACACACACGGCTGTGGAAGCAACAACACAACACAGAAGCCAGGCGGGGCCTTGAAGCACTCACCATAAGACTCTGGCAGGTCTGAGGGAGCAGTCTGTGGCAGCGCTTATGGACCAGCAGTTTGCAGGTGATACACTTGTAGCCCTGCGTGCCCAGCCCCCATATCCTTTCAGCACAGTGGCCACAGTAGGCTTTCTGCAGGGGACACACACGTGCACACACAGACACACACACACGTGCACGCACACACACACACAGGTTAGAGTGACTTAGTGCTCAGCTTTCTGCTGTTTTTCTGCTCTGACACCCTTCATGTCTGCATGTACAAATGAGCCCACATCATGATACTTCCACTTCTGTCTGGACGCAGCTGAGCTTCAGAGCAAGCATCTCCATGCCGGAACCATCTCTGCAGCTGAACACTCACTGATCCGAGTGGGAACAACATGAAACAAAACCCAGAAACCAGCCGCCCTGAACACATGAGACAGAGTGAGCCAAACGCAGACAGGCAGACATTTATGACCCCTCCTCATTTTATTTGGTCATGAAATGACAAAAACATCGCCTAAACAATGACAGATGGGTTTTTAAAAATTACTGAACAATTCTTAGCTGCTGCAGAACACTATGTGCATAATGGAAACACATCAAGAATAATAAAACAATATAAATATATATTTTTTCAAACATAACAGACATGGAGCTTTAGGTCAAAATGTCAGAGTGGTCTGTATTTTATAACTTTTACCTTTTTTTTGTTTGACCCGGCAGAACAAATGAGGAGGATATTCACAAAGGTGGTCCTTTTCCTCCTTCAAATAAAAAGCTTAAGTATTTCAGCAGCTGTGTTTTCAATGACTATAAAATTGAGCAAAGTGGTTTTGCGATAATAAATTTGCCTCATGGAAACACATCCGTTTCCAAAAACAGGTTTTTGCGCTTGAAGGAGTCGGTTTTCAGGCGTGTGGACATTGACTGCAATGAAACCCTTTTCCAGTTGCACAGGCCGGGCTCTGGAGTAAACTTTGCACTGGTTGCACCGACACGAATTTTTTGTGTAGCCACCTTCTCCACCACATTGCATTTAACTCAACACTTTTCCATGGCCATTTCTCTTTAATTGCTGTCAATATCAGCAGGAAGGACTTGAAAATGATTAACTTAACAATCGACAATAACAATAATGATTAATGAACTGCTGTTGGTGTTTTGAACATGTTCTTGTAACTTTTTATCAAGATTAAAACTGCATTTCTGAGTATTTCTTGATTCAATTCAGAGCAAATTAAAGCGAGGCGTTTGAAACAGCTGGTATGGTGGTCTTCCTGCTCCGCTCCATGCTGATACATTCACTGACTGTCAGACAAATGTGTTTGTCTTTGTTTTCCTGGACAGCTACCATATCGCTGCCATTTTTGTTGCACTGTAGTGTCAGCTTGGGGGTGTGACAACGTAAACAACGATTTCATATGATATCAACGTGGGGTTACTGTTGGTTACTGCCGCGGCAACAGTCCCGCCCACAATTCAGAGGTGAATTTCTCATGAGCTCCTCCTCTGCACAAACTAACTAAAACGACACAGGATTTAGATTTAGTCTGAAAACAGCATCATCATCATTAAAAGACGACTCAGAAAGCTGGTTCTGTGCTTCTCCACGGCAGAATTAGGTTAACAGTGGAAAAGGTCCGATAGACAAAACACTGTAAACACTGGAGCTCTGGCATTAAAGGGTTTGAAATCACATCAAATCAAGATTTATTTATTAAAAAGAGCTTCTCATGCATTGTGCAGCTTGAAGCTCTTTACATTCAGAAACAAACACCAATATTACAACAAAAACCCAAATCTCTGTGGCCCTGAGGTTCTCCGGCCGGCTGTTCCACAGGCGAGGACCGTAACGAAGCCTCATCATAAGTTTATGTCCTCAGCTTAAGGACAACCAAGAGACCAGCACCAGAGGACTTCAGAGTCCACGAGAGTTCATACTTTAAAAGTAGATCACTTAAATAAGAAGGCCCAAGACCATTAAAAGAATCTTAAAATCAATCCTGAAACCAAAGCGATTTTAAAACAGGTGTAATGTGTTCCCGCCCTCTGGTCCATGTCAGAACTCGTGCCGCTGAGTTCTGTAATACAGAGAGCAGGGCATTACTATAATCTACAAGACTAAAATAAAAGCATGACTCAGCATTTCTGTGCTGGTAAGAGAGAGGAACTGGAGACTCTGGCAATGATGATAAAATCCTGTCTTATTGACACTTTGAATGTTTGGGATCAAACTCAGCTCAGCGTCAGCAGGTATAGAAATGTCAGCTCTTCTAGTCATGGTGCAGCAGAATTCATGACATTAATACACATTAATAAGGAACAGGAGCTGGTTTGAGGCCGTCAGGAGACAGGTTAGTTCTACCCTGATGATGATGATGATGATGATGATGATGATGATGATGATGATGATGATGATGATGATGATGATGATGAAGCTAACTCTGGTCCGGCCACAGGTGCGCCTAACTAACGCCAGTGAGCAGGTATCAAATCTGCTCACTGACCATCTGAAATTCCCTGGATGGTGTCTAGAACTTTGGACGTGTTTGGTTGGGATGTCTGCTGCAGGAAAGCAAAGCCCTTTTCCCCCTGGTTCTTCAGAATGGAAGATGAGGTGGGGGGGCCTCTTGATGGGAGCTCACAGCACGAGCTTAAAGGATCAGCTTCCTGTTGCTTTCCCTCCTCTGTGGTCCTGAGAATAAGCTTCTTAAGGAGATTTAATTATTTATCACATTCATCTGCCCAAAGTGTTTCAAGTTGGTGGATAAAACTGACACGTGCATCGGTTCCGTGTGCAAAATATCTTTGATCCAATCAAAGATCGGATTAGAATTGAACCGTGTACATAGGCCCAGAAAAACCTGATTATGACAAACATTCACATACATCACACTTTCAGTTGGAAAAAATCATGTAGAAATGCCAGAAGTCTGGAAACTACCATAGAAAAAGAAATATTGAGTTCCGTTTTAAAGAAACAAAGCTTCAGCATAGATCAGGGGGGTATTCCAGGAAGCATGTTTAAACTAGCCTGACTTTAATCCTGAACTCTGGCTGAAATCCACCTGAACTTGCTTACTCTGGGTATGTCGGTTCCAAAAGACCGGATATGAGTTGGCGTAATTACGCTCGACTTGGTAACCCTGGGTTAATGCACATGCATGTCAAGTACATAAAGACATTCTCAATAGATCGCCGATTTCTAGAGTCACCATGGAAACGCGTGGTGACACAAAAAAAAGAAAACGCTGTACTTCAGTGAGACGGAGTCTGAGGTTTTAATGACCGCGTATGAAGATTACACGTCCATCAAAAAAGTAACACGGCTGCATCATCAAAAGAAAAAGTTTCTGCGTGTAGAAAAAGAGCAGACAAAGTAAACGTCTATAAAACTCAATAATTATTCATACAACTCCAATTTACATATTTATCCAACTAAATGTCACATTACTCCAATTCAATTAATCTTTTTTCCATCTTAATTAATAATATTTCTTGAACTCTCAAATGTCTAAGTTTGAGCCGGCAGATATTCTCATTTTTATAACAAAAAAAAGACGGGGGGAGAAATGCACGGAGTGCAAAATCTCAACTAGGAATTTACCGTCATTATCACTAACATTGTACTCCATAGGGCTGCTATATAAACTCATCATCCTCTCCTTCACTCTCACTCATGGTGCAGAGACGTAAGCTCAGTACGGCAAAATAACTTGGCGAAACATGGCAAAACACAGTAAAACAGCTAAACAACTAAACACATTTGGTCAAAAACTCACACTTAAACCCAAATCCAGACAGGCAAAGGGAATGATATCCCACAATCCCTTGCGGTGCCGATCTAACAGCAGCACCAAAGTTACACCTTCTTAATTGAATTAATTTGAATGAAAGGAAAATAACTGTCTGAAAACTACGTGTAATTTTTAAACTGACTTACAAAAAAAAGATTTATCTTAACTGAAACAAATAATTAAGTTAGATCAAAGTAAAAAAAATTTTTTTCCAACATCCATATGTGGTCTTATTACCCTCTCATGGTGGAAAAAGTATTATCTGAGCTTCTTCATCCACTAAATCATCTTCAAATGGACACGCCATGCTGCTTCACCTCTCTGAAAACAAACTAACCTTCAACTAAACCTGCTCCGGACCAGGTTATGTTCAGAGAATGAGTTGCTATGGCAACTTGACCTACCCTGACACATACCTCCATTTCTGGAACCGAAAGCTGAGGTTATCAACTTCCTTAGCCTCAAACTTATCGTGAGAGCTAGCATAACCTGCTTTCTGGAATACCCCCCTGATGATCTTCTAAACGGGTTTTATTATTGTTATGATTATTATCAGGGCCTTTTCCCTCATAATGTTTTTAATCTGTGCTTCTTTCCTTGGCGGAACAGAGCCAGAAGAAGGGTTAGTATTTGGTCTAATACGTGCCAACAACAACATTTAGCTGTGGTTGTAGTTCAAATCCATGTGGTCAACACTGCAATCTGCATCTTTGTTAATATCTGCGAATAACATCAGTCTTTATTTTTTCTGGACACGATTGGAAACACAAATTTACGTGATTGTTTACACGGTTTCTCAGGGCTGTGCAGCATTTCTGCTTAGAAAATCCGCCTCTGTTAGCTCACACACCGTCCCAAAGCCGCTCCTCTGCTTGGAGACTGTTTTACCGGGAGACCCAGACTGCAGTCTGAAGCCTCCTCCGGACCGCAGTCCGTAACAAAGCACCTCCCCTGCCGGCAAACACGAAGCTACGAGTCCAACTGTTCTGCTCAGAGACGTGGTTCACACGGGTGGAGCGGGCGACCGGTCCTGTTCGTGCTCCAAAGCCTCCTCTGGAGCCACACCGTCTATGCATGAGGTAAACCAGAGCAGCAGTGACCCACGATCAGAATAAACTGTTTCTATGCTCCACCATCAGATCAATAACCCACCTATGTCCATCAGAGAGAAACTTTGATCCAGATGAGTCTGATTGGAGCAGAGAATTCTGAACGGCGTGTTTACATGACACATTTTTATTCTGATCAGGCGTTTACTCTGATTACTTTTGTCCATGTGACCGCAGCTATTGACAGGTCAGAACAAATACAGCTTTTCTGCTGCAGTGGGGGGGGGGGGGGTTAAAGGGTGGAGTCAGCAGCAGAAAACAGGTGGGGTGGTGAATCTTCAGGACCGGGATGGAAGGCCCAGCCTCACAGAATGTGGATGGTTGTCCTGCTGAAGACCAAATGTCATTGTTTCAATTACCGATGACAGACTTTTGTGGCTCTGATGATTCTCTCTCAAACCGTCTGTCGGAACTCAGTTCACAGCACAGCCTAGAGGCTGGACTATTGCTGTCCTCACATGACATCAGATCAGAACCAAACTTAGAGGATACTGACACTACTGAAGGTGTTGTGGGTTCAGACCCATGTGAGACAGGTTAGTGTTACATACTGATGATGCGTAGATACAACAGTAATGCTAATCCAAATAAAAACCTGGCTGAAACGTGATGGGAGAGGAAAAGCTCTACGGTCATAAGAATGATGACAGACATGAGACATAAGGTGCTGTGGGGACTCTGATCTACATGTCAGTGTACGTCCATGATGGTCTGGACTGCAGCATCTCTGGTCTAGATTTCTCCAGAGGGGAGAGTAAAGTTATCTCTGTTATGACATCGCTGGCAGGAGGTGCAGCATAGTTTTAGGATCTAGTTCAGAGAAACGTTTTTTATGCCGTCCCGATGCTGAAGAGTCACCTTGTTACAGAACAGCGTCTCCAGGGACCTCACTCTTAAGCTCGTGCTATTTCTGGATCACAGGACATTTTGTCTGCAGCTCAGCATCCCTGCAGACCAAGAACTCATCACCACAACACCTCCCAAGGGAGTCCCAGCTCTGTTGCCATGGTAATGCTTCAGAAACACTCAGAGATGTGTTTGAGACTGTCCTCCCTTTTCCTAAAGAACTTCAGTTTCCTTTCACGTCTGTTTCAGCTTCCTTGGTCAGGCCAGCTTTAAAGACTTCTCAGTCTGTGTCTTTACAGGAACAACTTTCAGCTAAAAATCTGTATGTCACAACTCATGATCAGATGACAAGATCCCAGAATCAGCAGAGCAGGGAAACCTGGGAAACCTGGAATCAGGATGGACGGACAGGTGTCCTCCAGGCCTGCAGGCGTCCCCCCTCCCAGCCTGTTTGGTCTGAAGTGTCTGTCGGCTACACGACTCTGTCCCTCAGGTCAGCTGGAGCATGACGGCGAAGCAGGAGAAGTTTCTACAGACCGGAGAGGCGCTTGGATGAGCGGATGATCACAATCCAGCCGGCCTGAAGACCAGAAACCTGAGCTGAAGAAGGACGATCTTCACGGACATTCTCATCCTAAACTCATTTCTAACATCCAACTGTTTCTTCATGCGCCGAAGAGTCACGCACAAACACACTTTCTGCTGGATGATTTCTGAGAAAGGCCTTCATAAATCATCAGCCTGTTCCGGCAGCTCCGTCTTCGTTGTGTTTTTGACTCATTTCTGCTACTGTTTAGTACAAAATGTAACTATCGTTTTTCTTCTCCTTCTTTACTTCAGTAACAGTACACAACTATGGTTGTGCAAATCACGAGACTAGTTTTCTGGCTCTTTTAGGACGTGTACCTTCACCACCATTTTCCACCACTACTTTTGTCTTTTCTCTTGCTATTTATTTTCCCAACTCTTATATTTCTTGTTTAGCTGCTTTAACAACTAAATTTCCCTCCTGGTATCAATAAAGTCCTATCTTATCTTAAAAATTAAAGAGATAGTGAGCTCTTTTTTATTATTTTCCTAAAGACTCACTTTCTGTCATAGTGATATTTTCAAAATAAAAGCACTTCGCTGGGCTCTGATCACTGTCATATAGTTACAGTGACTTAGCTTTTAGCCGTCCCTCCTATTGCTGCAGTGATTTCAGTTACAAACTGCAGAAATGAAACCATGGAAACAAGGACCCTTGATCATCTCAGTACCAACCAGAAAACTAGCATCCATGTGCTTAAGGGACAAACGCCCTGGCAGATGAGCAAACATTGCTGGTTCAGTCCCTCCACAGGGTGGCGCTCTAAACTGGAGCAGCAGGGGGAGATGGAGGAAGAGGAATGACGATGAAGGTGTGGAGACTGAGAGGAGGAGAAGGAGGGATTGGAGAAAGAGGCAGAAATCTGACCTACTTCTCTTCTTTATGTGCTGGGAGCCGCAGAGAGCAGCAGGCTGGAAGCTGGCATGGCAACAAGAGCAGAGAGACCCCCCCAGACTGAAACGCAGACTGCCAGGGATTCAAAAATCCTGTTTGAAGCTGAAGACAAATCTGCTTTCAGGCTCCGTCTCATGTAGTGGTGGTGGCAGACAGAGAGGAGTCTGATCTGACTGCAGGAGTTACAGCGCTGCAAACACACTCCAGGCAGAGCAGAGCTGCTGATTGACGCTGCAAACACACTCCAGGAAGAGCAGAGCTACTTTCAGACGCTGCAAACACACTCCAGGCAGAGCAGAGCTGCTTTCAGACGCTGCAAACACACTCCAGGCAGAGCAGAGCTACTTTCAGACGCTGCAAACACACTCCAGGCAGAGCAGAGCTGCTTTCAGACGCTGCAAACACACTCCAGGCAGAGCAGAGCTGATTGACGCTGCAAACACACTCCAGGCAGAGTAGAGCTGATTGACGCTGCAAACACACTCCAGGCAGAGTAGAGCTGCTGTTAGACGTGTTTCTTTCTGCTGCAGGACAAACAGGAGTTTCTGCACTACAGAGGAGCCCCCACCACCCAGACAACCCTACAACTGCACCCATCTCACATACATCACAACACAGATGACAAAATCCGAGGTTTGGGGAGGTTTTGTGTTTGTGTGACTGAGACAAGGAGATGGATGCAAACAGACTAATGACTTCAGCCAGAGACTTTTCTACAGCGACCCTTCTGGACTCCAGTCAACACTCCAGTTCACTGCTCTCAGTTTTCCTGTTCATTCTAAATTTCACTCAAAAAGAGTTGATCTTATTTAGCCTTTATTTATCCAGGAAAGGCAGATGAAGAAAAGACTGAAAAGGCAGGAAACACAAAGAAACAACCAGGATAAAACTGCAATAACACCAGACAACCGTTAAAATCAACCTTCAGGTTTCAGTCAGAATGCTAAAGATCAGAAAATCTTCAATGTTCTGACATTTAAGTCCCACTTCTGTTGATGATGATGAAAGAAGTGAAAACACCCCATAAGCCGACACCCACTGTCCTGCCCCCCATGCAGATCAATCAGCCTTTTAGGCGGGAAAACATTCAAGCCTGCCTGTGAGTCCTGTTGTGCTTGAACACGTGCACAGACGTGCACAGACGTGCACATCTCTGGGACAGCGTGAACTATGCATCTTGAATTTACAATTCAGCAGCAGTGCACAGATCCCTGAACAAACGTGTGCACGTGGAAGATGAGGCTGTTCATGACGCTGAGGAGGAAGGACTCTGAAAGTCCAGCTCATCCGACAGATGCCAATCAATAAGGTTCAGTCCAGATTCTTATATGATGAATGCACGGCGGTCCAATCACAGCTCTCTGGCTCTCAGAGGCTCCGCCTCTTCAGCTCCTGGGTTCATCGGCATCTTATAACAGTAGGAAACTGATTTACAAACTGAACAGTTAGAAGAACAAAATAATTCAGAGCTCTGGACGTCTTTTGGTTATCAGTGCAAATGATCACAGCATGTGACGTATGCAGCCTGGGGGGGCAGGACTGAAGCATAAAGAGACAGTCTGCATGGCTCCAGCACGAGGTCAGAAACGTCCAGAGCTTAGTCCCAACACCACCCAAAGGCCTCTGAGGACCTCTCATGGTCAGCCCGTCCAGAAGAGATATTCCCAAATCCCTTCTTCATTCTTCCACCATGGTTCATATCACAGATCCTCTGATTTAAATGTTCATTTCCTTGTGTAATCAGTGAACTCTGTCTTCTGGAAACAATCTTGTTCTAAACTGCTTTGCTTTAACCTCAACTCAACCAATCCACAGCTCTAGAGCCTTTCTGAGCATGCTCCAACAGACGCTGGGCCATGTGAAGGTCTTCAGAGGCCCGTAGGTCATGTGACCTCTTGTTTGGTTCATCAATTTAACCTTCAAGGCAAAGACCCCAAAGGGAGTGAGCTTTCATCAGAAGGTCTTCTGCTCTCTGGAGGAGGTTAAGAAAAGGCTTTAGGTCTACGTCTGCCTAAGAACCTTGGAGATGAACCAGCAGACATCAGGCTGAGCGTCAAGCCCAGGTCTGACAGAAGCCCCTCCAACCAAGCAGACAGACTTTCCACCAAAACAGAGAGACGTGCTGAGAGGCTGAAGGCCGGAGCTGCTGGAGATCACATTCCATCATCAGGGACTCTAAGAGGGTTTACTGAAAGAGCTGGTCTGGAGAAGTCCATCTGCTGACTTCATTCAAAGACAACCTGATCCGGTTCCTTCCTCTGAACCCCTCAAAGGAAATGTTCCCAATGAATGAAGACGTTCCAGAAGAACTAGTAGAGTCTCCCTGAGGCTGCGGACTCACCCTGTTAAAGCGCTTGGCCTGGAAAAGATGTCCGTTGACCCGGTAGAGCTTCCTCCATCTTCTGGCTCCGCGGCGATAGATCGATTCTGGAAGAGAAGAAAGACGCTTGTGAAGATCGCTGAGGCCAAAATGGATGGGGGGATGGGGGGGGGCTTCGACCACACCCTCCCTCTTTTAACCCCTCCCTTCATTTTTCTCCCTCTTAAAGTCCCACTTTGATCATCTTCTGGTTTATCTTCAAAGCGTTCCAGTGGTCTCTAAATTAGGATTACTGCACTCATTTCCCATCATCCCTTTGTTTATGCTCTCTCTAGCTAGCTTACAGCCACTTGTAACCCAAGCTAACAGTAGGGGTGAAACAAAAACGGCGAGCAATATGGTCGCCATACGGCCGTGCAGTTTAGATCCAGATTCCAGCTCAGACCAGGAAACAAAGACGTTCATGGATGTGTTTGTCTGCAGGATGATCAGAATGGAGCAGAGCAGGAAGCTTGTGACCTGCTGACTGTAATGTCACTGCTAACAGCTTCCTACAACAGCAATGTTTGTCTTCTGAAGATTCAGAACAAACTGAATGAAGAAATACCCAGTAATGCAGTTTTAATCTGAATGTTCTTAATCTATGTCCTCCTTCATCAGAAGAACATGTTCAAAACACTGAAACACCATTCTCATTAGAGTGGCTCTTTGAATCTTTGAAACTACTGAAACTAAGAGTCTTCATAAACCAAACCAGAGGTCCTCCTCACCTGGATCAGGTGTGTCATGTCAGTCAGTAACAATAACTCGGCTCACTTGACTCATTCATTGTGTATCTGCTGCCCCCGCCTCTGTCCTCTGCTGAAGGCTGTGACAGCCCCCTCCAACAACTTCTGTTTTCATTGCGCCCGTTGCCATGGCAGCCCAGCCCTCCACACTATGAACAGGATGTGGAGAGGAAACCATCTACCGGAAAGGTTTGTGATTGGATGGACCGACTCTGGCAGAGAACATGCTGGACATCAGGTCTGCGATGGTGAAAAGTGTCGCTCAGGAAGGGCGGGAAAATACATTCATTCAATTATTTCAAATTTGCTGTTCACGAGGATTTCTTTTTAGGAAAATCAGGATTTTTTCTCTTGGGCTTCCGTTGTTCGGAGTAAGGTCAGTAATGTTTGTGGATAAATAGAAGGAACAAAACAAACTGGCGATGAAACACATAAATATAACAGATACAAACCATGTCTACAACACGGACACATCGTGACTTTTCCTCTTTTATTTGCAGGTCATGTTGTGGTTTTTAATGAGAAGATGAGGTTAATGCCCAGCCTGTTAGTGGTTCTTAAGAAAAATGAAACAAAGACATGGGAAAAAACACAAAATATTCAAATGAAACACGGATGTTTCTGTTTTGGTCTGCATCCAAGTCACACATCACAGGTGCAATAAGATCTACAGGTAAGTTCAGCAAAGCCGAAGGCAATACATCACTGCAGAGTCACATGCAGGCAGGCAGGTGTGTTTGGAGCAGAGCAGGAACAAAGGTCAACTTTTAAGAACTTCATCTTATAAGTTTATACTGCAGTTTTCTCATTGGGGGCGTGGCATTTTGATTTAAAAATACTATCAGTTAGGAATAGCCTTACTGACCATCAACAACAAAAACAAATGTGTTCTTGACAGACTAACGTCAGGATGGAGATGAGCAACAGCCCCATAAAGTCTCATCCTCCATCTGGTTCTTCTGAACTACTACTACTCAGTGTCTGACCCATAGTCACCATAGAAAATGCTCTACTTCCCTCTCCGTCCAAGTGAAGCCAATTCAGCCACCATATTTACCCAATATGGTCGCCGCCATGTTTACTGATGTCCTCAGCCAGGCAACACCAGTGAGCAGTGATTGGTCCGAGTCGGTCTGAGTCAACGTTTCTATGGCAACTGCTGTTGCCAATGAGGAGTGAGCCTATCGAAAGGCCACACCCCTTCCTGGAGAATCTGTCAATCAAACATTTCAAATGTTTGAGGTGGGGGCCAGCAGGCACCACGTGTTTTTATGGAGGCGTCTGATTGGCCAGTCCGTCTTAAATAACTTCCAATAAAGACATATTTTCCTAAACAAAATGAGGATCATCAAGAAGATGTTAAAACAGGTTATCAGATCCAGAATGGTTCTTCTGACCAGTAGATTACAGCTGTTACTTCCAGGTACTTCCTGTTTGGACTCTGAGGGGGAAGGAGTCACTCAGTCCACTTTTCTTATATAGTCAATGCCGCAGGAAGCGGCAGGAAGAACAGAAAAACCCCACAAAGATAAAAGGCCTCAGTGATCCACAGGGAGTGTTGTGGATCCATTCTTGTCCTCTGATCCAACCTGCACCACGGCTCAGCGTTTGATTTGAAGGCTGATCACTGGATGTTTGCAGATTTGATCAGACTATCTTCAGCTTCCTCAAGTCTTGATCTCTGAGGTTTAAATGGAAGTCTTGAGGCTGGAGTTTTGGGTCAGAGTCTGGATCCCAGAGGCAGCAGAAGGATCATTTCAAATCTGTTTGTTTTGTATTTGGTTACATGTAGAGAGTTTAAATCTGATTACAAAACGTTATCATCATAAAGTGAGCTTCCAACTGACTTAGATTCTGCTGCTAGTCACTCATACAATGAAATCTCTCTAGAGGTTTGGACAGAAAAACTTTAAAGCATCAGGAGCAGATCTGAGAGGAACTGAACTTTCAACCCCAAGCTTCCAGTTTTTATGAACATTTATGTTTTCTGGAGGAATGTCATAACAGAATATGAAGGAACCTCTGTGAGCTGGAATGAAGGCATTTAAAGGACCTGAGCTACTGTGATGAAGATGAAGAACATCATCAAAGCCGACTGTGACACATGACGCCATCAAAAGAAGCTGCTTTCTCCCCCCAGGTCAGAGCCAGTCTGGAAGAGTCTGGGCTGGGGGGTCAGATAAGTGTGGGATGTTTCAGCTTCACGTTAGACAGGAAAGGCTCCAGCAAAGCAGCTGACTGCCCCCCACTCCCTGCAGCCTGAAGGCAGGGATACAGGCAGCAGGAGCAGCCCCCCCACACCCAGCCTCCGAGCATCATGGGGCCAGAGGAGTGGGTGGGACTGAGGACGAGTCACATACGGGTGAGTCATTCCTGCTGGACGTCTCCATGGTAACAGATGTCACGCCCACACAGGACTCTCAACCTGCACCTCCCCCTCCCCCTCAAGAGGCAGTGCACTGTGGGAACTTTTCTGTCAAGGTGCATCATGGGATGTTTCTTCTAAAGAGAGAATGCTTGTTGTGGGTTTAGCCTGGAATCAATGGGAGCAGTCGAGTGATTCTTTCCCAAAGAATCCAGTTCATTCTGAAGGGGGGGGGGGTCTCAGTCCCATCAATGTGACACACCTCAGTATCTAAGCACCATCACAGCTGGGTTCTGACGGCCCTTACCAATCATTCATTCTCATCATCTCTGGTTCATTACATGTTTTTATTTGTATTAGTTCCTTTTAGAAGTTTGATAAATCCTCCAGGAATCCATAAAACTGTAACTGTTTATCCTGGAATCTTAAAACAGACAAATGTCCTGCAACATCCTAAGAGGAGAGAAGTTTGAAAAGTTTGATGAATTGGTTTCATGGGAATGTTGAGGACAGGAATCCTCTGCCTGTGTTTGTCAGTGAAAGCCAGGAGCTCTGCAGCTTCAACGCCATGAGCTCAGAGGAAAAGATCTTCTTTGGCCTGCTGTCGCTGTAGTTCACCTTCGTCCAGATATTTATTAGGAACATCAAGAACTTTCAGCTGGCTCCACACCTCTACTGTAACGTGTGACCCCAGTCTGACTTCCTGTTCCACATAGTGAGGAAATACTACAGTAAATACGTCTCACTCAGCAACGATTCCCAAATCACATTTTAACCAGAATGCAGAGTAACTTCTCTCAACACAGACGTTAAAAAACCCAAAACACTTTGATTAGAAGCATTTTAAATTCTTCCAGATTGGAGCTGCATGTTCTGATGCACAGCTGCCTGGTTTTCTCCACGCGTACCTTTCAGCCGATCCTCTTCCCCTGACTCAGCTGAGGGAGGGGGGCACCGCTGGAGCCTCAGGGGTTTTTCTGCATCCATCCACCTCATTCTTAGAGCAGGAGGGACACGCAGCTCCTGGTTTACCGGTGGATGCAGGTTTACCGCAGGAGCCCAGTCCCAGCAGAACGGAGAGCGAGCTCAAAGACCTCATCCAAACACACCAGAGGCACAAATGCCTCAGAAAGGCTTCTGGCTGCTCCTCACTCCTCCTCTCTGTTTGCTTTCACTAAGAGGAGGAGGAAGACTCCTCCACTCTGCTCCTGTCCTGCTCCCACCAGATCCAAGCTTCACATGCCCTCCCTTCAGCTGACCTGACATGACCCCTACCTTTGACCCTGAAGTAGACGAGCAGCGTGAACAGCATCCCTCCAGATGAACGACTCCTTCATCCTCTGGATCTCACAATGATCTGCTGCTCCTCTTCTGCTCCTCTCCTGTCCATTCCACCTTCCTCTCCCTCCTCGTGCTTCCAGGAAGAACCTCCTCTCATGTCGCTCCCCCCTCTGAGCTGACTTTGCCTTCATTCCCTCCCCGTCCCAGAACCACGAGTGCAGCTGCAGTGAGACCCTGAAACCACACGAGGGCCACAGTGGCTCCCAGTCGAGTGAACCATAAATAAACCTGAGAGTATTTTTAGCTGCAGTGCAGCAGGAGCACATCCTGATGACAACCACACTATAGGGCTGGAGGTATGGAATTATATATCACTATATTGTTTAATTCATATCAGGCTATAATATCACAATATAAACCAGATAACTACATTTGTCAAAAGTAAACTCTGATAGAAATGTGTCATCCTCAGCAGGTTGTTTAGATCTAAATGTTTATTTCCTTGTTTTTTCTGGAGAATCACGGTTTCCTTCAGTGACGTTGAACATGATTGGTGGATCTGCTTCAGCTGATAAAACAGGTTAATGCTGTTTCCAGTTTTAGAAGAACATGACTCCTGCATAATTTGCAGCACATTACTCTGATTTATTTTAAATAACTGTAATCCTTCCACACAGAGGCAGAAATATAAGTTTTGAGTCACCGACCATGTTGGCCGTCTGATTGGATAAAATCTACCAGCTAAACATATTTTTTACTGGCCACATTATAACATTATTCAAACAGAAATACCTTCTGAATTTTTTTAAAGAAAATGTAACTGCATAATAGTATTTTATAACTTATTTTATAATAATAATCTTTATTGTCATCTAACTATAAACTCCAATTCAAACATGCTGAGAAAACAAGAACAGATTAACACTAGATTTCCTAATTCTGCTTCCAGGTGATCACATTTTATATTAAATCATAACAAAAACAGCCTGAAAACTTTCCTGTTTTGGATTATTGTTACTTTCTATCATTGACATTAAAGCTGACGCTCTCATGAGGGAAACAACATCTGACAGGTGACCGTTTTTGGAGGAACATTGGCTCTGTAGCTGCTAAAACACAGTGGATTCAGTTCTGTTCTGGTATTTATGAAATACCGTTTTATTCATGTCCTGTGAACTCATCTTGTTGTATTTATCCGGAACGTCTTAAAGGCCGGTCTGTGTTATATAGACTCATGTTTCTATTGAGAAAAGTTATATCGCTACATTTTTAATTTTCATTTTAACGCCAGCCTTAAGAGAGAACATCCGAACAAACGTCTGCTGCAGTTTTCACATTTATGTGCATCTCCTGAATGCAGCATGGAACAAGGTAAGCCTCCCCCAGACTAATCTGAAGGACTTCAAACATCAACTCTCACACCCACAGTTCTGGTTGTGGATTGTAACCATGACAACGGCTGAACTGAGAGGAGCTGCAGAGATCAACACAAGCAACACACCCGTTAGTTAGTAACACCTTCTGAGTCCCCGCAGATCAGACGGCAGCCCACTGAGCCGCTCCACCACCTGAGGGGTGTCCTGCTGTGACCTCCTCTGGATGGACTCACCCATGATGCCTCACTATGGAGGAGGGGAGTGTCACCCTCTCCACACCTCCATTTCCATCATTCCCATCCAGATCTTCCAGGAAAGTCTGGATCAAAGTTCACACGGAAGAGACGACTGCCCTGTTTCACCCATGAACTCAGCCGATGATGTGATCAATCAGCTGATCGATCACATCAGCTGATTGGCTGATTGGCAGAAGGTAGAAGTTTGGACTAAAATCTGCTTCTGTCACACCCTGAATGTGCAGCGACACTGTGACTGACGCTGTGAAGCAATGTCGATGTTCAGGGTCAAACTTTACAGAGAAGACCTGTAATGTCCTGACATGTCCTCACTGACATGCCGTAGTAGTTCAGTAGAAGTTCATACGTGTTTCACCTGCTCTCCACATACAAAGACAGCAGTTTACAGTGAACTTCTACTGAACAAAGCTCTGGAACAGCAGAGTCCTCTGCTCCAAACAGTCTGGATCTAATATCCTTTTGTCTGTTTTATCCAGTTCATTCCAGAGAGAAGGAAAGACTTTGACTTTTCATGGAGAGTAGGAGGATTTGAATGCCTCCTGGCTCCAACACTGCAGGATTGTTGTGAGATGACTCAGAAGAACAAAAGTTGAACGACGTTCATCAGAGTCCAACCCTGAAAAGGTGGAACTCTAAAAGCTTCTTTGACCAAACTGAAGACAAACATTTCACCGTAAATCGTGGAAAAGGAAATTCAACTGTTGAATCTTTTTTGTTAACAAACAATACTTGATGATGAATCTGTATCAATATGCTGTAAAGGGAAACTGAGATCCTCTCAAAAGAGTTCAGGCTATTCAGAAAATGATCAAGTGTTGCAGTCTGCATGATCAGAATATGACCTTTGGTCTCAGCATGCATCCTGCACCTCACCCTCAAACAGCACTTCCAATAATCTGATAGATGGATCAATCATCATCCTGCAGAAAGTTGAGGGATAATCCATCCCATAATAGCAGTGATGCAGACACGACAGCGATCTCTGTCAGACCACAAAGCATCCGGGCTGCACCGTCTAGACGCATGAGGGGGGGGCTAGAGGCATACCGCCCCCCTTCAGCAGAGATGGACTCTTCCTGTCTCAGGCTGCAGCAGCAGTTTCTGCATTCCTGAACGTGACGGCGCCTCCGGCTGGACGACCTCTCATCTGACACGTCCCCTCTATCAGCCTTGGCCAGCAGCTCCTCCACTTTGGATCAACACCTTCAAACTCAGAGAGGAGCTGCTGCTGCCCCCCAAGAAGGAAACTCACAGTTCCTCCCATAGTTACAGCGAGGGGGCCGATCCACCCACAACTACTGACAGGTCTATCCAAGACAGGAAGACAGTCCTGTTATTTGTCTCTTCATGTTCTGCTCAGGAAAAAGAAAAGTAGAAAAATGTTGTTTCCAGAGAGAAGGCTGAAGCTCTGTCCACATGAAGAACCCTGCAACTGTCTGAAATGTTAACGTGGAAGGTCAACTATAGTCTTAGATTGAAAAGAACCAAGCAGCCTCAGTGGGATCCATCACTGCAGTCCTGCAGCCTTGCGGTGAACTTCATGCATCCCGGTGACCTTCCGGGTTCACTGCAGTCCTGCAGCCTTGCGGTGACCTTCATGCATCCCGGTGACCTTCCAGGTTCACCTCAGTCCTGCAGCCTTGCGGTGACCTTCATGCATCCCGGTGACCTTCCAGGTTCACCTCAGTCCTGCAGCCTTACTGCGTCAGGAAAAAACATCAGCTTCAGCCTCTTGTTGCACCTTTTACCTTCTACCTGCTTCTGCGTCCGGTTCTGTAAGGTTACAGGGAGTGTAGCAAGAGCTGTACAGCAGGTTGAAATAACTACAAGGTGACCTCGTCATGCATGAAGGGGGGGCCAGAAAAGGAGTGTAGATGAAACAGCGTGGACCAAAGAAAGGACACAGAGACGATAGAGACGCCACCAGGGAGGCCTCCTAAACCAGGACAGCAGGACTGCATTTAGCAGCTCAGAGCAGAAAACACGACATCGTTGGACAGCCTGACTGTACCAGCCGGCGTGACCTCCCAGAAGGGGGTTACAGAAGAGCCGGCCTTTTGTTGTGTGCCCCTCATTGCAGATGTGCTCCGGGCCAACAACATTCACTGCAGGGGCTGAGGAGCGGGGCGACAGTCACTGAGGCGAAGATGCAAAGACCCACTTCAGACAAACATCATCCCCCTGGAGGGGAAACCCCCCCCAGAAGAGAAACCTGCTTTCACTGGATAATTGAGCTCACTGTAAGCTCATGACCCCCCACCCCCAGCAGATCAGCATGACTGAAGGAAGACATGCGGGGGGAGTTTTCAGTAAAATATCCTCCTGTCTTAAAGCTGGGATCACCTCTTTGTAGATTTGTAAGAAGAGGATTAGTTTGTCAGGTTTTTTTATCGGGGGGGGGGGATGACCCACTTTTGGGTGGATAAGACAACCGCCACGTTACTTAAAGGTTTACTTCCAAACCAGGAACTGAAGAAGAAGCTGGCTTCAGTTAAAGGTCCTCTGTTTGGATGTCTGGACAACCACACCTCCTTACATTTCATTTGTTCTCCACAAAAACTCAAAGCAGTTTATCGCCGTTCAAACCCGCTGCTCCTACTTCCTGTTCCAGGTCTGCAGGTTCTGCAGCTGAAGCCACGTCAGTCTCTGCATCTGATGCTCAAACTGACGAGCTTCACACTAAAAACACTCGTGCAGCTCCAGAGGGAAAGGGTTAGTTCCAATAAAGACACGAAGCTTCAAGATAAATGGAGGGCATCCATTAGGCGTCCATGGAGCGCTTTTCCCCACAATGATTTCAGTCACACCCCTGTTGTTGCTGATCTTTGACATGTTCCTGTTATTCTCCCCAAGATGACAGAAAACGACAGCAGCTTGAGGGTCAGGAAGCTGAGATGAAGCTTTAGGCACTACTACAGACCAGCCTGAGAACCAGAACCGAACCAGAACCAGAAGGTTTCACAGCAACTGTAAGGCTGCTCTGACCTCCCTCTGAACCCATTTGGGGACCGATTCTATTTACAGGGACCATTTTGTAGAGGGACGGGGTTCAGAGGAGTCCAGAAGTGGCACTCTGGTTGGTAACAGCAAACACTGTGACTCCAAACTAAAGAGGAGACCCTCCATTGTTTACTTCAAGCAGCATCTCTATACATTGGTGTGGGGGCTAAGTGCATATGTGGACGGCTGTATATTTTGAAGGAACCATGAAGGAAACGTCCACCCCCCCCCCCCCCCCATGTAGGTTCAGCAGAATGTTGCAGAGACACAGACTGCAGCAGCGTGGCTTCATCATTCTAACATTAGGATCCTAAAGGCAGAGAACTATTTATGATGTGTGACCTGGTTACCATGGAAACGGTAACGTCTTCAGTAGACTGATAGAATGCATTAACATTGGTGTTTAGTTTGGCTGTAGCGAATGCTTGACCTGTTTCCAGGTTTCAGGGTGAAGCGTTAGCTGTGGACGTCTGAAGCTCCAGAGCATCGTCAACACTCTTCTGTTTGTGAGCAGCACAGAAATGCTGCTTCTTTGCTCTCAGGGACAGGTTCACAGGCTGGGAGACTCTCTTGCTGCTTCAGGAGGTTTTGGACAGAAGAGACCAGATCTTGACTCCTCCATGAAACCACTGGTCACTGCAGATCTCTCAGGAGTTTTCCATCCAAGCCTGAAGCCAGGAAATGGTTAATGGCGTTGCTTGAGAAGACTTCCCATCCATGAAGGAGGAACGTCCTCACATGGAGGAAGAGTGTGAAAATGTTCCAATAATGTTGGCTAATAACACGCCTGAGCAACCCCCCCCCAACGGGAACACAGCTCACACCTACAGCCCTGTGATGAGACACCCATGAAACCGAGAGCAGCAATGACTCCTGGGAAATCAGGAAGCAAAGAGGCTATAAGTCCTGCTGCTTCAGCTTCTGTTGACCTTTAGCTCCATGAATTCAAAGCTCAGAGACAGAGAGGACCAAAGACCAGCTGGAGTCCTGGACCTGCTGGATCAGAACTCCTCCTGGTCCAAGTCCATCCTGTCCCGCCCCACATCATCTATAATCAGAGCACCCCCCCCACACACACACACACACACACTGGTTTAACATCCCTCATATAAAGAAATGTGTTTTCTATTTTCACCACGGTCTGTGTTTAAAGCAGTGTGCTTGAATGTTTCAACATGGGGGGGTTAACAATAGTGAATTCCATTCAGAGCATCTACTGAACGATGAGCTTCAGCTTTTAACGCTGATCCTCAGAACATGACGCTATTTCAGCACACAACACAATGTCTCAACGATGTGGACGCATGTCCCCCCTCCACGATGTGGACGCATGTCCCCCCTCCACGATGTAGACGCATGTCCCCCCTCCACGATGTGGACGCATGTCCCCCCTCCACGATGTGGACGCTCAGCTCCACGGTCTCGTGTCTACACTCAGCTCCAGAGCTGCACGATGGACAGAATTCTTTGACAGAGACACTAAGCTGCTGCCCTCAGGAGCAATGAAGGTGACCTTCAGCCCAACAATCTCTGCAGGGGTGAGGAAGTTTGATGAAGCATGAGGGGTGCAAGTTTGGCCCCCCTATGAGGCCCACAAAGCTGCCCAACCCTCAATGACATATTTATTGTAGGACGACTGCAGAGATTCAGTGATGAAGCATCTGCAGGCTGAGCAGCTGAAACAAAACACCTTTACGTGTCAGAACGAGGAGAAACAGGAGCAGCAAGCGGCCCGACTGAGACCAGAATCAGAACTCTGACTTCAGATCAGGTTCTCTGGACCCTCTCAAAGGATCCAGAATGACTGAAAAAGGTACTCTACTATACTATACTCTACTATACTCAACTAGGCTAGGCTAGGCTATACTATACTATATATGACAGGCAGTCTGTGGTGCCGATGTCTGCGTCTGCAGCTGCTCTCTGCCCGTCTGCCATGCGGGCTTTTGATCGTCACATCACAGACAGAAGATCCAGATAAAAACCTGTTTAGAAAAAAGCGACAACCCTAAAGTAGAATTTTGATCCATTCATGCATTTCCAATTATTCCTCTAAAAACCTGCTCTATGAGCACCAGCCCCTCCCAATCCAAAAAACAAGGGGGGGTCTCACATTGTGATGTCACAAAGTGAGGAACAGCCCCTTCCAGGAAGATTCTGCCCTGCCAGCACCGCCCCCAGGCTAACAAGCACACTCCCACTTTCTGCATGGAGCTAGCATTCATCAGCTAAATGCTTTGATATAATATGCACAATATTAGCATACATAATATTTGCAAAAGTTCTGATGATGTTTGTTTCCGTGGGCGATCAGGAGACTCGCTGCTGAAGCCGGCTCTAGGATGAGGAAAGAAGGAAAGAAAGGTGGAGACTTCTTACTTCCAGGTAGCTAAATTGGCCGTAAAATAACTCATATTTCATTAAAAAAAAACATTCTTTAGTGCGCCAAAGGTAATTTTATCATTCGCATGGATTTAGTTGACTCTGAAAGGCTTAAGAATAGTGGGATGTAGGCCCTTGAAGAAGAAAGTCCTAACACCTAGAGGTAAACAGAGGTACTGCAGGCTAAACATGGGAGCATCATCGCTCTCCCTGAGACTCAGTGAGGTGGCAGGTGGTGGAGCGCAGTGCAGCCCCTCCTCATCTGCACAGACTCGTGGGGTCAGAACAGAGTTCACTTGACAGGACCAGACAGACACCCCCTCCCCCCCAACATGAAGACCAAAAGCAGAAGCTCCTATTTGAGTTCAGGACGGCTCTTCTATGATCAAATCTGTGAGTTTCAGCAAAATGGCTCAATAAGAGACAGGCTTAAGTCAAAAATAGAGTCAAACAAACCTCCAGCTGTCCGGGGGTGGGGGTGGGGGGCTGCCTGTTTAGCGCCCTGCTGCAGAAAGCTCGCAGTGTTACAGCAGAACAATGGCGCTGTGCTGTGGCACAGTTAACACCGTCCCCACAAAGGCGCCATTGAAAGCCTCAGAGCAGCACTTCTGTGTTAGCATGTTAGCCTGTTAGCAGCTACACCGTTAGGATGGGGTGGGGGTACGGGGCTGCTGTGATCCTGGTTCACACAAGTCCAGGTCCTCAAAATGCTGCAGTCATCAGTGGGTCACACAGGTGAGACCGCCTGGCTTAGTCCAGAGCCCAGCTGGGGGGTGGGGGGTTCTGAAGCACCGCCGCTCGTCCTGCCGGCGCTCACGATGACGGTCCATCTGCTCCCACAGCAAACAGGCAGGACGAGACGCACACGCTCTGCACCACACTGGCTTTGCTCAGGGTTTCAGCAGAGATTTAGGTCTGACACTGATCAGCCCCTGAAGCCTGAACCACAACATGAGGAAGCTGATGGTCCCGCCTCGTCCTCCAAACATCCTGCAATCTACTCAGGACTTAACAAATCCCCACCTTAGTTTCTAAACTTACATTATCAGTGCAGAAATATAATAAACACAAGTGAAAAATGAACGTAAAGCCCAAAGAAATCCAAGCAAGAGGACCTAAAACATTCATTTAATAAAAAAACTGCAGAAAAGGAGGAGGAGAAGGCCTGAGAGCTGAAATGAGGCTCAGCAAAACTTCTCAGAGGAAGACCTAGAAACATGACACAGTTCCACCAGCTGCTGCTGTGACGGGCCAACTGTCCAGAAAGAAAAGTTTACCCAGCAGCCGTGTTCAAACTTCTTCATCATTCCTGCTTGTGCTGGTTCAAACACTCGTGAACCGCACCAGAGTTCATCTGCAAGAACCAAAGAGCTGCAGGTTCTCCTGACTGAATACCACGTCACTCCACCAGCAGCAGTTTAAGTCGGCAGGAAAGCGCCTCGGCTCCAGAGCTGCAGCGTTAACAGCAGCTCAGGTCTGGATGACCACTCCCACAATCCCTCTGTGCCACTGTTGCATCACCGGAGCGACTCCACCACATGATTCCAGTCCCGTTGTACGTGGTTTCCTGGAATCAGGGTCAGTTTTCAGCGAATCAAAGCTTCAAATCCTTCTTTCCCTGGATAAGCATTAAACTGAGGATGTAGGCGATCATTCTGTTACAAACCAATGAAGTGTTTGAAGCTTCTTATTCAGGAGTTGGTGTTTTTTTAAATCCATTCAGTGTCATCAATATTTCTACTGTTCTGCAGAAACCATAGAGAACAGATGTTTCACTAAAACATGCATTTTGGTCAGGAAAACAACAAATGTTTACACAAAACAAAAATGCTGCTTCTCAGATTTTGGCTTCTTTGAGTTTAACTATGACGCCAGTAAAAAGAAATCAACTCTCTGAGGGGTTTTTGACCAGAGTTGGAATGAATGGCACCTGTGCGCTGACACTACTGCGTTACCGTGGCCTCAGACGTCTGACCATTATTCCTCCCTAACGGACAAATGATCAGGCAGTTCAGAAAACAGCTTCCTCTGACACACAGCTAAATCTGGTCGGGTTTAATTATTCATATTTAACCAGAACAACAATAACTCAGCGTAGTCACATGGTTATAATTCATTAAGAAGACAAAAACATGCGTTGGTTTTTCTCTCTTGAAAATAGATTAACTTCATTTTTAAAAGTTCCATTCATTTTCATGAAACAGCCTTTAGATCAGTGACTGATGATCCTTCACGTCTGTTCCTGGCAAATACAGCGTCTTCTTTGTCATGGTACATTCTATCGTATTGACCCACCATATCAGGAGTTTTTAGTTTTTAAATCCATTCAATCTCATCAATACTTTTACTGTTCTCAGCAGGAAACGTGTCAACTCTGGGTCTGATCGGCTGCTTAATGTCAGGAATGTGTGGGCCGCTGCTTCTGAGGTCAAACATTATATTATTATATTATTTATATGATATTATAGAACTCTACTTCATAAACTAAACACAACACAGCACCAGCTTGTTTAACAATGACCTCTTGCAGCTTTTGAAGGGCGAGGACGACTGTCTTCCTTATGAATCTGTAACTTCTGACCCCAACTGAGACCATGTTTTTAGATCAGGTTGTTATATTATCACTTTCCAACATGGATTTTTTACAATTCAGCAGAACAGTTTTAGTATGAGTGCCGCATATTTATTCATATAAAGTACAGTTTAATGTTCAAACCCTGTGGAGCCACCAACATTCTTCTTCCGGGCTTTTAAAGTTAATTTCACTTTTTTTGTTCATTTTGGGTAGCAGCAATTATAAAAAATTAAAAATTAAATGAAAAATTTGACACAAATAAGACAAGATAAACTAAAATATAGATTAAAGACACAGCTGCCACATTTGACCCTGTGGGTTCTCCAGGGTTTAAGTGAGGAACAGTAAATGTTGAATTTTCACAATGTTCCATTTTTGTCAATAGCTTCCCTGCTCTGTTAAGTCTGCAGCCATGTGGGGGCAAATAAGCCCCCGACCGGCAGAGGGGCACATGCAGGAGCCGAGTCCTCCCAGAGGATGACATGAGTGGCTGCAACTTGGAGCAAGTACTGAGCGAGTTTAATGGGATTCTCAAAGACTTCCCTCTTCATCCTGAAGAGTAGATGGAAGCTCAGAAGGACAAACAACAGGAAAAATGAAAGAGACCAAGAACAAAAAGTCCTGAAGTGACGTCTTCTATCAGCAGGATTTCTGATTTGATGATGACACATTCATCTCTGGAGGCTCACTCGCATTAGCCCAAAAACCCATTTAAAAATTGGAGCATTATCTGATGGGATGAAGAGGAAAAGTCTATACGTTCCTGACTGTTCTGCTGGGCTCCAGGTCATCTCTGCTCCAAAGTACAAAGAGCTTTACGTCAATCTCCCAGAAAACAATGTTAACAAGCGAGTTACAGGCACAAGCTTCCGGTCACTGAACTCCACGAAGACGTGGAAACCAGAGATGCAGACTTGGACTGCATCTGCACTGCAGCCCAGCATCACCATCAGGACATATTAATGTCAGTGCAGAGTCAGCAAAGACCTCCGACAGGAGAAAAACACTCGCAGCAACATTATCCGTCATGAATTGTGGGGTGATGTTTGGATGAAAGCTGGAGTTCAGGTCAGACATGTGTAGATGCTGCATAGGGTTGTGCCGATGGACGGTTATTTTGATGCGCCTGTTCGCTCATCATTTTAATCTGTGTGGTCAGTGCTTTTTCTGTTGAAGAACGGAGCCGGAAAGTATCCCGTGTTAACTTATTAGCAGTATGCTAACACGGGCTAACAACATTAGCTTGGGTGAACATAAATCCATGCGGGATAGGCTGCATCTTGGCTGCACGTAAATATGTGGGAATAACATCAGCCTTTATTTTGTCGGGACACGAAAAAAACAACACAAAAATCCAGGTGATTGTTTGAATGGTTTCAAAGGACTGAGCGACATTTCTGCACCGCCCCAGCCGCTGTATGACCTGACGGTACGACCGAGCTCCGCCCGGGACACACTTTTACCGGGACACCCGGTTTGAGTTCGGTAGCTCGTTCACGTAGAGCTGCTGGACGGATCACGGTCCTTAGTCTCCCACACGTAACAAAGCCTCTTCCCCTCAAACTCAAAGTAATGAGTCCGTCTGCTCTGCTCAGACGCGGTCGCTCGCTTCGCCGGTCCACCTGACTGACTAATTAAGTGCAGGAGCAGACTACTTATCTATTTTGTTTGTTTTTGTTTTGTTAAAGTCACTTCCCTCAGTTTATACTGGATCATCAAAGGATGATTCATTAGTTGGGAAATAAAATTAATAAAGTAAAATAACGAATAATAATTATATAATAACGAAAGATAACCCCCCGACGATATCATCGTCCATCCCGATGGGATGCCAATTTAGGGGACATCGCCCAACCCTAGTGCTGCATCACTGCGTCATCATTCTGTATAACCATCCATCCATCCATCCATCCATCCATCCATCCATCCATCCATCATCCATCCATCCATCCATCCATCCATCCATCCATCCATCCATCCATCCATCCATCCATCCTTCTAACTGGGGACATAGCCTCATCCATCCATCCGCTGATCCCTCTGACTGGGGGAATAACCCCATCCATCCATCCATTCATCCATCCATCCATCTGCAAACCCCTCTGGACTGAATATCCAGACCACTTATACAAGCTCCTCTCCATGTGGGGGAGCAACAGCTTTACTCTTAGTTCTGTATTCTTTAAGGAATACCCCTCCCCGCCACTTAAGGAGCCTCAGTTTTGCAGTTAAAAAGGTAAAAGGCGTTTGTTTAAAAACAAACAAAACACTCATGTTCACACACATTGTGATCTGTTCCGGTTTAAACCAGAAAATAAGCCCTAATCACAGAAAAAGATTAAAGGTTGGTATAGGTAACGTTAAACCTTAATTTGAAAATCTGTTGCAGCCTCAGAACATTTTACAGACTATAAAAAGCTGCAGGAACAGAATGTATCATCAGGAAATTTTATTTCACAGTAAAAACTCAGTTGATATATTTTTTTACTAACAATTTTTTGAAAGATCTTTAACCAGTTAATGAAAACATTTACCATATAAATGACAAGAAGAGAACGAGAAGTTATTTTCAGCAGAAAAAGTAAATGATTATAACAAAGATACAGAAGCAGAGATGAAGCCTCTAAAACAGGAACAGTTTAGAGAAAACAGAACTGTTTACGAGGAACGAACTGTGAAAACATTTAAAGCTGCAGTCTAACAAAGACAAACCATAGTTACATTTACAGTGATAGCACTGTTTTAAGGGATTTTGTGACTCTATGGAAAACAGGAATCTATCATCTTCATAGAGTTGTACCAGGGCTCGACATAGCCATTTGTCCGCTGGCCCGGTCCTGTTTTTCGAGCAGTGCGGACCACAAGACTTTATTTTTCACTTGTCCGCTCGGGCCACTAAAATACCTAACGGTTTATATATTCTTCACCTTTTTTAATAAAGTAAAATTTTGCGAAAACGTGTAGATTTACCTCGTCTTCATAATTTAGTTTTTCTGCTAGTCCTGTGTTCAGACTTCAAGGGTTTCTATGGGAAACCTTTGATCACTTCTCCTTCTCTCCCGCCTGCGCGCGCGCGGCTTTCACTGCCGAGCACCACGCGGCACGCGCTCACTACTTTTTTTTTTTTCAAACTTTATTGAATGTAACAATTCAATACAAAACAATGTTAAACAGCAACAACGAAGGCACAAGCCAGTGGGTTATTATTACATTTGATTATAAATCCGACACTGTCACTGAAGAGAGACTGAAGCATGTCAGAGATGTGGAAGACATGGCAGGAATAGATAGGAATATGTTAGATGGAGTAATGGGTGGAATTAGTACTATGGACAGCAAGATATTTAATGAATGCATTGAAGATGAAACTGTATGCACTAAGCTTTAAGCTGAATGTCAAAGAATCAAAGGCAACTCCAAATACCTGAATCTCAGACTCAAATGCAGTAGAATGTTAAACTACTTATTTTTGTTTTTCTTTACAACACTGTAAGCAGTAAGTATTTCTAGTTAGCTGAATGATCTCAGTTAGACCTGCACAATATGAGGAATAACTCGCGATATCAGAGATTAAAATTGCGATAACGATATAATTTGCGGTATATAAACAAACAGCAAAATAACCAAATAACCATTCCCAGTTTAAAAATTATACTCCAAATGACCCACGTTGACATAGGTTACAAACATCTAACATAACAGGGCTCCATCTGATTGGTCAACAATGTGAAGGCGTCCATCCGATTGGTCAAATGCATTAAGGGATTTATTTGATTCGTTAAATGGTTCAAGCTGCCATTAGATTGTTTTAACACATTTAAGGTTTATGATTTAATGCGATATTTGCCGTTAGAAGCAGCATGAAAACTTCTGAACTAGTGTTACCTACTACACTGCAGTGCTCTCTTCAAAACATCTGAAACAGACTAGAGCAGATTTAAGTTTGATATGGTCTATTTTCAGTCATTGAAAAGTGTAGAAATAAGTGATGTCACCAGAATGCACCAAATTGCACCATATTAAAAGTTTCCGGGGGGGCATGCCCCCGGACCCCCCTAAAGTTGCAAGCACCTGCGGAGCGGCGGGTCCCGCTATGAGCGGTGTCGGGCCAGTAACTTTCAGGCAGGGCCAGTAAGTTTCAAAAACTACTGGCCCTGTGGGCCAGTGCAAATTTCTGGGCTATGTCAACCCCTGTGTACTCTCTGATCGTCCTGGTAACATTCAGGCCCTAAAGCCCTTAAAAGCACCATCTGTGAGTCTGATGTTTCAGCTGCATTAAGAAAGTCTCTGAAGAATCCTTTCATAGATAGAAAACCCAACAATGTACAGTTTAGAGAAAAATCAAGAAAAAAACATCAAAAATGTCCTGATATAATATCAAATCCACTGTCGAAACATTCATGTCTGTCTTCCTGTTTACTATTAATGTCTAATGCCTTTGTCTGAATCGCCACATTGATGTCATTAACTGTTGTAAAACACTAAGAGCTGATAAAATACCCAAAAGGACTAAACTCAGCTCTGTAGACACATTAGACGACTGTGAACACAGCTTTGAAAGACAGACATGAATGTGAACAACCATCAACACACTGAACTCCAGCTTCTCCTCCGTCTTGTTCTGCTTGGATTGGGTTCACTTCCTGCAGCTGACGTCATTTGACTACAGTCTGATGAATGTGAGGAAGATCTAGTGTTTGATTGAAGACCTTCATCACTTTAAAGTCTGCATGTTCTCACTTTACCTATGCGCTAGTCAATAACTCCTCCCTTTTTGGCGGCCGTTTTAACCCTCATGACATCACAAACTCTGATCAGACAAAAAAAGGAGTCTCTCTGTTTTAACTCTGTAAAACCACAAAGAATGAGAAAATGCTGCAGCCTCAGAAGAGCCAGACTGAGGAACAGTCAGCAAAGATGAGGAAAAACATTAAAACTACCTGGAAAAGCTACAGTTCCAACAGCTGCTGGGAGCACTAATATCTGAAACAAGCATTGAGCAGGACGTTAAAAAAAGAATAATAACAGCTTCTCCTCTGGTTCTCCTTTAAGAAGCTCCTGCAGTTCCTCATTACACCTCCTTTTTCCAGGAGCAAACTTCTCCATGATTCTGCTTCCTCAGATTCATCTGTGGATGTTTGTTCTCCTCTCCTCCCTTTGGTTCTCCTCCTCTCTTTGGTCTGTGGGAAGTCCGTCTCTGTTCACACTGAAGTGCACCGCACCAGAGTTCATCTGCAGCAGATCAGAGATCCTGGTTCTACAGAGGACCAGGGGTTCTGCTGCAGAGCTGCAGGTTTTCACACCTGGCAAGTAAAGAGGACCATCACAGGAAACCACCTCTGGATCTGAACAGGACCAGACCTGAACAGACACAGGACCAGACCTAAAACAGAGCAGGACTAGATCTGAATCAGACTAGTACCAGACCTGAACAGGACCAGGACCAGACCTGCATCACAGTAGGATCCTGCCTTAATCAGACTAGGACCAGACCTGAATCCGACCAGGACAAGAGGGATAAAGACACAGGACCAGACCTGAATCAGAACAGGACCAGACCTGAATCAGAGCAACCAGACCAGAATCAGACCAGGACCAGACCTGAACAGACCCACGACTACACCTGAATCAGACCTGAACAGGCCCAGGACCAGACCTGCATCACAGTAGGACCCAGTCTTAATCAGACTAGGACCCTGCCTGAATCAGAGCAGGTGTCAGAGAAATGCCTAAATGAAACAGTGAAGGCAGCATGTGTGAGCTGACTAACACATCCAGGCAGATCTGCAGCGGAGCAGCAGCCTGGGAACATCACAGAGAATTTTTGTTGTACTGGTTGTCCACCTGCAGCCGGCGTGTTTCCACAGTTTCAGGCGATTCGTGACTCAGTGGAAGCAACACTTCTTCACATCGGCACGTCAGTTTGTCATTTTAGCGCGTTGCTTTAGCACCACATTTCTAAAAAAAGAGCCGTTTCCTGACAGCTCGTCCTTCATGATGGAGCATGTTTAGCCAGAGCTGCTGTGTGTGAGGCTGCACACGCACACACGCACACACTCAGCAGGTACACACCACCTTCCAGGATCACGGCACAAAAACAATGCAGCATTTTCCCCCACATACGTGCACTAGAGCAGACCGTGCACGTCGGCAGGTGCAGATCAGCCTGCAGATAAACAGGCTAGCAGCTAACAATACTCCGTCCTGATGATTTCATGATCACACAAGAGCAGAACAAAGACGAACGGATGGAAGGATGGAGGGATGGAAATTTCAGAAGAGAGCTCACCGCTTGCCTCCTCGCTTTTCCTCCTCCTCTATAGACACATTATCCAGGCTGAGTGTGCACGTGTGCGTGCATGTGTGGTGAGCCGGCGAGGATGCTACATCGCTCCTCTCCCCCTCCGCTGATCCCTCCCTCCCTGTGTGGGATTATTTCATGGTTTCCTCCCTCTCAGCTGACGGAGCATCGGCCTCCAGAACCAACAGGAACAACAAAAGCTCTCTCTCCCTCTGCTTCACTGTCAGGCTGTGTCCCTCGCCCGCCTCTGCTTCTGGAGGGATGCAGTGGAGCGTCCCCCCCCTCCTTCCCCCAGAGAGACTCTCAGCTGAGTGAAGGAGAAAAGGATGCTGGGAAAACATGGTAGCACTGGGAAGGAAGAGGAGGGTGGGGCTGTGGGTGGGCGGGGCTTGATGTGATGATCCATCACTCCACTAACACAGGGGGGCTATTGGCAGCTCATACACACACATGCAGACGCACATGTGTGTGTGCACACACATCACCATGGCCCCCCCTTTGCTGTCGGGTTAGTGAACGTGAGATAAAAGGACTTCACAAACGGTAAGAGGGTTCAAGTTAAAACGGAGGAGCTGATGAAGTATCTAGAGCAGTCAGAATAAAGTAGGACTGTCCAAAACAAAATATCAACTACGTCATGTCAAAGACGTTAGGGGGTGTGATAGATTTATGGATCCAACAGACAAACAAGAACTAAACACATGCGTCTGAAACTTGAAGTCCAGCTTCAGAGAGGCTCAACACCAGAGACAGAATCTGGATTACAGAACGCAGCTGACAGATTTTGCTGAGTCATGAACACGGCCCAGACCGAAGCAGCTACACCTGCATCCATGCACACATTTTTACCTCTTCAGCAGCAGCTGGTGCAACAAACCAGCAGAACCAGACTTCCTACTGACAGGAGAACGTGGAGAACATCAGAATCCCCACAGCTGCTCTGTCTGCTGAAAAACATCCCACATTTGATTTCAGCCAGTCTGTTTACGGTTTAATTATTATAAAGAGTTTTGTTCTTTTCTTTGTGTGAGGCTGAAAAACATCTGCTATTTAAAGCACACACCCACACCCATATGTAACCCCCCCACACACACACAAACCCACACACACATGTTGCAGAGCTGTAATGGTTTGAAACACTGGCGCCGATCTTCCACAAAAAGATGACCCCACCAGGTTTAACCCTCATGCTGCTGAACAACAGCAGACGACCCCCCCCCCCAAAAGGGCTCACATACTTTTCTGAACCAAAAGAATCACAAGTCCAGAAAAGTGCGTGAGCCGGATTTTCTATACTGCACCTGCAGTCTCACGTTGTCATGACGATAGGGATGGGTGATATACATATTTTTATATCAGTATATAGTTTTTTATATCAGGTGATGATGATATATATCAGGATATAAACCAAATAACTACCGTAATTTCCGGATTATAAGACGCTACTTCTGTCACACGCTTTCAACCCTGCGGCTTATTCAAGGATGCGGCTAATTTATGCATTTTTTCTAATGGCAGCTAGGGGCGCTAGAGCAGAAAAGGTAAAACGGGGGGAATACAAGTTTAATGTAAATCCCTGCTTTGAGAATGAATAGCACAAACAGATATTCCCGGGATATTCAGAAAGAACTGCGGATGGTTCTAGATGTTAGTCATCTGAGCTGTTACTCATATAATTGACTGCAATGGAAACCTATCCGTGAAGCATCTGCCTCTTGACTTCAAACAGTCTCAGGAGGTGGCTTTGAGCAATGCTGAATGTAAACTCTCATTTCCAGTATCAAGCCTACATATTTTGACATATCCACAAGCAGACATACAGCAGGGACGTTACTTCTGCTCTTAGACCCCTCAGTCATGGTCCAACAAAAAGAAACACCCATGCTCAGCCCAATTTTGGCTGCATCCCACAATCCCTTGCTGTTATTAGACCCAACGTGCACGTGATCGCCAATACAATATGACACAGGTTTCAAGCTAAAAGCAATCATAAAAGCAGTGTTAAAAAATCCACCATCACCAACAAGTTTGGAAAAGCCGGGGGATATTCCAGAAAGCAGGTTATGCTAGCTCCCACGATAAGTTTGAGGCTAAGGAAGCTGATAACCTCAGCTTTCGGTTCCAGAAATGGAGTTATGTTGCAGGGTAGGTCAAGTTACCATGGCAACTCATGCTCTGAACATAACCTGGTCTGGAGCAGGTTTAGTTGAAGGTTAGTTTGTTTTCAGAGAGATGAGGCAGCATGGCGTGTCCATTTGAAGATGATTTAGTGGATGAAGAAGCTCAGATAATACTTTTACCACCGTGAGAGGGTAATAAGACCACATATGGATGTTGGAAAGAGAAACTTTTTTACTTTGATCTAACTTAATTATTTACTTTAGTTAAGATAAATCTTTTTTTTGTTAAGTCAGTTAAAAAATAACACGAAGTTTTCAGACAATTATTTTCCTTTCATTCAAATTAATTCAATTAAGTAGGTGTAACTTTGGTGCTGCTTTTAGATTGGCACCGCAAGGGATTCTGGGATATCATTCCCTTTGCCTGTCTGGACGGATTTGGGTTTAAGTGTAGGTTTTTGACAAAATGTGTTTAGTTGTTTAGCTGTTTTACTGTGTTTTGCAGAGTTTTGCCAAGTTATTTTGTCCAACTATGCTTATGTTTCTGCACCATGAGTGAGAGGGGAGGAGAGGATGATGAGTTTTTACAGCACCCGTACGAATACACACTGTTATGACAATGACGGAAAATTCTCGAATGAATTTTTGCACTCCGTGCATTTTTTCCGTCCTTTTTATTGTTATAAAAATGAGCATATCTGCCGGCTCAAATTTAGACATATGAGAGTTCAAGAAATATGAGTAATTAAAATGGAAAAAGGATTAATGGAGTAATGTGACAATTAGTTAGATAAATACATACATTTGAGTTGTATAAACAATTATTGAGTTTGAATACATTTAACTACATTATTTGTTACCAATAGAAGTAATTCATTTAAGTTTACAAGGGAAATGGAAACAAGATCAGAAACTCGTGCATTTACTTTGTTATTTGTCTTCAAGCAGAAACTCTTTTTTTTGATGATGCAGCCGTGTTACTTTTTTGATGGACTTATAATCTTCATACGATGTCATCAAAATTTCAAACTCTGTCTCACTTCCGTCTCAAGTGTCGCGATTTCTTTTCTTTTTTTCTGCACGCGTTTCCATGGTGACTCTGGAAATTGGCGATCCATTGAGAATGTCTTTATGTACCTACCGCGCACGTGCATTAACCCAGGGTTACCAAGTGGAGCGTAATTACGCCAACTCATATCCGGTCTTTTGGAACCGACATACCCCGAGTCAGAAAGTTCAGGCGGATTTCAGCCAGAGTTCAGGATTAAAGTCAGGCTAGTTTCAACATGCTTCCTGGAAAACCCCCCGGTCTGCTGCCGTTACAACGTGGGCACATGCTGCTAATATACTGTACAGGTGCGGCTTGTATGTGTATAAAATAGATTACCCTTTAAAATTTAAAGGGTGTGGCTTATTATCAGGTGCGCTCTATGGCCCTGAATGTGTGGTATATTAGTCAAATTTGAACACTCTGCTCATGATTGAAACATGTAATCATCAGTCGGTTGTTATTTCTTTCCCATCATACTTTAAACATAACAGATGCAATTAAGGAACATGATCCAACAGTTTGATTTTCTGATAGGAAAAGGCATTTATATTACAAACTAAACTAAAACCACACTAGATTCTGCTGATAAAACAGGTAGGTGCTGTTTCCAGTTTTAGAATGAATATGCCTTTTTTGCAGCGCACATTACTGTTTTGTCAGATTTTAAATAACTGAAATACCTCCACACGGGCAGAAATTTAATTATTAAGTCACAGTCCATGTTAGCCAACAGATTTAAAAAAAATCTACCAGCTAAACATGTTTTTTTGGCCACCATTAGTATAATGAACCCTGTACACAACTTTATACTGAAGTAATCTATGGCAAGCTCAGAAGGAAGACTCTGCAATTTCATACAAAAAAATCAGAAAGTAGAAGGTATTGCTTTATAAAAATCATTTCAGGCCGACTGGAATCCCTTTCTATTTGTCGGTACCATGGTCTGCCCTGCTGATAACTGAACTCTATTCATGTTTTCTACTAATTTTTCCTCCTAAATTCATAATTTCTCTACAAATTACCAATTTTTAAAAAAAATATTATTATTTGTCATTCCATTTGATTCTATTATGGCTTTGGATAGAATGGGAGGGGGAAAGGGTTGAAGGGGTTTGGGGGGGTGACATTATTTGATTGTTTTCCTCATCCATAATTGTAAATGTTTTGCACCCGAATGTCTGTTATTTGAAAATGTTCAATAAACAAAGTTGGAAAAAATAAATTCGAGAAAAAAATGTAATTGCATAAAAATAATTTTTAACTGGTTTGAACACGTCTTTATTGTCATCTAACTATAAACTTCAATTCAAACATGCTGAGAAAACAAGAACAGATTAACAATAGATTTCCTAATTCTGCTTCCAGGTGATCACATTTTATATTAAATCATAACAAAAACAGCCTGAAAACTTTCATGTTTTTGATTATTGTTACTTTCTATCATTGACATTAAAGCTGACGCTCTCATGAGGGAAACAACATCTGACAGGTGACCGTTTTTGGAGGAACACCGGCTCTGTAGCGCCACAAAGACGCTGCTAAAACAGTGGATTCAGTTTTGTTCTTGTATTTATGAAATAATGTTTTATTCATGTCCTATGAACTCATCTTGTTGGTTTGTGATGTACATAAGTGAGAACAGCCCCTTCCAGGAGGCCTGTGCTGCCAGGTCCGCCCCCTAGGCTAACACACACTCTCAGCCGTGATCGGCTAAACTTTTTTTTTTTATTCCACTGCACTATACCGTGTATCTTCTAGTTGTGTCCCGTCTCCAATAACAACTGGGTTTACCAGGTGCTCGTTACTTTAGACGCCGGACTCAAATAGTGACCGGGCTCCCTTAAGACCCCCCCTGGTCAAGCACAGTCGTGCAGACGCTGTGTGGCTGTGGTTAGTAGCGATGGCCAAGATTCAGCATTAAAATGTCGTGTAGTGGCATACGCCAGAGAACATTCTGGTAAGAAATCTGCACGACATTTTGAAGTGGATCCTAAACGCATCTGACAGTGGTGCAAGCAGATGGGTGATGTTCAGAAGACGCCTGCAGGAAGGATTTCCTGGTGGAGGTCAAAGAAAGCGAGTGATGAATTAGAAGAACTGGTTTGAACGTGGATTATGGAGCAAAGACGGAAAGGTGGGCGTGTCTCCGGCAAAATCATCTGCATGGAAGTGAAGAAGATTTATATATGGAGGTTGATGCTTAAAGAGAAAAAAACGTCCACAGTCAGTGCTAATCAGAACAAAACACAATCTTCTCATCATTTCAGTGAACTTCTAAATGTTCATCTGGTGTTTTCTGCTTTTCTGACTGAATTTCCCACAAAATGAACCTGTTAACGAACACCTCAGAGATGGAGGCGTCTCACATCCGGGTAGAAAAATAGTTCACAAAAATAACTCATATTTCCTAAATCATTTGTTCTTTCGTGTGCCAAAGGTAATATAGGATATGGATATAATTTTCTCTGAAAGGCTTCACAAAAGGATGGTGTTAAATTGTGTTGGGGGAGTGATGAGCTGGAGACACGGCTGCGCTCGGGAACCATTTGGTGGTTTAACCCCCCCAATCCAACCCCTTGATGCTGAGTGTCATGCAGGGAGGCAGTGGGTCTTTGGTATGACTCGGCCTGGAATTGAACACACGACCTTCCAGTCACAGGGCAGACACTCTACCACAAGGTCAGTGAGCAGCTAAAAGATGTTTTTCTTTAACGTTGTTGAACAAAGTGATGATGTTGGACCATCTCTGAAGCTTCACGTTTGTTCTGTATGAGTTCCAGTGTTTTCACTCCTGAGGGGGGTGTTGAGTGTGTATCCTTTNTGAATGCATATATGCACGTGTGAATGCACGTGTGAATGCATGTGTGCACGGGTGAATAGGGTTGTGCCGATGGACGATATCATCATCCATCGTGATGGGTGACTGACATCCCGATGGAGAGACCACCATCGTGATGCCACGCCCCCGCCACGTTACGCGTCGACACCATAAGCCGCGGTTACATGTACAACATATCTTGATGGGATCAATGGTCGGATTAGAATCCAACCGTGTAGATGGGCCCAGAAAAATGTTTTCAGAATATAAAAACGTTCACTAAGGTCACAATTTCGGTCGGAATAAATCATTCGCACATGCGCAGTATTCGCACATGCGCAGTTTGAAAACCGGAAGGGGATGCAACTTCCGCCGAGCGGCTTTTTTTCCAAACTTTATTGAACGTATCAATTCAATACAAAACGATAACAGCGCCGAGCGGCTATATACATTGACATGTCAGCTCGGTAAAATACGAGATGATCTTCTAAACGTGCTTTTAATAATGTTATGGTTATTATGAAACACCTGTTCGCTCATCATTTGAATTTTAATCCGTGTGGTCAGCGCTTTTTCTGAACGAAGCCAGGATTAGCACTATGCTAACACGGGCTAACAACATTAGCTTTGGGTGGCGCTGCATCCTGTGAATAACATCAGCCTTTATTTAGTCGGGACACGACTGGAAACACAAATCCACGTGATTGTTTGAATGTTTTCTAAGGACTGAGCGACATTTCTGCTTTGAAGCTCAAACCGCTGTGTGTGCTGACGATCCGAGCTGTGCTCAGACACACACTTTTAGACCCGGTTCTGAGTTCGTTTAGACCCGGTTCTGAGTTCGGTAGGCAGTACCCCTAGAGCTGCGGGACGGATCGCAGTCTTAAATCTCCCGCACATACCGCTCATGTACCCCCCCCCCTTCCCATCAAACACAAAGCTGTAAATCCGCACTCCGCCGGTCCACTTCGCTAAGTGCTGGAGTGGACCACTTCTTTTATATTTTGTTTGTTACTTTTCCTGTTAAAGTCACTTCCCTCAGTTTATACTGGATCATCGCGGATTAACCATTAGTTGGGAAATAAAATGAAAAAAGCAAAATAACGAATAGCAGTTATATAAGAACGAAAAATGTAAAAATACCCCCCCCCCCCCGACGATGTCATCGTCCATCCCGATGGTTGACAGCAGACATCGTCAACGGCCAAATCAGGGGACATCGCCCAACCCTACGGGTGAATGCATGCGTGCACGTGTGAATGCATATATGTACGTGTGAATGCACGTGTGAATGCATGTGTGAATGCATGTGTGCACAGGTGAATGCATGTGTGCACGTGTGAATGCATGTGTGCTCGTGTGAATGCATGTGTGCTCGTGTGAATGCATGTGTGCACGTGTGAATGCATGTGTGCATGGGTGAATACATGTGTGAATGCATGTGTGCTCGTGTGAATGCATGTGTGCACGTGTGAATGCATGTGTNCTCCTGATATTGTCTATTAAATGTAGCTTTATCTTTTTGGAAGTCAAAGGCTCCTCTTCTGTCTCCTCTTGGCAAAGAAACTTTCCAAAGACGTTTGTTTTTACTCATTTTGCTAGTCCCTGGGTTTTATTTTAGCGGTATCCTATCATGTGATGGAGAAGAGCACCATGGCCTTACTTTAACAGTAACATAGACAAATGGAACAGAGAATCAGGCAATTTTTCAAAATAAAACATCTTTCAGATTCCAAAACAAATAAAACAGAAGTCATGTAAGTTATTTTATTTTTTCTGTGCGGCCCGGTACCAAATGACCCACGGACCGGACCCGTCTGCAGCCCGGGGGTTGTGGACCGCTGCTGTAAATACCTCATTTGAGGTTCTTTTCACATCATCTATTGACATCTTCTCCATCATGTTGCAAGGCAACCTCCCTAATCCCACTGTGTTTTTTTTAGCCGCCCAATCCCGCCCGCAGCAAAGTTCAAACTGCCCGCTCCCGTGTGATTTGCGCTGGGCCCCGCGGGACCCAATCCCAATGCAGCCCTCTACCCCACAGGTATAAATGAAGGGGACATAAAAGGAAAAAGGAAGTGCAGACGGTTGTTCATGGACGGGTTTTCGCTCTCAAAGGGGGCTGGGATGTGGGGAACACTCACCTTCATCATCGATCCACTTCAGGGTGATGGGCTGCTGCTTGGCGACGCTGCACATGCTTTTCACCTCTGCACACAGCTGCAGGAAAGTTACGGAGGCAGGAAGGTCCGTGATCAGCATGTCCCTGAAAACACAGAGCCAGTCCTGGTTCAGTCAACACCAGGACGATGGAACGGCCCATGTGCCCCCGCCTTCAGGGCACAGAAACACCACCGCAGGTCTGACAGACTGAAGGAGGAAGAACAGCCGCAGCAGCTTCATCTGAATCAAATGTCAAACAAGAAATCAAAACCGTAAATGAATGAAACATAAAGAGACTTTTAAAGGTGAAAAAACATCAATACATCAGACAGCTTTATGGAAAACCATGTCAATAAGCTGAAAGGTGCAGCAGAAATCCTGAAGTCTACCCCTGAACCTGTGTAAGCATCTCTATAACACATGTTAATGAGGCGTGAGGGTTTACACACACTGACATGTTGTTGCTTTCACTCATATTCATATTATTACCACATCAGTCATCAGGAACAATCATCATCATCACTCACACTCACTGGCCTCTTTGAGCTGACAAGCTTTGAGCTGCAGCAGAGATCACTGTAGCAGGACTGATCGAACAATTTTCCTTTAAGACTGAACTAAACTCTGGTTCTGGTTCTGGTTCTGACCCGGCCTTCAGGAACTGCAGCTCAGAGAACAGAGTCCACCATGGGACTGCATGAACATGTCTGCCTACAGGTCCTGAAGAGGAACAGCAGACGCTCCTGACAGCGAGGAGAACATCCGTCTGAGCACAAACCTGCACTGAAGAGCTTCAGCTTTACAGCCGTGTGCACTCACATGAGAAACCAGGGTTTAAACCAGCAAATGTTTCCTCAGGTGGACTGGTTCTTTCTAGAATCTCTTGTTCCTTCAGTTAGTCAGTCCAAACATTCCTGAGAAAGATGCAGCAGAAACCACGTCTGCTCATGAGTGTGTGCGTCTGAACGTCAGAGATTCATTCTGTGTCTGCTAGCAACAACCCAACAGCACTGGAGTCTGGGAGATTCAGGAAAACATTTTAGTATCAGGATTGTGTCAACATCTCTTCTTCTGTGTTGGAATAACTGATACAAAAGCTGCGTCTACAAGGACGGAATGAACACCTGATGGAAGAAAATGCGTCATGTAAGCACGCCGTTCTGAATACTCTGCCCCGATCAGACTCATTGGGATCAGAATTTCTTTCCGATGGACATAGGTGGGTTATGCCGATTGTTGATCCAATCGTGTTGCATGTAAACAGATCATTCTGATCGTGGGTCACTACTGCTCTGGTTTAACGTCATGCATAGACGATGTTTCTCTCCAGAGAAGCTTTGGAGTTCAAACAGGACCACCTGGCTCCCTTCCCAAAGGAGGAGGGGAGAGAGAGGGCGCTCCTCCCCGGGGGCGTGCTTCGTGCCCCCCAACGTCTGGACCCTGCGCAGTCTGGGCTCAGCTGCCGGTGGACCGAGTAAACCGTGTCTCTGAGCAGAGCAGCTGGACTTATAGCTTTGTGTTTGAGGGGAGGGAGGATGCTTTGTTACTTGTGCCCTATGTGTGGGAGACTTTGGACTGCGATTCTTCCTGCAGCTCTAGGCGAACGAGCTGCTGAACTCAGGAGAACCAGGTCTCCTGGTAGAACTGGGTCTCAGAGCTGAACTCGGACCGCCGGCTTTGGGGCGGTGTGTGAACTTTTCAAAGCAGAAATGTCGCTCAGTCCTTAGAAACTGTTCAACAATCACCTGGATTTGTGTTTCCAGTCGTGTCCCGACAAAATAAAGGCTGATGTTATTCCCACATACAGTATTTACATGCAGCCAAGATGCAGATTGCAGCGTTTCCTGCATGGATGTTGTGTCAGATAAGGCTAATGTTGATAGCGCGTGTGTTAGCATCCTGCTAGCCCTTCTTCCAGCTCCGTTCCGCCACAACAACAAAAAAGCACCAACCACATGACTTAAAAATAAAATCATGAGTAAACAGATGCTCCATAATAACCGTAACATTAATAAAAGCACCTTTGGAAGATCATCTTGTATACTACATGCATAGATATGTGGCAGCTCGGCTTGTTTACAGCGGGACTCATTTCCTCTTCTGGTATTTTACAGAGAAGTGTGCATGTGCAAATGATTTATTCTGACTGAAAGTGTGTCCCACTTAAACGTTTGTTAAAATCGGAAAAGGTTTTTCTGGGCCCATCCAATCTTTGATCCGATCAATACATTTTGCACATGGAACCGCGGCTAAAGAGAGGATTTCAGGTTCAGAAAATCAAGACACACAACAAGCTTCAGCAGCTCTGCGTCTGTCTGGACGAGCGTCTGCAGAAAACACTGTGTCTTCCCGTCTACACAAGCGTACAGAGACGCCGGTCAGACCGCTCCAACACCAGAGCAAACCTGTTCATCCGTCTGAGTTTACACTCAACACAAAACCTGCTGACCTGGACCAGTTTGACAGAAATGTGTTCACACATTCCAACTGAAAAAGACCATCTAACCACAAGTGTTTGCTGGAGTTTCTGCAAACAGAGACACATTCACGCCTTTCTGGGCAGAAAATGTTCAAATCTTTTCAGGAATCTGAACTCTGAGCTCCTTCAGAACATTCCTGCTGGATCTTTAGCTTCTGTTTGCTGCTTTTCGGGCTCTTTGGAAGTGAGGGAGAAAGTTTTAAATGCACAGCAGTGGTTCAGGTCCTTCAGCAGACAGCAGACCCTCTGGACAGACACTCTGACTTCATGCTGCTTTCATGCCGTCAGGGAGGCTGAGCACTGATGACTACAGGCAGAGAAATTCAAGAAGGAATCAGTCAAAATGATAAATCTGCCATCAGCCTGGCAACTACACTGTATACCTTTATACACACACTGAAGCAGACGTCTCAGCTATGAATTCATTCAGCAAAATAGTCCTTTTTTAAATCGGCAGGTATGACACTTCAGCGAGAATCAACACCATGCAGCGTTCCAAATAAGCGGTTATTCAGTTGTCTGAGACCACCAGATTTCACAGAGGACAACCACAAATGAACCTGATGGTTGTCTGTGTGACAACCTGCTCTTTTACTCAACATTTTGGTATTTTTAGACTACTTTTCAAAGTTTTTGGGAAACCAACGTCCGACTTTTTAAGATAAAACCGAGTGTACACAAACGATGTCACGTGACTTCTGAATGAACCGAGTATGCCCGAAGACGTGAGCCTCAGCCTCAGCAGACTGAGTTGGACGTTGATGATGACGACGTATCCCTTTGAGGAACTTGTCTGAAATTACTTGTCAAAAATTACAACATTGTACCTGCATGTCTCGTTTACAAGATCAGGGATTTTATTCTTTACTGCTACTGCAGCACAATGTAAACATGGTAGTATTTACACGTGTGTTTATTTGAAATAGATGTTATATCATATTATAACTTTTCATCACATATAAATATTACTTTATATTTGGAATGCTGTCCTAGTCCCAGTTCATACAAGTGTTCTAAATTCTAGAACACTTGTCGGGAGGACAACCATTTTTTCCCTTTATTTCTAACGCTGCCATTTGTCTTTTTTATTTACCATTTTATGCATTAAACTTCAGAGCTTTAACAAATGTATTTCTTTTTAGGCTTTTTAAAAATATTTAAATAAAACCAGTACTTTACCACCATCCTTCAGATTTTGTCTGAACAGTTTTAACATCTGCAGCATGTTTTCTAACTACATGATGTCTGCTGGGATGTTAGTTTTTATGTCATTGGAAAGTAAACCTACTGTTCCTCAATTCAATTAGTATTTTCCAATATTGATTATAATCCATTATATTATAATATTTTATAAGAGTATATGTTGATTTGATCTAGTTTGTAATGTAGGAATAGAAACTAATCCATCAAATAACAAATTCATCGTTAAACCCTGAACATCTTCCAATGGTGCTAATATTTTCAACATTATTAACTTTAATTAGCTAGTTTGACTTTGATAATTTATAACCATAAATATTTGAACAAGAGCTTCAGCTCTTAAATCTTGGTGGTTCTGAAACGTCGGCCTCTTCTAAAGCAGCTTCAGCTCTCATCTTAATCACACACGTTCATTTCAAAGTTCTAGCTGCAGCTGAGAACAGACACAAACCTAACAGAAAACCTTCTCACAGACATTAGATCTTACAAGCATTTTGAGTCTAAACGTTCCATTTAGCAAAGATTTCTGTCTGCTTCTTACATTTTACTGCAACTTTCCTGTTAGTGAAGTGAAATGCTCTAATTAGACAAATGACAGGTTGGGTTTCTGCAGAGTTAGAATGCAGAAGGCTGGACAGTTTGAGGATCTTCTGTGACTGAAACACTGAACCAGGAAAGTCCTGTCAGCCCCCTGAGAACAACTCTGAGGAGCAGCTCTATCACAGCCACCGGCGGAGGATGGCGCTGTGCACGTGTCACGCTGAGTGGTGGTGGGTGAACATGTGGAGCCCTGTGTTTATAGTGATGGTTTGGACTCTGACACTACAGGAAACACACACATTTACACACATTCTCACCCACCAACACATCCACACACAAACACACACACACGTGCACACACGTGCACACACCGCCCCATCACAGAGCGGCCGCTTGTTCCCTCTTCTCGACTCTCAGGACTCCTATCAGAAAACGTCTGCAGCTCCACGTTTCACCAGCGGTCACGGTGAGAACCGATCCTCAGATCCTCACATTCAAAGAAAAGGTTTGACCCCAAGGCCTTGCTCAAGGGGTCCCCAGCAGGGTTAATACAGGGAAGAAGGCTGATCACTGCGATGAAGGGATTTGAGCCAGAACCTTCTAGCTAGAATGTTCAACCATTAGACAACCAATATCAAAACAAGTCCCTTCTGACTTGTGAGTGGCTGTAAGCTAGCAGGACAGCATGAAAGCAGATGGATGATGGGAAATGAGAACAGGCTTACTCCCCACCCACAACTCGGAGGTGAATTTCTAAGAAACTCCTGCCGCTCTGCAGAAACTATGTCCTGTAAACAACACATAATCCTGGTTCAAAGACCTCTGGGACCGGTTTTAGGATAGATCAAGAGATTATCAGAGTACGGATGTTAAAAAAATGAGGTCTGTGATGAAGGACTGGGACTGCCAGCAACCCTCCTGCAGCCTTCAGACACACCAGTGTTGGAGCTGAAGCTGAAATGTTCCCCTTGGCTTTCCTGGAGGCTCCTGGGAGTTTTTCACCTTTTACCTGAAGGGCTGGCTGGGTCCAAAGGTTCAGACTGGAGGACTCAGTTTGAATGCGTAACAGCAGCAGAGCAGCGTTCACAGCTGTGAGTCAGAGCTGTTAGAACCTAGATTAGAAGAGCAGAGTTCTCCTCCGGGGATCAACTCTGTCCCTTCCAGTCACCCACAAGTCCTCTGACTGAGGCAAGCAGCCTGTTCAAATGTCAAGTCTTCAGCTCACAAACATTTCCCGGCTGATGAAGGTGACGCCCATCACCTTTAGCTGGATTCAACTGTGGCCTCACTCTGATTCCTAACAGAACATCCAGAGTAGACCCGCACAACTAATCTGAAATTAGGCCTGGGCGATAAATCGATCAAATGAATTAATTCGAATTTTTTGTTACGGGCGATTTCAAAAATAACTAAATCGAGTTTTTATGTGGCACATTTTTGGCTCCCCAGAGCTTCCGTAGCGTTAGTATCACACGGCGACAATCGACACACGAAGCAGCTCGCGACAGCATGGCTACCGGTGACAGTGGGAAGTTTGTTCCCAAGAAAGGAATAAAATCATCTGTTGTTTGGAACTGGTCTGGGTTTACTGCTACACACGTGGAGGAAAAGAGAGACCCCACGCTGCCTAAAGCCCATCGGAGTCAAAGGCTCTCACGCGCGCTCGCGTGGCATGCGCTCAGTCCTCTCAAACACGCACGTGCCCTGACACACACACATACTGATTCTACAACTCCTGTATAGTTAGTTCATTAGTTAGTTAGTTGTTACTGTTATTTGTTAATAAAGAATACTGCGTAGTAATAATTACTTTTTCCGATATATTCATTTGCGACGCGGCCGCTTTAGGATTTTGTGTTGGGAGGAGGTGGCCGCGAGGGGGGGGGGGGTCTGACCGCGACTCCTTAATCATCTTCTCCGTGGAGAAGACGGGGTTTCTTAATTTAACTAAAACCTTAGAGCCCAGATGTGAGCTGTATTGTTAATCCTTTAGAAAATGGTGCTACTGTCAAGGTGAATGTTTGTCTCCTTTTAGTCTGGACTACAAAGTGGGACTTAAAACACAGCTGGGACTAAAGTAAGGAAGTAACCTTTTTATTTTGGATAAGTGAAAACAAGTTTCAAATAACGAAATTAGACAAAACAAGATACAAGTTATATAAAACTAGACACAATTATTTAAACACAAGTCCAAAAAGGGAGTAAGAAGAAAAATCTTATACTTAACTTTGATTCCAAGAGTGTGTTCATTTATTTATTATTCATCCCAGAAATGGGGGTTACATTTGTCTTGGGTTTGATTAAATAAAAGCAACATTTGCTTGAACTTGTTTGCCGTTTGTACTTATTGCTTTCCTTAAGTAAGGTGGGGGGGGGAAATCGGGGGGAAAATCGGAAATCGAATTAAAAAAAATAAAATCGGAGATTTTATTTTTAGGCCATATCGCCCAGCCCTATCTGAAATTTATCGTTATCGCAATTTCAAGCTGTGCAACATCCACATCGCAAAAGTCTGTGAAAATCACAATAAATGGTAAACCTTAAATGTGCTAAAACAATCTTATGGCAACTATTTGATGAAGTGAATAAATCCCTTGATGCATTTGACCAATCTGATGGAGCCTTTGTGTTGGATGTTGCCCTGCTAATCAGACGAGGGTCATTTAAGGTATTTTAATTCTAATTTAAATGAAACTTTTGCAGTGAAATGGAAATGTTTTTGTTGTTTATGCTATTTTTTCATTTATCACGGGTTATATCGTCATCGCAATATTGATCACTAATATTGCCTATTGTGCGTTTTCCTCATATCGTGCAGCCCTATGGCGTTTCATGGCTGCCATTAATTGAACGAGTGCAAAGATAACTGAGTGAGCGAACTTTACAACCACGCAAGCGCAATGCTAACCGAGCGACCCACATTCAACAACTGCAGGGCTGTAATCTAACTGAGCGGCGCTCCTGCGGGTTCACTGGGTTTGCTAGCAGGGTTCAGGGGGGTGTTTGTCACTTGGGGGCGGTAACCTTTTTGGTTGATCTGATTGGCCGATATGCATGTCAAATCCTGTGAGGCAGCTGGGCGGGACTTTCATTTTTTAGAGGCTTTAACACGGGGGTTCTCAAAGATGTTTTTGTGGGCCTCAATAAAAGAGAGCCAGAGCCGGTTCCTTTGAGGAAAACGTTGTGTTGGAAAAGGCGCTTTCAAGCTAAGTGGTTAAATACTTATTTAGTGGTACCTCATGGGCTGAATAAAGTCCTGTGCCTGATATGCAAGCAGCTAAATTCAACGCTCAAAGAATTCAATATGAATCATCACTATGATACAAATCATAAAAACTATGACAAATTTACCGGAAGAAGCACAACAATAAGCTCCAACAACTACAACGGGGCTGTGCTGCACAGCAGATGTTTACAAAAATGTCTGAATCCAGTGAAGCTGTGACAGAAGCTAGTAGCTACGTTGTAGCTTTGGAAAAGGCCCAGCTAGGCCATCAGTGACGGGGAGTTTGTGAAAGAATGTATGCTGAAAGGAGCTGACATTGTTTGTTCCAAGCAAAAGAAAAAGTTTGAAGAATTAAGTCTGTCAAATGATGCAAATACTAGACGAATAGAAGATCTGGACAGAAACCTCCGACCGCAACTGGGAAAACATCTGGAGGGTCTGGTTAACTATACAAATGACACCTGGTCATTAAAGTCGTTAAAAACAACTTTTTCTGTTTATCCATTTTTTTTTCACCAAAATTGGCCCCCAGTTTAATGTTGTGTTCCTAATTCTGCAACAAAAACTTTGAGAACCCTACTTTCAAACTTGTCATATTTAGACATATTAATAAATATTGCTTGAAAGGGAGTGGAAGGAAGTGAATTTATCTAATCCCACCCTGTTCTACCGTAACCATTTTATTACATGATTTATCAATATCCGGTTCATAGCTTTTAGAATTAAGAACCTGTAAGTAACAATGAAGGACATAACCAAGATGAATTACTTAAATTATTTTGTAAAAAATAAATTATAGAAATTAACATGGCAATGAAGTATCCAAAATATATGCAGATTATGTTACTCATAAAAGTCATTGATATGATTAGAAGATAATACTGTATCAGTAAAATAGACATAACACTGTTTCAGAGATTTTCATAGCAAAATTTGATGACGTATCAAAAGTTAATATGTGCAAAATTATGTAACATTAGGAAAATCATGAATCAGCTTCTAAATTTTTTTGGAGCAAGTGAAGTAAAATCATTAAAAGTCAATCAATTTGACCATTTTCAATAATTGATTAATCATTTGTTTTATTATTTTTTTTATCATGATAAAGTAATGCTATGAAGTAAAATAAAAAGGGTCCATATTTTGGCCCGGGGCTCGTTCAATACCGGGGCTCGGTACCCATCCCTAGGAAAGGGGCACGGTGGAGAACAATCACAGAAGCGGTGGCTTTGCATAGTCAAAGACATGGTACCCATAGATACCGTGGAGAAGACGGTGTTTATTAATTGAATTAAAACCTTAGAGCCCAGATGTGAGCTGTATTGATAATCCTTTAGAACATGGTGCTGCTGTCAAGGTGAATGTTTGTCTCCTTTTAGTCTAGACTACAAAGTGTGACTTCAAACCCTAAATCCTTAAGTAAAGGGGGGGGGGGGCGGAAATCAAATTTAAAAAAATTAAATCTGTGATTTTATTTTTAGGCCATATCACCCATCCCTCGTCCAAACATCTGATTGGTCAATAATTTGGATTGTTTACAAAGATGTATTACAAATATGAACTAAAATGATAAGTTTAGCATTCATATAGATGCTTAAAGACTTCCTGTTCGATCCTGATGTGTGGGATAGAGAACCAAAGCTAAAGGTTAGTTCCATCATGTTTGTTCTCCTGGTTCTCCTCATCAGAATAGCTCTCCTCCTCCTCAGGTGACAGGGAGAGCCGGACTCCTCATTGCGAGAATGAACTTCAGTCCAGGCAGCAGGTCGCCCCGGCAACCGCTGGTCCCACAACAACTACAGCTCATTAAAACCACAAGGAGGGATGTTTTCAAAGCTCAAAGATCAATGGAGACACAGGAAATGAAAGTTCACCTCTGAACTACAGCAAAATAAAACTATCAACTTTACTGGTTTGTTTAGATGAACACAGACTGGGAGAGGCGTTCACGTGTCTCCCTTTAGATCCGTTCAGCTCATGGTTAGTGAAGTTCCTCTGCTTCACTTCCACATGTTCTCTGACCTGCGTGGGTGGAGAACCTCCAGTTCCTCAGACAGGTTTGAAGGAACCGTTCTGGGGTTCCTGCTGTCACCCATCAGCCACTGCGGCGCTCACCTTCATGTCCAGAACTGAAGGAGAATGGAGGCTTTGGGACCGAAAGTCCATCAAACCTTTCAGACTCTCATATTTCTGGTGACCAGCAGGACACACTGCTCTAACTTGTGGACTTATTCAACTTTCCTGCAGTGAGAAAAGGTGTTTTTGTTTTACTCATTGTGGCGGCAGGTGTGCCCGCGCGCCCGGCCCGGCGCGGCCCGCTACCCCGCGCGCCGCCTTGGCTCCGCAGGTGTCCACGCGCCGGAGGAGGTCACTTACCCGCGGAAGTGCGCTTTTATCTTCACCACCTTGGAGTCCAGGTCCATGATGGATCCGTTCGACGTCAGCGCGTCCATCCCGCAGTTTGCTGAAAGTCCCGGGCGGGACAGGCCCAAACTTTGACGAACCGGACCTGCGGGTCGCTGCGGGGCATTCAGCGCGACTATCCCGCGCGGGCCCTGGAGGAAACTTCCGGAAAGAAAACTGACGGAGCGGTTTTGAAGTTTTTCTGCGGTGCAGAAACACTGAAGGCTTCGGAGACGGTGGAGCCGCCAAGCTGTCCAGAACTACGAGCCCATTTCCGCTCCCTACTTTCAAAATAAGACAAATTGAACCTATGATAGGCAGCGGCAGCATTGAGGACGAGGACGCTTTTGTTTTGAAAGTACACTTGTAGGTTGCTCACTTCGCAGCTTGATAGATTTCTGTGGCTCACTATGGTTACGGGGGTCAGAATTCACCTGTCCCGCTCCGCTCCTGGCGGCGGGTCCGCTGCGACCCACAGCGGGAGTGGCGGTACAGGCGGGCACACCAGTAGCGCCCCTCAGTTTCCCCCAGTTACTACCCAGAAAAGTACAACAGCTTATTGTTTACTTTATTGTTCAAATACTGTATTTCACTAATAACAATTATTTTAAAAAAATAAACCACAGGGTTGCAATTCATACAGCTTATAGGACTGTTGTAAAAAAATACCAAAAGTAACAATAAGTCTTATAAGGATAACAACACACATGTTTATATACAACTATTGCAACTTAAAGCTTGAAGCCCATTGAGACAACTATGCTAATATTGGGCTACATACATAAAATTAAATTTAAAACTCTCATAGCTTACACATTGAACTTGGTCTGCTTCTCTTAAACTAAAAAAAGTGTCTGTCTTGCATTAATACAGGAAAAAGTCATCAATCAAACCCTGGTTTGTTAGTTTCTCAGTGGTTGATGATTATAGCTACCAAACCAGATAGCTGATCTTGAGCCTTGGATGATATTAGGAACATTTTGATAAGCCTAAGCATTTTTACCCTTACATCTAATTCTTTTCTAGTTTTCGTGCAGTGGATATGATCTATTGTCATGTGGGGTGATCAAGGAACTGGCATGCTTCCAGACATTAAATCCAGGGTTTGTTAAACTCCTTTTCCTTTTGTCTATGAAGACTCATTCATCCAGGTTGGTTCCATTGTAGCAGGTTTAGGGGATGTCATCTGGACTTGGTTTTAAGGTTCGAAGACGTTTCGCCTCTCGAAACGTGGATAAGAGGCGAAAACGTCTTCGAACTTAAAACCAAGTCCAGATGACATCCCCTAAACCTACTACAATTATTTTCCTTTTGAAAAAGAAAGTGCAAAAACACAAGAGCCTATTCTTTTTCTGAAGTACACCAACCATTTTTTTCTCCTCTCCTCCACTAGCTAAAGTTTATTTGAAGTACTGCTGATGGCAGCTTCCTCCATCATTCTCATTCTTGAGAGAAACAAATGTGGATGGAACCTCAATTCCTCCTCTGCAAGCCAGATGTGTTGGATTCCTATCAGTCATAAGGGGCAGTTAGTAGGTCAGAGGGCAGTTAGTGGGTCAGAGGGCAGCTCTTCATCCACTGAAGCCTCTGTAATGGATGGAGATGTTTTTGTGTTTGTAATCCTAAAAAATCCACATATATTGTGAATATATGAGTGTTTGAGGCAGTATGGATTGTCATACATTTCATGAAATGTTCACACTGTGACCATGAAAATATATACTATATCTACTACACTAGTAATTTAAATGATGTACAAACCTGATGTTTCTTGCTGTTGTGGATCAGATGCAAATGGGCCTTCAGCTTCTGTGAAATGTTTGGTTCTTCATCCTGACCCAAAACGGGTTCTGAAGTGATCCCGTCTCCTTCTGAGTGACAGACAGAGGTAGATGGCTGTGGGACATCTGTATCGTCTGGGACCACAGCAGCTGCTCCCAAATATTTTAGAAATGCATCTAATATAAATAGAAAAATGGAACATTCTTACAAAATATTCGAAGTAGAGGAGATCACAGCTGCATATTTTTAATGGAATATCTGACAACAAACTGAGGTACCACCACAAAGTAATTCTAAAAATACTGAGAATAAGAGACAAAGTACTGAATATGTCATTACAAATATCTAAATACCGTGACAGCAGCTCATCATGTGTTTATTCCTATTTTAATAAAAGTACGAGTGAAGGTTCACAATTAGTCAATGGACAAAAATAGGTGTTTCTTGCAAGATCTTTTAATATGTTTTTTTTTGTAGTTTTTTCTTTGTAAAGGAAAATAAAAAGGTACAAAAAACAGAATAGTTTCAAAACTAAAGTAATTTGGGCCTAACTGAAAACATAACTAAATGAAACAAAACAAGTGGGACTAAACTGAACAGGCCTGGGGCCTGTTTCAGAAAGGAGGTTCAACCAACTCTGAGGTTGAACTTGAACTCTGAGTTGGTCAATCGGGAGATTAACAACTCTGAGTTTTCTGTTTCAGAGAAGCTGATCCGAGTTAGATCAATCAACTCTGAGTGGACTGATTCGGAGGTGAGCGTGAGCACCGCGTCTATAAGAAGCCATTATCAATGGATCGCAAATATCACGAGTCACCATGGCAACCGTGAAAAAAAGAGGTCTGCGTATTTTTCTCCAGCTGAACTTGACGTGCTGCTGCAGAGTTACAGTGAATATGAGCAGATATTCCAGAAGAAAAGCAACACCGCTGCATCTGCAAAACAGAGACAGTTAGCGTGGAAAACATAGCTGCTCAAGTTAATGCCTAAGTTTGCATTTAAATCGTTGTTATAAAATATTGGCTGTAATAACTTCTTAAATAGCGTAAGGTGTAAAATAAAAATGGTGATATTTAGGTGTACTTTTGAAGTGTTATTCCTGGTGTAAATGCATGAAATGCTGCATAGTGTACAGAACCAATCTGGGGGAAAATGCATTTAACGTCGGTAATGTTTAGAGGACTTTTTTGTTAACCTTCCCCTCTAGCAAACGTTGGTCAGTTTAATATTAATACATGCAATTGTGTTTTTAAAAGTGAACTTTTGTCTACTGTTGAACCTTTTGCTGCGCGAAGACTTCTCCTTTCTTTTCTCTCGTCTTTCCGACCGTGGTCAGAAGCGCAGCGGAGATTTCCTTCAGGGCCGAAGGGAATTCTCCTTCGGGGTTCACTTCCCGTTGGAAACCCTCAACCTCCAGAGCGGATTAAGAATGACTCCAAAACAGTTATTCTGGGAATGACACCTTCTCTTTATTTAACTAAGTGCTTCGTCCTCCGAACACACAATATATTCCACGCTCCGTCCCCCCCCCCCCCATCTGCACCTGCAATCGCCCCTCCCCTTGTCTCTCGTGGATCGCACCCCGCTCAGCACACACACACACACACACACACACACACACACACACTGCAACACTACCCTTGTATTGATCAAGTGGTATAGGTTTATATGGGATAAAGAAAGTAAGCAGTGCTAGCAAATTGTGTTTCCAAAAAGTAATTGTTACATTAATCTAATTCAATGTCCCTGATTTCATTTTCATGTAGATGCAATCCTGCAGGAATTAAAAGAACATGGCAGCAGCTAAAAGTGAAGTATAAAAACATAATTCAATCAGGTCAAATTTGAGCATGTCATAGATGTAGGCTTTGTTGACAATATTTGACATATGAAACATCTACATAGCAATACATATCTAATGTTTTCATTTTGTATATGTAATTGACTGCAACGAAAAACGGTAACGCTCAAACAAAAACGTACGGGGAAATGACAAAAAATAGAGTCTTGGTCTCAAAATCCTCGTACGAGGTAAATATAATTCTCTACGTATTAATGTAGCCTCCTCGTCTATTAGGTCCTCCAAAAAAGGACAAGCCATTCTTGTCACTTAGACCGTCTCTGTGTGACGGACATTTGGGCAATGAAGGTTAAAGCAAAACATACCGCTTCGTCTTTAAAAAGGGGAGGGGACCGGCAGAAACTTTGAGTTTGGAGGATAAAACCTGCTCCCGACCAGGTTAGGTTCACAGCATAAGTAACCATGGATACTGACTCCGAGTAAAAGTTACCTCTCTTTCAGAAACGGGTTTGACTTACTCTGCTTTCTCTGGTTTAACAAACCTCCCATTCTGAAACGGAAAACCCAGGGTTTCCCTGATTTCAGGGTTAATGCACTCAGAGTTTACACTTAACATCCTTTCTAAAACAGGCCCCTGACCAGACTCAGCCCTTACACTGACACACTGGGGAAGCTTTATAGACAGGGACAAACCATACTGGACACATGAGGGAGAGGAAACCAACTAATCAAACATTCAAACTAATTAATCTGATTACAGAACAGAAACCAAACAAAATTCTTTTAATACAAAAGTAGTCTTCAACAAAAAGTGAACTAAATCATTTCCTTTAAATAAGCAGAAATAAAGTCCATGAGGAGAGTTGGCAACCCCTGCAGTTCCCCCGTGGAATTTCCCAATCTCCTCTGCTGATTACTATGGATGGCTCACCTGGGATGGAAACGCAGAAAACAAAGGTGAATAAACTACCTTTTCTCACTTAAAACAAATTAATCAAATGTGTGCAACTATTGTTAATTTATTTTAAGTAAACAAAGTAAAATGAATGTTTTAATTTAAAGAAAAATAAAGAAATACTAACACCTATGTGGTGGTTTGAGGTTGAACCACCACAGTACGAGTGAAGGAATTAATTAAAATAGCTTGGATATGAGTGAATAAAAAATTGTGTTTAATCAGTTTAGTGCAAAAATTTAGTTTGGATGAACTAAAAGTTTAGCCTAACAATAGCCTTAACCTAACTTCAAACTTCAAACTTTATTTAAATATATAGCGCCTTTCATTTTGGTTAAAAACACAACGCACTTAACATAAAAACAGATAAAACAGTCATAAAAAATGAAAGTTGTTCAAAACAGAAAACAAAGGACAATCACACAAAGAAGGGACCCCTCCCTCACCATACCCCCGCCCCCAGCCCCACCCACCCAGTTCCCCCAGTAGAACCCTGAACAGAAACAAAGAACTGCAGCTTAAAGGTCTGGCTCGGTTCTGCTGTGAGGAAACGATATGATGGGGATCCACTTATTCCAAAGCCCAGCCCGACCACAGGGGTCACTACCACAGCGCCCGCTCAGCACAGAGCAGCCCAGGGCCCACTCCATGGCTATTAGATCACAGAGCGGGACCCCAGCCCGCCCAACGAGAACGGGCACCGCAGCAACAGCACCCCCTAAAGGTTAAGATGGTGGTGCCCAAGGACAATGGATCCCCAAGAAGAAACACTGGAGTTAAAAACATCAGAATAAAAATTATCATAAAATAACAACACTAAAAATAGAAAAAAGATAAAAAAAAATAATATATAAGGATGTTAGTAATTAAAAAAAAAAATGAAAAATACGTAAGTGATTAAAACATAATCTAGGTATCATTGGTAAAAATAACAATAAAAAGAATAGCATATTAAAAAAGAGATAATAACAGTCCTTACAAATAAATAAATGAATAAATACGTAAATAAATAAAATAATTAATAAATAGATGGATAAAAAATAAAAAAGACATAGGAAATGATCAAAGTCATGTAAAAGCCAGACCTAAAAAGGTGGGTCTTGAGCCTCTTCTTAAAAACCTCTATGGTCTCTGTGGCCCTGAGGCCCTCCGGCAGGCTGTTCCACAGGCGAGGGCCGTAATGGTGAAATGAAGCCTCACCGGGCGTTTTGGTCCTCACCTTAGGGACAACCAAGAGGCCAGTGCCAGAGGACCTCAGGGTCCGCGAGGGCTCGTATTTTAAAATAATAATCATTTAAATAAGAATCCCAAGACCATTAAAACATTTATAAACCATTAAAAGAATTTTAAAATCAATCCTGAAACGCACAGGGAGCCAATGCAGTGACTTTAAAATCGGTGTAATGTGTTCCCGCCCCCTGATCCTCGTCAGAACTCGCGCAGCAAACCAGAGAGCAGGGCTTTACAATAATCTACACCAGTGTTTTTCAACCAGTGTGCCGCGGTACACTAGTGTGCCGTGGGAGATGGTCAAGTGTGCCGTGGGAAATTTCCCTCATTAACTGATCTATAAACATTTTCCATCTCCAGGATTTCAGCTTTCTGTTCATCCAAACAGGCCCTGATAAAACACTGAGGAGTTAGGAATATAAAGATCGTAAAATAAAATTTTCTTTGCGTTTATTTTATTTTATTAAAGACATTTTGATAAGAATGATGGCACCGCAATTCAGCTGCAGCTCCGGCTGTATTTTGGAAAAGCCCCGCCCATTTAACTGTCTCCACCAATCATTCTTAAAGGCTTAATCACATGTCATCAGTCTGACCAATCAGAAGTGGTTCAAGTCTTCACTTCCTTGTCCCGATTTACATCGTAAAGTCGCTCAGTTCTAAGAAAAAAACCGGCTAAAGCTCGTCTTTATCGGTGTAGATTTCCACAGAATCTGGTATCAGATCGTGGAACAAGTGAACAAAACCATGAAGCTCAGAGACGCGCCGGCCGTTTAATTCACTACATCTCCCATGATGCATTGGGTTATGAGAGTGACAGCGCACAAGGAGATCTGTTATAAAACGTCTTGAAACCAACACTTCAAACAGTTTTTAAATCTTCTAACTTAACTTTTATTGCATCTTTTAGAAAAAACAGCTGCAGCTTCCAGCTTTTTCTGCAACAATTATCACAAAAATGCATGTGAGATTGTGGAGGGGCTGTAGATCAATACAGACTGAGTTTCTCCTTTTTTTTTTCATTTTTGGATGCTGGTGTGCCGCGGGATTTTTTTTAAGGTTAAAGTGTGCCGTGGGTCAGAAAAGGTTGAAAAACACTGATCTAAATGACTAAAAATAAAAGCATGCATTAGCACCTCTGTGCTGGCAAGAGAGAGGAAGGGGCGGACTCTGGCAATGTTCTTAAGATGGTAAAATCCTGTTTTAACAACGTTTCTGATGTGAGGAATAAAATTCAGCTCAGAGTGATAAAGAACGCCCAGGTTTCTCACATATTGAGAAAATTTAAAATTCCTAAATTTGGGTAAAATCTTCTCTCTCTTGTCTTCAGGACCAATGATTAAAACTTCAGTTTTGTCCTGGTTGAGCTGCAAGAAGTTTTCTGCCATCCACAGCTTTATATCTAAAATGCAGTTTAAAAGAGTGTTGACAGGTTCAAGGTCATCAGGAGACACGGCGACGTAAAGCTGTGTATCATCAGCATAGCTGTGAAAGTCAACGCCGTGTCTCCTGATGACATCCCCAAGAGGCAACATATACAAGTTAAAAAGTATTGGACCCAAGATTGAACCCTGGGGAACCCCACAACTTATTTCATGGACTCCTGAGGAACGAGTATCCATGCTTACAAAAAAGTGTCTATCTGTGAGATAGGAGTGAAACCAGTTAAGAGCAGTTCCTGAGAGGCCGACCCGACTCCTAAGTCTGTCAAGTAAAATCTGGTGATCCACCGTATCAAAGGCGGCACTCAGATCCAGCAGCACCAGAACAGAAAGTTTCTGCGAGTCATAATTATGTCTGAGACCATTTAAAATTTTTAAAAGGGCCGTCTCAGTACTGTGATTTGTCCTAAAACCAGACTGACACTTTTCAAGAACATTATGTTCATTTAAAAAAATCATGTAATTGAATAAAAACAAGTTTTTCAATAATTTTTCCTAAAAATGGTAAGTTGGATACAGGTCTGTAATTGTCCATGATCTTTGGGTCCAAGTTACTCTTCTTCAGAAGGGGCCTCACCACCGCCGTCTTACAGGCAGAGGGGAAGACCCCCGTCTGAAGAGAGCAGTTTACTATGTTTAAAATCTCGGACTCATAGAATTTATAAAATGTTTCAAAAAGAGAAGTGGGAATAGGGTCTAAGAGGCAGGTTGTAGTGTTTGCTTAGGAAAAAACTCGACCAAGCATCTCTGCATCAACCAGGACAAAACTTTCCAGTGTTTCCTCAGGTAAAGACAATGCCACTGACCTGCTAGGATTACTGTTATGTACCGGTTGAAGGTTTGATCTAATAGCATTGACTTTACTCCTGAAGTGGTCAGCAAAGTCCTCACATGCAGTTTGTGAGTGAGGCATGATGGATTTATTAAAATCTTTGTTTAGTAAAAAATCATCAATAGTCTGAAAAAGAAACTGGGGGTTTTGATTATTGTTTGTGATGAGATTGAAAAATAAAGTGTCCTTGCCTGTTTAACAGCCTGGTTGTAGGTTTTTAGTTGATCTTTTAAAAAGTCATAGTCGACTGTTAAATTAGTTGATTCAAAGTGGTTCATTTTGTCTATAAAATTATACTGCGTATTTAATTTATTTTTTATCAGTGAGCCCATACTTCCATGAACAGGGATGAGGTGGCCTTCCTGCTCTCCCATACCTGGAGCAACATCCTCCAGCAAACAACGGACATCAAGGGGCGGAGTCACTTGTCAAAGTTTGACAGGTGCTTCCACCTCAGTCACAATCATGTGTTTTTAAAGACGTCACACACTACCACCTGATGACGACCCTGATGAAGGTGGAAGATATTCCACCGAAACATGTTGGTACGTTTTACATTACAAAACAAACCAGTGTCTGATAAAAAATATGTTAAATTAGTTTTTCTAAATTTTCTCTCTGCTCTCCTACAAATTCTCTTCAGATTTAAAATAGCACCGTTTCTCCAAGGCGTCTTTGGATTCTGTTTCAAGATTTTTTTTTTCATTGGAGCGGCTGAATCAATGGCAAACTTAAGTCTGTCATTAAAATCATCAGTCAGAGGATCGTTGCGACCGGCGCCCTCTGCTTACTGGATGATAGCTAGCTTCAGTGCTCGGTACTGCGGGCGGAGAATCCTCCAACATGGCTGGCCAGGAAGACCCAGTTCAGAGGGAGATTCACCAAGACTGGGCGAATCGAGAGTACATAAATCATAACGAGCAGCATTAAAAAAATCGCAGACTTTCTGAACTCTTTCGACATGTCCTGTCGATCCCGCATCGAGAAGCTGACAGCGTTGGAGAGAAGGATCGAGTACATAGAGGCCAGAGTGACAAAAGGAGAGACCCTGACCTAGAGAGGAGGACCATGGGACCTTATGTTCTCCCTGAATCTGTGTACCCACCCACCCATCCACCACCCAGAGCTTTTGGACTGAGCGTTCTAGATTCCACCTTCCCTTTTTTAGGGGGGATCATCATACGGACCATTTTTATATCTTGTGATTGACTTTTGTTGTGTTGTCTTCATGGCAGAATTTTGAACATAAATGAGTCCATCTTTGGGGTGTGGCTGACTTCATTGATATTTTTAGAGCAAAGTGGGAATCAAGTTTTGATTTCAAAATGATATTCAGAAATGGACCTGCTCTAAACTTTAAGCATGCAGTGTCATAAACAAATCAGAGATTTATATAGAAAAATAGGGGTCAATTCTCATATGCCAAGTTGAACAAGTTACTAGTTAGAGACCTTTATTGAGGATATTTGTACAGCAAATGTTTCTGAAAATAAAGGAATTGCATTGTTTGGCTCTATTATGTTAAACTGGACTACAAAAGTCCTACTGATGTAAAATATTAGGAAATGTATAAAGTTTAGTTATAATAAACAAAATAATATTATGCATATGGTAAGTTAGAACACGTTCATTTTGTTCACATCAATCACAGATAGCAAACTAAGGGATGTGGGGGTTGTGTATTTTGAATTTTAAAGTTTGAAATTATAGGAGGAAGGAAAAATTTAAAAAAAATCATCAGTCAGAGAATCGCAGGACAAAGGTAAAATCTGAGCAGGAGTTTGTTTTAAAATTTCAATAAAATTTTCTGCCACTTCAGGAGTTATATATCGCTTCATCACAGTTCTCACTGAGGCCTCTTGCTGGATAAAACCAGTCACCTTAAAAAACACACAATAATGATCTGACACAGCCAAGTCAACAACAGAGGACACACCAGGGGGGTATTCCAGGAAGCATGTTTAAACTAGCCTGACTTTAAGCCTGAACTCTGGCTGAAATCCACGTGAACTTGCTTACTCTGGGTATGTTGGTTCCAAAAGACCGGATATGAGTTGGCGTAATGTGACACTGCCACAAACAGCATGATGAACAGTTATTAAATATTTTGCTATAAATCCCTGCAGGGGCAAAATATATGCTTCACATGCTGATGAAAATATTATGGCATTAGCTGTTTAGTGTGGGACTCTTATGATTTACATTTGTGACTGTTTTGAACGGGCATAAGTAAAGGCAGCATGCGCCTTTAAGAAGAACTCTGTCTACGAGGGGGCGGAGCTTCCAATGACACGGGCTGCAACGTGGGAAAACAGCTGTTGTTTTAAAAACTACGTTTCCCGGGAAAAGGGAGAGCCGTGTCTGAGGACGACACTGTATGTTCCAGAGCCGCTCCACTTCAAGCTCTACACCCTGGATTACTTTTTCCTTTCCTGGTGGACAGATTAACGCGTGGGTTTTTTCCTCTTCTTTTTTTTCCTCTCATGGAATCTACACACCAAGGACTGACGGAAAGCCGGTGAGATCGAGCCTGTTTGTTTTGTTTGGGTTAAACGCAATGCATTGCTGGGACTGAGAGACTGAAAAACGAACTCATTTACATCAAACTGTAGTTTTGAACAGAGACGCTTGGGATTAATGTGTGTGAATATATTTATAGGGTGTTGGGTGTGTATTTTGCTGGGTGATATGTTTAAGGCCTGTTAAAAGTTACTAAAACGCCTAAAACAAAGTGAGACTGCTGGATTTTCTATGTTTATGTTAAGTTGCACACGCCTTTTCTTTTTTCAAAGCAGGTAATATTTTGCTTTATTGTACTCTTCCTCTGCAGTAAGATAGAGGAAATTGTTACAGTAATTACGCTCGACTTGGTAACCCTGGGTTAATGGGCGTGCACAGCAGGTACATAAAGACATTCTCAATGGATCGCCGATTTCCAGAGTCACCATGGAAACGCGTGGAGAAAAAAAAAGAAAACGCTATACTTCAGTGAGACGGAGTCTGAGATTTTAATGACGGCGAAAGAAGATTATACGCCCATCAAAAAAGTAACACTGCTGCATCATCAAAAGAAAGAGTTTCTGCTAAGAACAGACAAAGTAAACGCACAAGATTCTGATCTTATTTCCATTTTCCTTGTGACGCATATATATATAACGTATCCAATTTTGCCACCTTAAATGAAATACTTCTTTTGGTAACAAGTATTTGAGTTAAATTTATTCAACCTAATTTCTTACATCTATAGAACTCAATAGTTGTTAATACAACTCAAATTTACGTCTTCATCTAACTAAATGTCATAGTACTCCAATTCAAGTAATCTTTTTTCAATCTTTATTAAATATATTTCTTGAACTCTCATATGTCTACATTTGAGCCGGCAGATATTCTCATTTTTATAAAAAATAAATAAATAAAAAGTGCACGGCGTGCACAAATTAATTTAAAGAATTTCCGTCGTTGTCATTACAGGGTAGAAAGGTAGGAGTGTTATATAAACTCATCGTCCTCTCCTTTACTCTCACTCAGGGTGCAGAGACGTAAGCATAGTAGGACAAAGTAACAGTAAAACAGCTAAACAACTAAACACATTTGGTCAAAAACCCACACTTAAACCCAAATCCGTCCAGACAGGCAAAGGGAATGATATCCCACAATCCCTTGCGGTGCCGCTCTAACAGCAGCACCAAAGTTACACCTACTTAACTGAATTAATTTGAATGAAAGTAAAATAACTGTCTGAAAACTACGTGTTATTTTTAAACTGACTTAACAAAAAAATGATTTATCTTAACTAAAGTAAATAATTAAGTTAGATCAAAGTAAAAAAGTTTCTCTTTCCAACATCCATATGTGGTCTTATCACCCTATCATGGTGGAAAAAGTATTATCTGAGCTTCTTCATCCACTAAATCATCTTCAAATGGACACGCCATGCTGCCTCACCTCTCTGAAAACAAACTAACCTTCAACTAAACCTGCTCCAGACCAGGTTATGTTCAGTGCATGAGTTGCTATGGCAACTTGACATACCCTAAAACATACCTCTAATTCTGGAACAGAAAGCTGAGGTTATCCACTTCCTTAGCCTCGAACTTACCGTGGGAGCTAGCATAACCTGCTTTCTGGAAGACACCCCAGCAGACAGGCCGTAGGTTATGACCAAGTCCAGGGTGTGTCCTCTGTTGTGAGTAGGCTGTGCCACATGCATGCTGGGTAAAATCCATACTATTTAAAATTTTAAAAACTCAGAGGCAAAAGGATCATCAGATTGTCAACATGAATATTAATATCTCCAGTTATTAAAATCCTATTGTGCCTCAGAAGAATGACAGATAAAAGTTCAGAAAAATCTTGTAAAAAGCCAGAGGGAGGACTTGGTGTTCTGTAAACAGTCACTGCTAAAATAGGTGGGTTGCTGAACAGGAAGGAATGATGCTCAAATGAAGGATAATCAGGTAAAATAACTGTTTCAGTTTTAAACCTTGTTGAGCATTTGATGCTGTTCCACCACCTCTCTTACCTTCCCTTACAGAGAATAAAAAAATAAAATTAGGTGGAGAGGCCTCAGTGAGAATAGCTGGAGCATCAGTACCAAGCCAGGTTTCAGTTAAAAGCAAGCATTTTAAATCACGGTCAACAATCAGATCATTAATTATAAAAGACTTATTTGAGCCCCGTAACCACCATAATGCTGCCGCGACACAAGCGGCACATGCTCATTCTTAAACACGTACAACAGTGTGGCGAGCCGGGGGTTAGACCCGCCTTTAGCCCCTAAGACTCATGGGAAATGGGGAATCGCGGATGTAAATTTCCTCATCATAACTGAGGGATGTAATGTTGATTATAAGGTTACTGTTTGTAATTTTATGTATGATACCTAGATTGTCAATAAGTAAAAAAAACTTAAAAAAAATAAAATAAAAAAACATAACTGAGGAACTTGTTAACAGAATAGAGGTCCATGGTGTTTGGCAGATGTGGGTATACTCAAATACATGAGCCTGATGCAAGGCTGACTCGTTCCACAGTGTGATAATGAATTGCATTTAGTCTGGGAATCAGGACGTGATTGATCAGGATGACCATGTTGCGTAATGCATGCAGCTTATGTATGTACAAAAGAAATTAAACACGTGAAAATGGATGGGTGCAGCTTGTAATCGGGTGCGCTCTATAGTCCGGAAATTACGGTAAGTTAGCATCTTCTGACACCAACTACTGCTTAACCCTTGTTCTATCCTAGGAACTTGGACATTGGGAGTTGGGTCATCTAGACCCACTAGACAGTGCTCTGAACCTTTTTTCTTCAATGATTCGTGATCCTCACTGGTGTCCATGGATTACATGAAATCTTTCCACCTTTATCCACCTTTATCATGGTAGGGAGAACACGTGGGGTAATAGGATAGCACAAGGGTTAGCATCACATCAGCTTCAGGCTAAACCAATACTCAGAGTGTTTGAGAGATTGGAATTGGGTTTAAAAATACATTCATGGTAAATGCAGTTTGAGCGACATATGATGGTTAGACTGAAAAAGACTCCCAATTACCAGTGTGTGTGATTCACGCAGCCATCGGTGAATTGCGCCCCCCCCCCCCCTTGCTGTATGGAAGCGATTCTGTAGCATAAATAAAAATGAAGCTGCATTTTTGTCTCAAAATTGAAATAAAAAAGCAATCCACCAACATGCTTTTTCATTTCCTTCCTCAACACAGCTTATTCTGTCACTTAATTAAAATGATAATGAAAATGGTATTTGACATTTCATTTTCAAGACGTTATCTGGTAAATGTGTAGCAAAATTAATTTAGAAATGTCTAATTTGACAATTAAAATGGATTAACAGAAATGCTTTTTAATTTTCAAAATGAAGCTGCATCAAATGCAGTCACTCAAAATTAAAATGAAAAAGCAATATTTCAAAATGCTTTTTCATTTTATACTTAAAAACACTTCTTTTGTGTCATAATTAAAATGAAAATGCAAAGAGGGGATTGCATTTGCATTTTCAAATCAACCCTGGGAAATTTGTCGCAAAATTCTTTCTCAGTGAGCATTAGCAGATGGGAGGCGGGGCGATGACGTCACTGCTTTCTCAGTGTGTCAGCGTCGTAAACCTTCAGACAACGAGAATGGATGTCCTCGCTATTCATGTTAACCCTTGTGCTATCTTAGATGACCCCCCCCCTTCCATTGACGTGTTAGTCCTACCATGACAAAGGTGGATAAAGGTGGAAAGATTTCATGTAATCCATGGACACCAGTGAAGATCACAAATCATTGAAGAAAAAAGGTTCAGCGCTCTGTCTAGTGGGTCTAGATCAGTGTTTTTCAACCTTTTTTGAGCCATGGCCAACTTGAACTTTCACAAAAATCCTGCGGCACACCAGCATCCAAAAATTAAAAATAAAAGGAGAAACTCTATAGTCTGTATTGATCTACAGCCCCTCACAATCTCACATGCATTTTTGTGATAATTGTGTCAGAAAAAGCTGGAAGTTGCAGTTTTTTTTCTAAAAGATGTAATAAAAGTTAAGTTAGAAGATTTAAACTGTTTGATGTGTGTTCGTTGTGGTTTCAAGAGGTTTAACAGCAAAGACAAATTTGTGCGCTGAGATGCTGTCACTTTAACCCAATGCATCATGGGAGATGTAGTGCTAAAACTGCTGCAGATGACAGAAAGACTCGCAACTCTGAGTTTCATTGTTTTGTTCACTTGTTCCACAGTCTGAGACCGGATACTGTGGAAAGATACACCACTAAAGGCGAACTTTAGCTGGTATTTTTGTTGGAACTATGAGCAGAATCAGAACAAGGAAGTGAAGACTTTAACCACTTCTGATTGGTCAGACTGATGACGTGTGATTAAACCTCCAAGAATGATTGGTGGAGACAGTTAAAGCGGTGGGACTTTTCAGAAAACAGCTGAAGCAACTAAGTTGCGGTATCGTCATTCTTATCAAAATGTCTTTAATAGAATCAAATAAACACAAAGCAAAAAGTGTTTTATGATTTTTCATATTCCTAACTACTCTGCTGCAGTGCCCCTCCCCTTTTTAATTGATTGTTGTGGTGGTCACCCTCATGACTGGACCCTCCAGTTACACATTAGATCTGGGTTGTAGGACAGCTCACAGTTCTGCTCCAGGCAGGTTTTGGGGACCAGGCAGCTCTAGCTGAAGCAAGCCCAGCAGGAAGACTTTCCTCCAGTAACCATGCCATTTTGGCACCGTTGTTTGTCTGCAACAGGTTGATGCTTTTCTTGAATTGACTTTTCCTTTACAGATGAAGGCTTCTTCTCCTCATCCTCCTCAACAATCATTGGTCTTTATGTGTACGTCTCATCCATTGGCACTGGCATATTCTCAGAGGATGGAGTCTGATTCTTCGAATCTTCTTCACTGCTCCTCGAGTCCAAATCTGAAAGTGCTTCAAACACAGCAAAGGAAATTCCCTCCTCCCAGAGGGAATTTCTTGACGGACCGTCCTACTGCCATTGGCCATTGAAAGATGGCGCCGGTGTGTGTGGCCTGCCGTCTGCCCGTTCTTGGTGTTTGTATGTTTCTGCTCTTTTTAATAAGTTTTACACATAGGACAACCTCCCTACTGATGTATGACCGACAGTCACTTCTGGATTTCCTATCTTTAATGAACGTTTCGGATTCACATCACTCCGGTGGCCAAAAATCGTTACCACCGTTTCTGGAGGGAATTCCAGCGTTCCTCTGCCGCTCTCCCGCCGGGGCCCCTTCACCGTGGAAAAGACGCCACCGTCGCCGCGGTAAAAGAAGCGGCAAAATCGTGTACCTAAAGACTTGTTTAGGTCGTTTTACTGGACAAACCAAGGCAAAGCTTACTGAGCTTAAAGGTTTTTGCCCTTCACGCCGCTCGCTGGAGCCTGCAGTCAGCTGGCTGACACCTGTCATCGGTTTCGAGGAGCTGTCAAACGCCCGCAGGCCCTGCTCCCCCCGCCCGCGCCGCCGAGGGATCAACCCCCGCAATCTACGACCTCTGTGCCGGGATGTTCGGGGATCTCTGCGGTCTGGACCTTCAAGAAACACCACGGACACGCTCAGGTTTGCGCTACTAAACGCGCGGTCCATTTCAAACAAGTCATTCTATTTGAATGACACTTTCACATCGGAGCGTCTGGACTTCCTGTGCCTCACGGAGACATGGCAGCGGGACACGGACCACATCCACCTGAACGAACTGTGCCCCCCGGACTGCTCCGCGCTGAGCACCCCCCGCTCCTCTGGACGGGGCGGGGGTGGACTGGCTCTCATCCATCGGGACCGTTTCCCCAGCTCCAAACTGAACTTCGACTCTTTCGCCTCATTCGAACTCCAGATCATTAAGGTTGGATCTAATCCGCTGTTTTATTGCATTATAATTTACCGACCTCCAGGCCCTGCACGAGTTTTCTTGGATGAGTTTGCTGAGTTTTTATCTAGTATTATCACATTTGATAAAGTGCTTTTAGTGGGTGATTTTAATATTCATATTGATGATTCTTCTTGTGTTTTTGCATCAGAATTATCATTTTTAACTGAGTCATTTAATTTTATTCAGCATGTTACAGGTCCCACCCACATCAAAGGTCACACTTTGGACCTGGTCTTTTCTCTAGGCCTAGACATCCATCAGCTCAGTGTGACAGACAGTCATGTTAGTGACCATAGTTGGATCTCTTTTAATATGACATTCCCTCTTTTACCCTCTCTGTCTCCCTTATATGTCAACATCGGGTTCTAGGTCAGAATGTTGCTGATGGTTTTATTGACCTGTTTGACATGAATTCTTTTAAGAGTTTTTATGATGTGGATTCTTTTATGCAATCTTTTAACAGTCACTGTGAGTCCATTTTGAACGTGGTTGCTCCTGTCAAAATGAAAATTGCCTCTTCTAAAATCTCTTTTCCATGGATAAATGAAGAAATCCGCAGCTCCAGAAGGCTTTGCCGCAAGGTGGAGCGTTTGTGGAAATCAACCAATTTGGAAGTTCACAGGTTACATCTTAAAGATCTGATCTGTTCTCTAAATGAAATGATAAGACAGGCCAGATCAGCTTATTTTTCCAAACTTATTTCTACAAATAGGAAAAATCCTAAGGTTGTATTTAGCACTCTAGATTCTCTAGTTTCACCTTGTGCTTCTAAATTCCCAAAGCTTTCCCAGCCTGACTGCAGCTCATTTCTACAAGGTTTCTTAGCTAAGGTTTTGGATGTTGGAGCAAACATCCTTCCTTTAGCCAGTGTTCAACTCTCTCAGAGCCCTCAGTGTCCGCAGTCTTGGTCTAATTTCTCTCCTGTGACAGTGGAGGACATTCATTCTCTGCTGACAAGGATCAAACCTTCGTCTTGCCCTCTTGACACGATTCCCACCTGTGTCTTCCTGAAAGTGTTCCACAGTATAGGTTCTACTATTGTTGACTGTAAGGATTCAGTAGTTTGGTTTTCTTTGTCATGTTTTTGGTTTCCTTGTCAGTCACACCTTCAGGTTCATGATCCACAGCTGTCTTCAGTTCAGTTAATTGCCCTCAGCCTATTTAAGTGTCTTGGTTTCTGTTCATCCTTGTCAGGTCAGCTGCTCTGTTTTGTCACAGTTTTGTTTCTCCTCATAGTTTTGTCATGTTTCAGTTTGCTAATTAAATTTTTTAGTTCCTGTCACCAAGCTTGGTCTCCTGCATTTGGGTCCTCCACCACCAGTTCCTGACAGTTGACCTCATTAATCTTTCTTTGACTTCAGGATCAGTCCCAAAGTTCTTAAAGCATGCTTTAATAAATCCGGTTCTGAAAAAGCCTAATTTGGACCAGTCGGATCCCAAAAATTTCAGACCAATCTCGAAGCTTCCTTTTATTTCCAAAATCTTGGAGAAAGTGGTCGCTGTCCAACTAAATATGTACCTGGAAGAACACAATATATCAGATTCTTTTCAGTCTGGCTTTAAGAAGAACCATTCAACAGAGACAGCTCTCCTTAGAGTTTCAAATGATGTGCTTATGGCAGCTGATTCTGGCCAGTATACCGTCCTTGTGCTTTTAGACTTGAAATCTGCTTTTGATACTGTGGATCATAACATTTTAATTGAACGTCTTCACAATGACTATGGTCTCTCTGGGTCAGTTTTAAATTGGTTTATATCTTATCTTAGTGGAAGAACATTTAATGTGGCTGTCGGTTCTTCAAGCTCTGACATTAGAGAAATAACTTGTGGCGTTCCCCAGGGTTCTGTACTAGGCCCTATTTTATTTATTTTATATATGATTCCTCTTGGGAAACTTATTAATCAATTTAGCCACATTTCATATCATTTATATGCAGACGACATCCAGCTCTACTGTTCTTTCACGGAAAATGATTCCTACAAACTACAAAATTTGCTGAATTGCTTAACAAGCATTAAAACATGGCTGAACAGTAATCATTTAGTCCTAAATACTCAGAAAACCGAGACACTTATTTTTGCCCCTGAACATAAAATCCCGTCCATAGGTCAACACCTTGGGTGTCTGAGCTCTTCTGTCCAGTCAAGCCTCAGGAATCTTGGGGTGTTGTTTGACAGGTCTATGTCTCTGGAAAGTCACTCAAAACAGATAGTGAAAAACTGTTTTTATCATCTGAGGAACGTGGCAAAATTAAAAAGTATCTTGTCTCGATCAGACCTGGAAACGATTATCCACGCTTTTATTTCCTCTCGTTTAGATTACTGCAACTCTCTTTTTACCTGTTTTAACAAACGTTCCCTAAACCGTCTTCAGCTTGTCCAAAACTCTGCAGCGAAGCTTTTAACAGGAACAAGTAAACGGACACACATCACTCCTCTCTTGTCTGCTTTACATTGGTTACCTGTCAAATTTCGAATTGATTTTAAAATTCTACTGTTAGTTTTTAGAGCCATGTATGGTCAAGCACCGACATACCTATCTGACCTTTTAACCCCATACTCTTCGGCCCGATCATTGAGGTCTTCCAACCAGAATCTTTTAAGCGTTCCAAAAACCCGCTATAAGACTAGAGGAGATCTGTCATTTCAAGCTGTTGCTCCTCGTCTTTGGAACTCCCTCCCATTGTCGTTGCGTCAGATCGATTCCGTTGAGTGTTTTAAATCTCAGGTCAAGACGTTTTTATTTAGGAGAGCTTTTAGTTGATTTAGTCCTAGTTTTACCACATTTTACTGTGTTTTATTTTACTATTATTATTATTGTATTATTATTGTATTTTATTACTTTTTGTGTGTTGATATGCTTTTATGCTCTTTGTAAAGCACTTTGTGACCCGCTCTGAGAAAAGTGCTATAGAAATAAAGATTCTTCTTCTTCATTGGGATGTTTGTCTTCTTGACTTGAAGATGTGTTTGCTTTTATAAACATTTCCAGATACATCAGGTACATTCACATATACATGGGCTGGTGGATGGTATATTAAGGAGCCTCTGTGCTACGAGGATGCACTCCTGGACTGGGGGTGGGGGGTATTTGGAAGCACATGTGTCTCATAATTCAAAATAGAAGTCAAGACTGGAAATGCTTTTTCATTTTCACGATGAAGCTAAAATGAGACATCAATCTGCCAAAATGCTTTTTCATTTTCTTCAAGACTGCTTATTCTGCCACTTAATTAAAATGATGATGAAAATAGTATTTGACATTTCATTTTCAAAAAGTTCTCTGGTAAATGTGTAGCAGAATTCATTTAGAAATGTCTAATTGGACAATTAAAATGGATTAATAGAAATGCTTTTTCATTTTCACAATGTAACTGCATCAAATGACTCAAAAATAAAATTAAACATTCAATTTAATTTTCTTTATTTCAAACACAAATACAAATAAACACACTAGAGTTTAAAATAGATAAAACAAGATGGTGTGCTTGAAAAGGAGCAGGTTGAAGAGATATCATGAATGACTCCGCCCCTTTTTAACAACACCTGATGATCTATGTATTTCTATTTACAATTTTGGCCATAATATTAACATGTCACTTCTGCATAGCACCTATGCAGAAGTGACCGTTTTTTTATCTATCATTTTTGGCCTTGTACGGTTCCATCAGTGACATCCTGTAGGTTTTTGTTTTAAACCTTCAACCAGTCCGTTCCATAAATCCAAACCACAAATGGATCATTTTCTTTTTTGTAGTATGAATACTCTGCTTTTTGAAGTCCAGCTGATTTCTGAGAATGTAACTCCCATCTCTGTCCTTGAACATTTGTTGTTAGTTTATTGGAAGTAAGTTATTTCTGGCTTTAGACATGATGAGAGCTGTTATACTAGTTCCCATAATTTCAATAAACCAGACTTTCAAAATAGTGCATTTGTATGTGTCCCATAAACCACTCCATGAACAATTCCAATAGCTGAAACATCAATCCTCCAAAATGCTTTTTCCTTTTCTACTTCAACACAGCTCATTCTGAGACATAAGTAAAGCGATAATGCAAAGAAGAGATATCATTTTAGTTTCACTTGTTATTCACAAATTCTTATGCTCTACAAAACAACTTTTGTTAATTGTTTAGCGTGTAACTACGGAGCCCGTGTCCTGACAATAAGAAATTCAAATATATCTGATTCCCACAGATTAATATCTTGTTCCCTTGAAATACTATTTCGTCCCCTCGAAATGATTAAGTTGTGCGAACGAAATAATTATTCACGTCATAAGTCATTCATAAACACGGATATGGTCTCCGTCTGGCCGCAAATGCTGCTTTCAGCGGTAACTTCCATGTCTCCGTGACCCACATTTGTTCAAGAAAGGAAATAGAAAAACAAGAATGATCAATTTATTATTGTCTCAATGAATATAAGAAAAATATAAGATTTATGATACCTAGGCTTGCTGCTTTCCCAAACGATTCTCCGGACATAGCTCCTAGCTCCACCGCAGAGCTCTTTTGCTTGTCATGCCGGCATTCAGGCAGCTGGCTAGCCGGTAGACAGACAGCCAGCTGATATTGTAGTTTAGGGTCGAGTAGGAATAATATTCAGGACTCGTCTTTTATTAACATACTCGTTAGCAGTCACTTTACATTTGAAGACTAGTAGGCTACATGCTAACTAGCATTTATCCTGTTAGCATAGAAAAAAACATTTATGAGATGCAGTTTTTAAAGCTGCAGAGTCAAATATTAACAGAAATATTTTTAGTTATTAAGCCTGTTTTAAGAAAAAAACAGGTTTCATTTTTCGAATTTAGACAAATATACATTAGTAGAGAGGATCAAAGTTCATTTTTCATCTTTTAATTCATTTGAAAAAATGAAATCTGTTTTTTTCCTAAAACAGGCTTAATAACTAAAAATATTTCTGTTAATATTTAACTCTTTAGCTTTACAAACAACATCACATATATAAAGCACTAACAGCAGACATGTTAATACTGACTTTATCATTTGATGATTCAAGATGAAATATTATCTGGATTCAAGCAGAAACCACACAAGCCTTTATGGGAATTGCAAGAAATAGTAAGAAAAATAGGCTTAAGGACAAATATAAGGCGGTATGAGTTCTTGATGCTGAGCTGCAGACCACATCACTGACTGAACTTCCATCCGTCTCCTGTCTCTCATTTTCTGAACATCTGTTGGAGGAAAACAGTATTTAGATTGTTGCAAACTGAAACATGGAGAGTAAACCTGCAGCATGAACTGTAGCTCACATCTTGAAATCAAGGCAAACTTTAAAATTTCACAAAATGATAGTTTGGGTTCTTCTGAAATATTGCTCATTTTCCACGTCTGCACAGAACGCAATGTGTTATGGTAAAGTTAGAACCTGTGTTCATGTATGTGTTCATACAAGGTGCTTTACGGTAAGCTGTTGACAATGATGTCGGGTGATTCTGCAGCAGAGCTGCACATGTGCAATGCTCGGTGTGTATGGCGGACTCCATGATCCGAGGAGCATGTTCTACATCTTTCCAATGTGAATAAATGTGCCTTTTATGCACAAAAGAGAAAGTGGCTCTACTTTTCTTCAACACGCAAAGAGGACACGGAAGCAGACACCGTTCCCTCCATCCAAAACTGCATCACAGTTTACTGTTTTGGTTTTTATTTCACAGACTTCTAAACTTTGTTTTCTTTACAGTGGGGAGCATCAGGTTTTCGTCATTCTCTGATTCTGCAGCATTTCCATCTAAACAGCTGAGTCTGGTCTGCAATGTTCATCACTGTGACAGACAGAATGGAAACAAGGATCCAGGATTTGGAAAGAATCTATTAGTATAATGGAGCAGAAAGTACAGGTTTGCTCACTAACAGAAGTCACCTCAGTACTTATGATGTAACCCTGGTTTCAGGGACAGAGGTCAAAGGTTACTGTAGATCTTCAGCAGGTTTGCAGTGTAGCTGCTATTGTGGTCCATCTTCTCCAGAGCTGTGATGTTTTGGGGCTGTGGCTGGAAAACACAGACTTCCAGCTCCCTCCACAGATTCTCTGTTGGACTGAGGTCCAGAGAACGACCAGAACCCTCCAGAACCCTGGAATGTTTTTACCTAAACGCTCTTGTGTGTTTGGGATCATTCCCATGCTGGAAGATCCAGACACGCTTCACCTTCAAAGCTCTCACATGGAAGAAGGTTTTTCTCCAACATCTCTCCACACATGGACCCATTCATCCTTTCCATCGTGCGGATCAGTCGTCCTGTCCTCTTTCCAAACCATGATGCGTCCACCCCCATGCTTCACAGTGGGTATGGAGTTCTTCAGCCTTTTGCCTCCTCCAAACAGCGAGTGGCGTTTGGACCAAAGAGCTTCTTCTGAGCACATGACCTTCTCCCAGTCCTCCTCTAGACCTCCCAGATGGTCTCTGGAGAACTTTAGACGGGTCTGGACATGTTCTACTTAAGCAGGAGAACCTTTGGAGCTCACAGGACTTGAATTAGGCCTGGGCGATAAATCAATTGAATGAATTAATTTGAATTTTCTGTTACGGGTGATTTCAAATATAACTAAACCGAGTTTTTGTGTTAAGGCCCATTTTTGGCTCCCCAGAGCTTCCGTAGCGCTAGTTTTACACGGCGGTATGGCAAGCGACAAACAACAACATCATAGCACTGTTACGACCCCTGGTAGTTGTCTGCTAGTCTTGTGTGTGTGCGTGTGTGTATGCATATGTGTTCTCAGCTCCTGCACAGCTGCTGACTCTGCCCCTATGCAGAGCTGATTGAGGCTGCTACCAATCGTCTGGCTTGGAGGGAAGCTTAAAAGCTCCCAGGATCCTCTGCTCCAGTGGCGGCAGCATTCCTGAGTGGGAATTCGTTCTTCAGCCTGCCCCTGCTGTCTGCTTGGCTTTAGCTCGAGAAAGCCTCTGGTTTCCCCCTCAGCTTTGATTCTGGTTTTGTCTTTTTGTTACATTTACTCTTGTAGTCTTTTTGTTTGCATTTTGAGTAATTCAGTGCCTTGCTATAAAGCCTGAGAATTTAAGTTATCCCACTATTTGTTGCACCTTTGGTGTTGAGTTGATTATTTTTCTTTTAGTCTCCTATGAGTGTTATTTAGACCTCAGACAGCGTTCTGGTCTTGGCCATGGTGGAGCGGATGCCGTCTGACTGTTTGAGGGTCTGGCCTGGCGTCTTTATACACATGACCCGTTCAATCATGTGACATTAATACAGGGAAACCATTGGAGGATAGAAGAGCTTCAGATAGAAGATGTAACAGGTCTGTGAGGAACAGAATTATTGTTTGTTTGGAGGAAATAAATCCTCATTTTCTGCTCCATTACACAAATAAATTCTCAAAAATTCTGATTTCCAGGATTCTTTGTCTACAGGCAATGCAAGGCAAGTTTATTTGTATAGCACAATTCGTACACAAAGTAATTCAAGGTGCTTCACAAAACCGAAAAATGCATTAAAATCACAATACATCATAGAAATAATTAACGTAAAATTTACTTTAAAAGAAAAGAAAATCAAGGATGGATTCATTTCAAAGCTCTGATGGATCGTGAAGGCTCAAACATGGATGATGAAGATGAAGGTTACTCACTCTGTCCACTGAGTGCAGTTCAGTCCGTCCTCAGAGAAAAAGCCATGAGGACAGTCTTCACACACAGTGTTGGCTGTGCTGCTCCCTGAAAGAAACCCTCATCTTCAGCTGACTCTCCTGCAGGAGAACATCTCCACAGAGGCAGGACTCACCTGGTTCCTTCGTCTGCTGTCCGGCTTTGCATTGGGAATGTTTTTCTGCTAAACTGCACCCCGAGTTCTCCAAAACCAGACAAAAGTATCCGTCCAAGACGCCGCAGACCGTGTCTGACGTCCTGGTGCATTTCTGCCTGGTGACGAGGCCGGGACCTGAAGGAGGAAACCATCAGACTCTGGCTTCCAGACGCTGAAGCAGGCTTCCTGCTGGATGTGTACCTGTGCAGAGAGAACAGCTGGAGCAGCTCTTCAGGCCGTTGGGCTGGTCCGTGAAGGTCCCCTCCTCACAGGGAAGACACTTGGTCCCCAGGACCTCTGAACAGTCTCGACTCACAAACGATCCTGTTGGAAAACACATTCATGTCCATCAGAGCAGAGGAAGCTCTGAGACCTGGGGCCTCATTTATAAAACTTTGCGTAGGATTTGCGTCAGAAGTGGCGTACGTTTGAAACATAGGACGTGCGTACGCACAGAAATATTGGGATTTATAAAACCGTGCGCACGCACATCCTACACATCTTTCCCTTAATAAATCACAACCGATTCTAAATGCAGCGCAGCTTTTGCGGCTTCATGACACGCCCATAGTTGCCCATAAATAATCCGTGAAATGCCCACAAATTAATATTCATGGCTTGCTAAATCACGGCAAACACAGAGAGGAAATCAAAAAAACGTAACTTCATTCAATGTGAAGTAGAAGTTATTGTTGGCGAGGTGGAAAAGAGGAGAAAAGTGTTGTTTGGAGGGCACAGTGTGGGCATTACTAATGCCAAAAAGGCACGTGAGCGGCAAACGGTGGCAGACGCCGAAAATGCTGTAGCCTCACAACCTCGGACCGTGGCCGAAATAAAAAAGAAATGAAAGACATGATCGGACATCAAAGTCGAGGCAAAAAAACGTCTAGCGCTGCATCGGCAGAGTGTGTCTGCCACGGGGGGGCTGACCCCTCTTGATGAGAGACTGGCCGCTATTATTGGGGAATCCCTATTAAGTCCCCCTCATCGGCGTCCCCCTCCCCCTCCGTCACTCGGTGACTGTGGTGACGCACCGGGTGACACAGGTAAGAGAAATAACTAAAATGAATGCAGTCAAGTCACATGTATGCAGGCTACACAATTACAGATTATTAATATAGAACAATTTTATTTTAGTTGCTGGGTGTTCCAGCGGGGCCAGTGGTTACGATGCTGCAGCTGAGCAGCCGTCTGGCCCCAGCGTCTCCACGGCACGCGGCTCTCAACCCTCCAGCAGTGGACGTGTCCTCACCGATGCAGTCCTTGAAATGCAGAGGGAAGTCAGTAGTTCAATCAGAGAGGTGGCCAAGGAGTTGGGCGAAATCAAGACCGCCCTGACTGAAATAAACTGCACGATGAGGGAATTCTTAAATAAATAATATTTTCCACACCTTTTGTTGTTCTTTTCAAGCGACGCATCACTTCCAAACGCTGGCGCACAGCAGCAGCATTTGGCTCAAATGCGTGGGGATGGGGTTCAGGGTCGGGGCCAACACAGCAATCGGCGCCAGGGGGTTTTAAGCTGTGCCACATTGTGTAGCACAGCACATGCCAGCACGATTTGGCACACGCTGTCACTTTCACGTGTTTCTTCCATCTGCCGACGGTGTCGCCGTTTCTCATTTCACCCGTTTTTGTGCGTACGCCTGGGTCAGAGCTTGCGTGAAGGACCGCACATTTTCCCGTCAAGTTTGCTTTTTATAAATCTCAACTATTGCGTAGAGAGTGGCGTACGCCTTCTTTTGTGCGTACGCAACGTTTATAAATGAGGCCCCAGGAGTCCCTCTTCTTCACTAACGTCTTGGAGCTGAGTCATCATCCTGAGCTCATCCTAAGCAGCAAAACAAATACGTGTTTAAGTCTAGTGGCTGTGACTGAACTTCAACCTGGATGAACGAGAACCTTCACTGATATGTTCTTTACAGATAAAATTACAAACTTTAAATAATTCAGCAGGATCTCTCATTCTCATTCCTCTCAGCAGACTTATTAAAGTGTTTCTTGTAGCTTTTCCTGTGACTTATATAATTTAACCTTCTGGTGGATTATTTAATTTAAACTCCAGATGAGCGACTGTTGCGAACAGTTCATAAGCCACGCCCCCTGAGGCTCAGACGCTATAAACTTCACGAGGAGCAGCAGAGCAGAGCTGCCTCAGTGGGGAACGTAAACGCATCTCTGCACGGATGGAGCTTTAGATTCCTGCTGCTATGAAGAGCAGAAGCCCACAGCAGCAGTATGGTTGCTTTGCTACGCGACTCGTAAATGTTGCTTTTGGTCTGTTTATGGGTTAACGGAACTAAAATATAAAGTTCCGACAGAACTTGAACGCATCAGCGCCTATCGCGTCTAAAAGTAAAATATGTTGAAGTCTGAATAATTATGGGTTTATCATAATTGTTGTTGTTGTTGTGTGAGGTCTAGGATGTTTGACATCGATAAAGTAACTGCGTTTCTTTTTGCGGAAGAAGGTACTTCCGGCAGAGAAGCCTCCATTTTGTTGCTGTACCTTTGTTGCACATCGGGCAGCACTGTCCGTCTCTGGAGGGGAATTCTTTTGCCCCGCAGCTGGACGCTGGTTCCGACAGGACTGAAGCCAACCAGACTGAGGAGCACAGCACACAGGGAGAACCCGTAAACCCCAGAACCGAAGAAGCACCGAGACCGCGTCCCGCCCGGGACCGTCTACCCGCAGGATCATGTCTTCGGCTCGGCACCGTTTCTTACACCGAGACTCACCAAAGACCAACAGCGGGGAAACCATGTTACTTCATCACGACACGTTACGGACAGTTACAGCCACCTGTCAATCAGAGTCTTTATAAACAGAGTTTTGGCGTAGATTGTCCGGACCGAGGAGCCGCCATGAGAAAGTTAGAGAAGAATGTCGTGTTGCCAGATCTGCCTGGAGAGAAGCAGAAATCAGCAGATTGGGCTCCATGTTTGATGAAATGAGGTGTGAGCAGGATAACGGGCGCACGAGCATGAGAATCATTCAACAGCTGGAAGCTGGGTGCTCATCCGAGGCATCAAAAATAGTCCCCCCCCCCTACTCTATTAAATTCCGCTTGAATGATTTAGCACCCAAGTGACAGTAATGTAACAGAGAAGATCCGGTCATTTTTAAACTAAAAAATCTTTTAAAATAAAAGACAGCTTAGATTCCTACTAACTAAAACCCGCCAAACTGTACGGAGTCCTATACTGTTCATAATTAAATAAATAAATATTTAAATAAATAAATATGGCCTCATGCAAATACACAATCAACCAATAAATCTCTCATAAATATATAAAAAGATCATGAAAAGGTGAAAAACCTGCACACTGATTATAAATTAGCCATTATATTATTCAATATATTTCATTTTGCTTTAAAAACCTGTCCATTATTTTAAAACAGCATTTTAAAATATTCATTTTTAATCATGTGGAATATTATTATAATTCTGTCTTTTTCAGAACCTTGGATTTCAAAATCAATATTTTCCAAAGTAGGTTTTTTTTTTTCATGTTGCTGTTTTTAACAATGGCGTATTTATTTCATGAAGAGCTTTTTCAGGAGAATAATATAATGGCTAATTTAAAATCGGTGTGCAGGTTTTTCACAATTTCATGATCTTTTTATATATTTATAAGAGATTTATTGGTTGATTGTGTATTTTCATGAGTTCATATTTATTTATTTTATTAAATATTTATTTATTTAATTATGAACAGTATAGGACTCCATAAAACTGACGCGCAAAGCCCCCAAATTAAAATTTCTCCGTAAAATCCAACCCACCCAGCTATATATTTAATATTTTCATTTGCAATTTAGAAAGTTTTGTGTGCAACGTGGTGGCAGAAATATCACTCCATATACATCGCACAATCTGGCAACACGGCTTCCTTGCTTGGCTCCTCTGTGACACAGCGGTCACGTGACTTCTCCTGAACAGACACACGCACCAACACGGTCACTTTGAGACCTCGACAAGTGAGACGACGCGTCGGTGTTGCCGGACCATCACTAGTCATCTGGTACGGATTCTGGGTCATCCTGATACCCCAGTGACACATAATAAATAAAATAAAAACTTGTTAATGACGAAAACATCCCTTTACCTTAAAACATTTGAGTGTTTTCTGTCATCCTCACCTTTTTTTCAAAATGTTTGTTCTAATATTTTCTTTCTGCAGAATCATTCAACAGCAACTGTAACTAATAAAATCACAGGAACTAAAACACACTACTGCCAGGGGCGCAACTACCCAATTTGATATGGATATGCGGTCACGTTACAAAACGCCCACCACCACCACCACCACACACACAGACATAAATGCAAATGCACCTAAAGCTATCTAAACACCCCTCAACACTTTAATTGTTTAAATGTATAAATCTAATTACTTCTTAACTGATCTTGGAAATGGCTGCAGATTATTTTTGAGCCATTTTTAACCATTACTGCCTCAATGAGTCCCTAGTTTTGTGTGTTGAAGGGCATTCAGAAGGATATTCTGAGTAATGCCCCCTCCTCTGCATCCTCTGTTCTTCTCCCTCTTCATCATCAGCTGATCGTCTCTCTTTCTCTCTATCATCATCTTCATCTGAGCCTCTCTCCTCGTTCTTCTCTGTTGTGACTGACTTGTCATGAACTCTATGTCTGCACTTATTTTCCCAAAAGGCCACAGTGAACTTTGAACCAGAATGAGCATCTAGGTTTTTGTGGCTTCAATAGTTGAATGATGCTGTATGTCAACAACGATTTCTTTTAAATTGTAAATTATATTTGTGTTGGATATCAGTTAGTGGTGTGAAAGAATAGAATATATGTCTTTATTGTTGTTAAACATCTCCAAATGTTCAACTAAAGTCCAAAGTGTTGTTCAGCCAAAGTGATTTTAAAAGCAAAATGCTGTAAACTAAACAGTCACTCAAAAAACAAATAATTATCCAAACTTTTAACGCTATAAAGAGAAACAAAATCACCATCTAACCCACCATCACACCTACGTATCCCTACTTCTTCAAATAGGAGCAGCTTTTATCATTATTTAGTTTTCTTACAGTCAAAGTATAAAAAACTTTTTCAGTGTTTTGGTACATCTAGTTAAATAAATTATTTATGTATGTCTTTTTTTATGTGTGATTTATTTATAAATTTTTCAAAATAAGAAAACACAAACAAACAATTCAAAACCACAATTACAAATAAAATAAAAATAAAAAAAGTACACAAATGAATAAACAAAATCTTACAAACAATAAAACAATATACTGTGCTACCAATCTGGAAACAGCAGAGACACTGCACAACTCACAACTATTAATGTACCCGAAAGTTCACTGGGTCGTTTCCAAGGTCAAGGACATCACATGCTCCAAGAAAGGTGACCAAATTTCAGAGAATCTACATGTAGTACCATTTAAACAATGTCTGATTTTTTCCAGCTTAATAAAAGAAAGAGAGTCTTTTATCCACTTTGAGTGAGTGGGTGGGCGAAGGTCTTTCCAGTGCATCAAGATAGTCCGATGGGCAAGTAATGTCAGAAAGGCAATAAGGTCCTTTAACCAAGGAGGGAGAGAGTGATTTTCCGGAAGTGTACCAAAAAGGGCTGTCATTGGGGAACGGTGTACTTTGACGTTACAGACAGAGGATAAAGAATCAAATACAGAGTCCCAGAAGTCAGAAAGCGACGGGCATGTCAAAAACATATGAGTAAGATTTGCAGGGCCTAGATCACATTTTACACAGTTAGGATCAGTGCCTGGAAAAACTCTGGCAAGTCTGCTTCTAGACCAATGAGCTCTATGAACCACCTTACATTGAATGATACAGTGCCGGGCGCATATTGATGAGGAGTGAATTCGCCCTAGCACAGATCTCCACTGATCATCATTTATGTCTACATGAAGCTCTTCTGACCAAGTCGCACGTAGATGGTCAGATGACGAAGCAAGGGTGGATAGTAAAAGGTTATAAATTTTTGATATTGTACCCTTCAGAGAGGGGTTGATCCCCATGAGAGTGTCAGTCATAGTGGCTGTTGGGGTACTGGAAGGGTCAGGGAAATGACGACAGATAAAATGACGAGCCTGCAGATACCTAAAGAAATGAGTGTTGGGCAGATTAAAGTTTTTAGCTAATAACTCAAACGGAGCTAAAGTTCCATCTATATAAAAGTCTTTTACTGAAACTAAGCCACGACTTCTCCACAGGGCAAAAGTCTTATCTGTAGATGATGGAGGAAACAAAGGGTTAAGATGGAGTGGGGACATAAGAGAGATTTTTTGAATTCCAAGGTGCTGTTTAAGTTGAGTCCATATCTTTCAACAATGCTTAACTATGATGTTATCGGTATAAGATGTGAGAGAAAATTTAACAGGCAGACACAGAAGAGAGAATAAAGTAGCAGAGGCAAAAGTACAACATGATTCCTCTATTAGTGACCAGACTGGCTTAACAATGTGACTATGACACCAAAATAATATTGTTCGGATATTTGCAGCCCAATAATAAAATAAAAAGTTTGGTAAGGAGAGGCCAACATTATCTTTGCTTTTCTGTAATATGGTTTTTCTCATCCTTGGAGGCTTTTTCCCCCATAGAAATTGGGCAATAGAGTTGTCAAGCGACCTGAAAAATTGATTTGGGATAAATACTGGTAGGCATTGAAAAAAATAAAGAAATTTAGGCAGCACATTCATTTTAATGCAGTTTATTCTGCCTGCAAGAGATAACAGCAGCATAGACCAGCGCTGTAAGTCACAATTAATTTGATCCAGTAATGGGATAAAGTTGGTTTTGAAAAGATCAGAAAATTCCTTAGTCACTTGAACGCCTAGATACCTAATGACAGATGGAGAGATTTTAAAAGGTAAGTCTGAGGGGGGGTAGGCCATGGCCTCCGGATTGATGGGAAAAAGTTCACTTTTATTTAGGTTTAATTTGTAGCCAGAGATCTGACCAAACTCCCGCAGCAGAGCTAAAACTGATGGCATGGAGACAGTTGGATCTGAAATAAATAATAAAAGGTCATCTGCATATAAGGCTACTTTATGATTTACACCGCCCCTCAAGATACCACACATAGAGCTAGTTCTAATGGCCACGGCAAGCGGTTCAATGGCTAGCGCAAATAAAAGAGGAGAAAGAGGACAGCCCTGTCTAGTTCCACGGCCCAAGGGGAAGTATTCTGAGTAGTCGTTGTTAGTGCGAACACGTGCCATAGGCGATGTGTACAGTAATTTGATCCATGACAGGAATTTAGAGCCAAAGCCAAAGCGTCTCAAAGTATAAAACAAGTAAGACCACTCAACCCGATCAAAAGCCTTTTCAGCATCCATAGAGATGACCATTTAAGGGGTGCCAGTTGAAGAGGTGCAGTATAAAATATTCATAAGCCGCCTAATGTTGTGATATGAATGTCTGGTTTTAATAAAGCCAGTTTGGTCAGGACTGATTAATGTGGGCATTATCGGCTCTAAGCGTTTTGCTAGCAGTTTTGCTAAAATTTTATCATCCGCACACGGCAGAGATATAGGCCTAGAACTGCTGCAGCATCTGGGATCTTTATCCTTCTTTAGGATAAAAGAGATTGTGGCCTGTCGCAAAGTTGCCGGTAAAGCACCAATATCAGCTTAAGTCTGTAACATGTTTAGCATTAGAGGGGATAATTTATCCATAAAAACTTAAAAAATTCAGATGGGAACCCATCCGGTCTGGGGCTTTTCCCACTCTGCATAGACATGACAACATTCTTTAGTTCTTCAGCAGTGAAAGGCTTATCCAATTGAGCAGCTACATCTGCTTCAACTGTCGGAATATTAAGATGTGAAAAGAAATCTTCATAACGTTTTTCATCAGGAAAACATTCAGAAGTGTATAAAGCAGAATAAAAATCCCTAAATGTGTCATTGATAGTTTGAGGATTAAGTGTGAGTCCATCAGAGGTAGAGAGTTCGGTAATATTTTGAGCTGCTGTTGACTGTCTAATCTGGTGTGAGAGTATTTTATTAGGCTTATCTCCGAACTCATAATAGCTATAACGGGTCCTGAGTATTAATTGGACTGCCTCGTCGGTGGCTATCGAGTCAAATTCTGCCTTTTTTATAAGCAATTCCTTAGATAGATCAGCACTGGGGGATTCTGCACATATATTTTGCAGTTCCGATATGACAGAATAAAGATCACGGCTCTTTTGTGAGGCTATCTTATTTTTATAGGCACTGTACGATATTATTTCCCCTCTCAGAAATGCTTTACATGCTTCCCAAATTGAAATTGCAGATGCATCTGGTGTATTATTAGTGGAAATGTAAAGGTCTATACGTTCACTGATAAACTGAACAAAGTCTGTGTCTTTGAGAAGCAATGGGTTAAAGCGCCATGGAGACCGTGACAAAGAGTTGCCTGGGGGAGAAATATCAAGCGTAACAGGTGAATGGTCTGATATTACTATGGGGGTGTATTCGCAGTAATTGACAGCAGAGAGCAAATTATTATCGATGAGGAAAAAATCTATTCTAGAGAAAGAACTGTGCACCGGCGAGAAAAAGGAGAAATGCTTAACATTTGGATTAAAATGACGCCAGACATCTGTGACACCATATTGTGACATGAAAGGGTTATGGCTTTAGAGGATTTGGACACAGAATAGGGCTTAGATGAGGAACGATCCAGTGTTGGGTTAAGGCAACAGTTAAAATCACCTCCCATTACAAGCTGGCTGTTGTTTAAATTAGGAATGGAAAGGAAAAGTTTATTAAAAAATTCCTCACTGTCAAAGTTTGGACCGTAGACATTCACTAATGTGAGACTCTTACCACAAACTCTGCCAGAAACTATAATGTAACGGCCATTGGGGTCTGATATTACCTCAGTAACAGAAAATGGAACTGATTTATGGACAAGAACAGCCACACCTCTGGCTTTACTGTTAAATGATGAGTGATAAAGTTGCCCAACCCACCCAAATCGCATCTTCAAGTGATCAGCTACTTTCAGATGAGTTTCCTGCAGGAATGCAATCTTTGTGTTTAGCTGTTTTAAATGACTGATTACCTTCTTTCTTTTAATTGGAGAATTCAATCCCTTCACATTCCAACTAACAAACCGTAAGGCTCCTCCAGGAGCCGGTGGGGCATTAGGACCCAGCATATCCTATGTTTGAGTGAAATGATTCTGGCCCCAATACTCTGATATTAATAAACTTTACAGGAGAAGTAGCACAGAAAAAATAATAACAAAAATGACAAAAACACAACAAAACTGAAAAAGAAAAAACAGTTGTTACAAAAGGTAACAACCAACCCTCTGATATAATTATCAGCATATTTTAATACTTCCTTAATCCTAACTCCCTGCTACCACAATGGGGCTACAAAAATATAAGAGCAATTCAGTTTCAAGAAAATAACCTTATTCAACCACAGACCTGTGATATAAGAAAAATAAAACACTGCCTGTTTGCAGCTTAGCTTTTTTTTTTTTTTTTTATAACATCAACTCAAATCACACTTTGGAACCAATCAGTAAAATGCTCAGATTAGGCACACGTTTATATTTGTCCAAATAATGCAAAACGTTTTCACCTCTGTTTAGGAGACGTTGCGTGTGTCCTGTACAAACTTTTCAGCCGCTGCCGCCGATGCAAACCACTTTTTCTCTCCGTCCGGCAAGGTGATGCGCAGTTTGGCTGGGAAAAGTAAGGATGGTCGGTATCCTCTCTCATACAGCTCAGCCATGGCAGCGCGGTACTCATTACGGAGCTTCAAAACGTCTGGACTGTAGTCATCGTAGAGACGGATCGCGTGTTCCTTGTAGGATAAATCCTTCCTCTTACGGGCCTCGCGGATAATTAAATCCTTCACCTGGAAACGGTGTAGACAGAGAATCACAGGCCGCGGTTTGGCTCCCCGCAGCGGTTTGGCCCCAGGTATTCGATGAGCTCGGTCAATCTCTGGAGGTGTAGGGAGAATGTCCGGGCCAAAAACGTCAATGAGGAGCTGTGAGAAGAACACACTTGGACGAGGGCCTTCCATGTTCTCAGGTCGATAGAAGCCTCTATGTTGGCCAGTTTCGTGGCGAAAGTTTCAAATGAGGACTTAAACTCAGTGGAAAGGGCCTCTTTATGTCGCTCCAGCAGAGCTGTGATGTCTTCCAGGGCTGAATTAGCACCAGCAGCTGCTAGGCCAGGGTTTGGCCCTTCTTTGTCAGTTTGTCTGGTTTTCAGCTTCGACATTTTTACAATAGGTTTAACTGGAATAATTTGAAAAGCAGTTCAGTCACCAAATGTGGAATCAGGAGGGTGTCTACAGGTTAATAAGGTTCAAGTTTTTGAAATGCCCATGCGGAGCAGGTTGAGCACGCGTGTTGCAGCTCTCACTCCATACCGGAAGTCTATTTATGTATGTCTGAAACAAAATCAGCACAAACTAGCTCCTTTTTTCTCTTCATGATTAGTGATGCTTTAAATCCTGCTCAGTACAGCTGCAGGACACTTGTGACCATTTTACTGATAGCTTTAACCTGATTGTTTCCACGCCTCTTTTTATCACTGCTATGATGTCTCTCAATCATTTAGAGAAACTTTTCTTCTTTCCTTCAACATCTCTGGCATTTCTGTTTGAGTCCTAGATTTTTTTTCTTTTGCCTTTCCATTGTTAGCGCGCTGTCATCAGATGACTACACGATTCAAATAAAAATAATCAACCGCGCGTCTACGCCAGAGCGCGCACCGGCACGTTCACAAAGAGACGTGCTGGAGCATCTTTGCGGAAATCCGAGTGCAGGAGGAGCGTTTCGGGCGCCCAATCAGTTATGATGTGCATCTGTTACTGATCTTATAAATGTAAACAAACAGCTGTGAAATTAACAAATACCAACTGTAAATAACTTTCCCAACTTCGGTTTGGTGCCCTCTGTAGTCCGGCGCCCCTATGTGTTGCATATACTGCATACCCACCTTTTTTTAAACACATTCAGACGTTGTTCTCCACATTGAGCATCAGTTGAAGACGTTCCTGTTTCTATCAGCTGCAGGTTTTCTGCTTCACATCTGGATCTGGGGAGGCTCTCATGTGGGTGGGGTCTTGAATTGGACAGTGGGCAGTTCTCTGGCCTGCCTGGGCTTGTGCTCTCTGTGCTCCCTGTGCCCCCGATCTTTGCCGCTGGGGGGTCCTGCAGTGGTCCATCTAAGTCTGGTCTGGATGGGTGGTGTGGGGTTGTCTGGTGTGCAGACTCCCTCGATCTGCTTCTCTGCACAGGTGTCTGGAGGGTCCCGTCTGCAACTGCAGTCATCAGGTCAGTGAGTGGGCGGTAACCAGATACTCACCTTACATTCTGTTTTATTCCCCACATTCCGTCACATCATCGTCCACAGTAGAACAAAGACAAACAACTGAACACCGGTCTCTGTTCATATTTACACAAACAGGATATTTGTATGTGTGCAGCAAGGATTTATGGACATGTTTGCTTGTGTGCATACATGTATGTGTACATATGTGTAGAGTTGTATTGTGTACATGTTGACATGTTTGTGTGGGAAGATTTGCGCAGCCAAATGTGTATATTTGTAGTAGTTGAGTGTCTGTGGACAGGCCACGCCCTCTGGGTAAACATCTACATGTTAGTTGTAATGATGAACATCCAGCAGCTCGTTGCCTCTTTTTGTTTGTATTTCTACCCCGTCCTATTATTTAACCTTCCTCTAACTTCTCAACTCCTTTTTTCCTTTCTAGTCCCCCCATCCCTAATGTCCCGTTGTCACTCTCTCTTCCATCCAGTCCAAAAAGAAACACCCTAAATATGATAAAAGTAACAGTTCAGCCTCAAATACAAAAGGGGTTTATACAAATATACACCTCATGTGTCAGAAGATCCATCACACCATGATGTAACAGTAGAATCTGTCCAACACAAGATGCTTTTAGTTCTGATCTGCTTGCTCAGCTGTTGGACAGGACAAAAAGTTTAAAGTTCTACTGAGGACTACCATCAGTGGCTGACTGAAGTATTAAGCACAGTACTGCAGTAAAACATATATATGCACATAATAAAGCTGTGCATATTTGTTGTTATCATTGGCTCCTACAGATGATGTTGTTCATTAAAAAGGTGATTAAGGAAAAAGTTTAATTTGACATGTTTCAAGTGTAAATATCAGAAAATAATGTAAAGAAAGTATTTTGTGTTCCTTTGGCTCTTTGCACTTTTAAAACATACATGATAAATTTTCATCACTTACATTCATGCAGAGTAAAAGTAGATTATTTTCATGGTTGTGACTTTTTCTCCTGATGTTTGGATGAAGACAGAAGCTCCTCCCATCACGCTGCAGTAAAGGTCAAAGGTCATCTTTTGTCTAAAGTTCAGTTTCAGTTTAAAGATGATAAATCCTCATCAATCATGTCTGTTGAGTCACAAACAGCAGGAGCTTCATGAAGCTGCTCAGATTCAAGAATGATGAAGAAAATCAGAACCAGAGATCCAGCTGGGTTCTGCAGAACATGAACTCCACAGAGAACAGAGACTGCACACGTCTTTATGGGGTTCTAGTTTCTGCTGTGAAGAGGAAATCTTCAGGAGTTGATCTATTTTGATGAAGGAGCTGCTCTTTCACCTGCAGACATCAGCAGTTCAGACAGTCAACATTCATTGGCCTGGGTTCATTGGATCCAGTTCTGTGTTGGTCTGCAGGAAGATCAAAGATTCTATTTAGATTCTCTGAACAAATCCTGCTTTCATCAACAAATGTGTGAAATGACAGTTTTACAAACAAACATACCTCTGCTGCATCCCTGTAATTATATAAAGAAAAAAAAAACTTGTTAATAACTGAAACATCATTTAACATCAAACATTTGAGTCTTTTCTGTTATTCTCACCTTTTTTCCAAACTGTTTGTCTTCTTAAATATTTTCTGTCTGCAGAGCCATAAAACAACAGCTGCTGTAATAACTAATAAACCAACAGTAACTAAAACACCGATCACTACTGCTGACACTCTCTGACGTTGTTCTCCACATTGAGCATCAGTTGAAGGCGTTCCTGCTTCTATCAGCTGCAGGTTTTCTGCTTCACATCTGGATGAACAGAGGAACATTTTTACAGGAGAAGCTTCAGATCAACACATTCCTGTTTGTTCTGGAAGAAGCTCTTACTGTCTGTGTGGCTGACAGGACGTTCCTGTTCCATCTGAAAATGTTCCTGAGCTGCAGTCAGAGCACTCAGTGTCTGTGGAGGCCGTTCCTCTCTGGCTGATGTACTGTCCTCCTTTACAGCTGCTGTGTTTCTGTGCTGCTGAACAGCTCTTTGAGGAGGAGTCCACGCAGAAGAACCCGTCCAAAGGTTCACACACCGAGTCTGAAGTCAGTGTGCATCCAAGCTTCACTTTCAGTCCAGAAACTGTCAGTAAAGAAACACATGACTTTGAAATGTTCAATAAACAGATTAGTAAACTTACAGGATTCTGTCTGCTGTTAACGCATTTATTCTGAAGACATGTTTAATGTGACGCCACTTAAATGCTGAGAGGAAAACAAGGAAACTTTACTTTGAAAACACAGCAGGTAAAAGCTTGAAAGACAACAATAAATCAATAACTTAAATAAATCAATACATTTGTACCTGAATCACACAGAGAACACAGTGAGCAGTACTGTAGTCCGTTAGATTTCTCATTATAAGTTCCTTCAGAACACGGCATACAGGAAGTACTTCTGAACTCTGTGCAGTGTCTCTGAACTCGACTTCCTGTAAAGACATCAAGAGATCTTTGTCAAATAATATCTGGAAGAGAATTTCTGTTCATCTGTTGAAGGTTCTTCCATATTAAACACATTATTGCTAAAATGATTTTCTGTGTCTTCTTTATATGAACAGTGATGAAGTTTGAACCCAAGCAAAGTCTGATCTTACCTGGAGGACACATTGGACAACATTCACCGCTGATCTCATACTCTGTCTGATGACATGACAGAACTCTGGAGACTCTCATCAGCATCATCTGTGGAGAGTCAGAAAAGGTTCTTCATTAGCAGCGTTGGGTCCCTCGCCTCAGTCCGGAGGGGAAACCCATTCTGGCAGGGGAAACATATATTGGCACAGCACTGGTTTCATCCATCATTCATTCATCTGGATGATAATTAATTCTCTGTGATTATCTTCCTCAGTGTTTCAGCATGTTTCCCGGCTGCTTCTGAGTCAGCTGATGCCGTTTCTCCATGCAGGAGCCCAAACTTCTGTTCTAGTAATTTAGAAACTGGTAGAGCAGCTCTAGGAGGCCGGCATGCTCTTCATCTCAACCCCCTTTCTCAGAAATTCTTCAGGTGCAAAAGTCTCATCCAAGCGTCTTGAGTTGTCTGAGCTTTTTTGATGAACTGGAAGAGTCACGTGACTGAAAAAAAAATTGCGAATCACTTCGTAAAAGAACAGAAAAAAGATTTGGTTTGACGAGGAATTCTTATCCCTTATGAAGCGGAGAGACAATGCAGAAAAGGGGACTCTAAATGTGTAAAGGATTATACAAACTATCACATATTAAGGAATAAAGTTACAGAATTATACTTAAAAAAAAAGGATATTTAGGACAAAAAATCTGTTTCCATGAATGACAGTAAACGATTGTGGAAAGTGTTACAAGAACTGATGTGCAAAAACAAAGACTTTGAATTTGAATATGGAAATTGACATTATTATTGTCAGTTGGTTCTTAATACATCTAAAACAAAATGCTTTGCTTTTGGTTCAAAATATTTGTTGAATGCACCATGTTACCTGAATTTGAGTATTGACAATAGTTTGGTTGAACAAGTGACTAAAACCAAACTTCTGGGCGTTAAATTGGATGATCAGCTCTCTAGGAAAGAGCAGATTAATCATATAGTTTCCAAGATGGGCAGAGGTATTGCCTTGGCTCAGAGGTATGCGCAGTATTCTCCACCTTCAGTTTATATGCATTAACTTTTCCATTTGAACTGTTTCTATATGTACATTTTTCTATCTATTACTTCTTCTCCCCCATGGCTGGGGTGTTTGCATTCGGCTCCTGGAGTCGTAGCCCTGCTTGTCCTCTGGCCTCTTGTTCTGGGTCCTCCTAGCTGCCTGGACCTGGTGTGCCCAGTCACCTTCAAGGTTCTCTTTTATTTAGCTTCTATTGTGTTATGATAAAGTCTTCTTTATTTGTGCATAAGGGGTTTATCTTGTTATTTTATTCCATGTGTGGGTAATGGTGTTTCTGGGTATTAATTTATCATTTTTTTCATGCTATGTCCAGCATCTTGAGCTTTACAATTATCCCTTGTGTTATCTTAGATGACCCCCCCCCCCCCTTACATTGAGGTGTTCTCCCTACCATGACAAAGGTGGATAAAGGTGGAAAGATTTCATGTAATCCATGGACACCAGTGAAGATCACAAATCATTGAAGAAAAGAGGTTCAGAGCTCTGTCTAGTGGGTCTAGATGACCCAACTCCCAATGTTAAAGTGCCTAGGATAGAACAAGGGATGAATTGAATCTGAATTTGAATCGTGAGAACCAGCCTCACCCAGTCCTGGAGAATGATCGTGCTCCCACATTAATAAATCTGAACGTGGGGGAAAAGTCCCTTCCAGGTAGAGTCTGCACCGCCCCCAGGCTAACACACACCCACTTTCTCCAGGGAGCCAGTGGTGATTGGGAGAAACGCTTTTTCTTTATATGCACAACATTCACATCCATCTTTGTAAAAGTTTGGATGTTGTTTGTTGTCAAAACACAGACACGCTGCTGAGACGACTCCAGGTCAACATCATGAAATGGGCAACACCCACAGGGAGCAAAAGGCGGAGCCTCACAGATCGAGGCGTCTTACTTCCATGTAAGAAAAGGAGCTGTGAAAATGACTTATATTTCATACAATATTGTTCTTTAGTGTGCTGCAGGTATTATATTATCATATATATGGATACAAATGACTATAAAAAGGTTGAGAATAGCATGATACAGGCCCCTAAGTGGTTGTAGATGAGTGTGTCTTTGGAAAGGCTCCACCCTTTAGATAAAATGATATAATGATCAACCTCAAACAGTATGAGTGAAGATCTGACCTCAGAGAGATTTGTTTACAGCAACAGAGGATCTTACCAGGAGAAACAAAGATGTCCAGCTGTCTGACTTTAACATCCTTTTCTACAGCAGAAGGAGGTTTCTGGGCTGAAGACACCATGCTGGTCCATCAAATCCACCAACAGGAGTTCACACCTGAAAGAAAGAAGAAGGATAATCTGGATTGGACAGATTTATCTCCTGTCTTCACATGTTGGAGCAGCTGACCCTGGTGCAGTGTGGTGTGGCTTAGACCAGGCCTTAGACCAGTCACATACACACACACGCACGCACGCGCACACACGCACACGCACACACTGAAGGAGGAGGGTTTGGGGAAGAGAAGGAGGGCGGTAAGAATGGGTGCCCTGTCTAGGCTACCCCACCTTGGTGGGACACAGCCTGGGTATAAAGATAGATAGATAGATTTTTTTCACAGTTGCAACACATGGAAACCAGTTTGTAAGCCTTACCATGCTCTGGTTGGATTTCCGTGTTTCATTCCATCTTTCATTATTTAAAGTTATTCTGATTGGATGCCATCTCTATAGTCTAGTTCCTCTCGTTTTTATTAGTTAAAAAAATATCAATACCTAAAAAAAACAAAGTAAGAGATTTCACCTTTTCTCATACTGTTCTTCATTGTCATTATTTTTTTCACAGTCCCAAAGCTGCAAGGCAAGGCAGGCTCATTTCTGAAGCAGGTTTAATACACAAGTACCTTAAGGTGCTTTAGGGATGGAGTCTACTAGAGCTACGACGTGACTAGGAAGACGTGCAGAAGCAAATTTTGTCATTTTTGCGTATTTTCTTTCATCAGCATTTCTGAAACAATCTCAGGAGTCCACATATGGTATACAGGTTTACCTATGTTCTATAATCTTGGGCCAGGAGGGATTACAAGAGGAGATTTTGTTTTCACACCCGCCATTCTCTTCTTTGTTTCTCTTAATAAGGCCATCGAATGCTGGTATACACCAGGGGTATGTATGTGGGGGTTGGACCCAGCACCACTCAGACTGATAGGCACTCGGATGAGCGGTGAAATGTTTTAAGAAAGAAGATTTTAAGTCCAGGTGCCTACAGACCAGTTGACCTTGAAGAAATCTCGCTGACAGTCCACTGAAATACAATGGAAAATGCTAATAGTGCAAAACATCATAAATACCCTACAGGTAGGATCACACCAAATCATGCACTAAGACAATCAGAATGACTTTCTTACAACATTGTAGACGTATATAAAAAATATAACATCACAAACATTGTACCAATGTTAGATTAATCTCATTTTACCCGCTAGCCCTCACGTAGGGCACACCAGCTACACACACATGCTGACTGTGCTCAGAACACCTGACTTTGCATGTCATGGATTACAGAGAAAAGCACAAAAGCTATTAACTATTTACAACCCTAAGTTTTATGTTTATAAGTCATGTAAATCGTTTTTTATTCCTTCAATGCCCTCGCATGTCTTTTGCATTCAGAATTAGTTCTGATAGATTTACAAGTCATGCACTTTCAAACAGCTGGATTTAAATTAGGATTTAGTGTGTCCTTTTGGACTATAAATTAGGTCAATACAAAGGAGATACTATGAGCTGGAATGTAGCAAGTATGCTGCTACGCTCAAAGATGACCAGTGGTCAGGGCTCTCAACCCCGGCAGCAACAGACCACAGCAGAGAGAAAGAACAGCGTAGAAGAGATGGAGGGGATAAGTGGACCTTACACGAACTAAATATTCATGGTAGGAATTTGGTTTGAAAGAAAATTGTAAAAGAAAAATGCATATTTTATGTCAGCTTTAATTATCGTGACTGGTTCAATGTCAGCTCTTAACTCATCCAAAAACCCAATGCTATATCTACAAAAGTCTTTGCCTCTATCATGTTTGCCTAAAGCAAGAATCTGCAGAATTTATTGGCTCTGCTTGTCTTCTTTGATTGGATCCCTGTTTTCAGATTGAAAAAAAATAGACTGCATGAGCGCAAGGTTGTGCCCGTATAGATCTGAATTTTAGATGTGCAAAATATAAAATGTGGAAACCTTTTTTGGCTTTAATATCACATGGCTAGCACTAAACTGATACATATTCATCTGAGGCTAAGTTTTAAAGAGTGCTCTGCCAATTTAACATACGCATTTGTTTTAGGGAACTACCTGTAATATGCTTTTGCTCTGCTTTGCTCTTGTGATTTTCAGCCCAAAAACTTTTTGGGATTTAGGCCCTTAAATAAGCAAATAGATGTCTGAGATCTAAAGACAGATACATAAGTGGGCTTGCTCACCAAAGGGGGGGTGAAGGTAAACATGCATTGAACCCAAACAGATCTCTAGAGGCATACAAATCATGAGATATTTGGATTGATGAGACAAAGATCACCGTTTGTGGAACTAATGGTTTTAAAACTGAATGGTGTTGCAAAGGTGAGGATTTCAAAGAGAAATGCACGAAGCCTACAGTGAAACATGGTGGTCCTTAAAAATCTCAGTGCTCATACAAAATACTAGATGTAGTTTTTGCTGCAGAGTGTATTTATTATTGCTTCAACCAATTGAAGTAAAACTGAAGATGATGTGATCTGAGTTAGATCATTCATCTTATTTTCATGTTGAGGAGTTAAAGAAGTGTCCAATAAAACTCAACCTTTTGGAAAGTTTGGAAATGTTTCTTTTGTTCATTGATCTACTGATTAAGTTAGTGCTTTCTAAAGGGGGGGGGGGGGGTTCTCATTTATGCTGAGCACTGTTTGTATCCAAACAAACATGTTAAGCATTTCCTTTTGTCAAGAAGAACCAACAGCAGCTGATTAGTTTTCTGTCTGGGATTTCAGTGGAGCTGGAGTCCAGCTGCAGAGGAAGCTGGGAGCATGTTCGAGCAGGAGCGGGGGCCTACCTGGGTATTCATCTGGGGAGGTTCTGTTCTCAACAGAGAATGACTGATGTGATGCTGATCAGCTATGTGGACACTTTCTCTAATACGACTCTTTTTGATACAGTTGTTTACCACAAACAGACTTTCTCCAGATGTATTGCTTCATCTAATAAATGTGAGTGACATGTATGTTGAATAAATGCTGATTGTAAACGTAACACTTGATGAAATGAATGAAGAAGCCCATAAAGTAAAACCCCCAACTGTGTCTCTGTTTCTGTTATCAAAAAACATTCATGTTAAGTAATAAATATACTGCATTGCTATGAAACCATTTGATTTATTTTCATATCCATTATTACAATGCTCCCATCAGCAATCAGTTCTTTCACCGGCATAAAAACATTTCTAAACAACAGCTTTAAAATGTCAACATCAACTTTGTTAATAAAGCTATAGAACTTTAAATAGTAAACATGGAGCCACTAAAGGCCAACTCTTACATAAAGCAAGTCTAATATGAACATTTTAAACTGCAGTTTTCATCAAATGAATATGAATTTGTTTGGAGTTGTACCAGTGTTTGATGCGATTCCTCATAGATGTTATTTTCCAGATCATCAGCCTGAGGCTGAATGCAGGAATCATGGCTCCTCTTCCTCTCCCCAACACATCCTTTACAAACAATCAGGATTATGCAGCAGGTTGAGAAATAGAAGGCTTTTTTAAGATTAAGGTTAAATAATAATAGAGACTATATGGAAACTTGACCTGCAGAAATAACACATTTTAACTTAACGTAGTATTTTTTTGTACTTTTGAAGTTCATCATTTAAGTATCAGTTTGTATATATTATGTATATGGTTCAATGACATTGTTCCACATATTAACCTATTTACTGGTTTCAGTCTTAAATATATTTTAGCAACACTGATCCATATAATTATGAATATCAGAATCATCCAGGCTGACTCAGAGTTTCTTCTGTTGTGTTATCACCAAAAACAGGAACAGCTAATCATCCAGGTTTCTTCTGCACATGTGTAACTTTCAGTTAGCATTAGCTACAGTTAACTTCTAGCAGTGGTGGAGCGTGCATCACACTCCTTTGGTAGAGCTACGTCTGAATCCCTCAGCCCCTCATGAAACATTTTACGATGCAGAAACCAGCTTTGCATTGCAGACGTAAAATTCCTGTAGCCACAATAAATGCCTCTAAATAAACTGAATCAACAAAACAGTAAACAAATTTCATAATGCAACTATAGCTAACAAAAACATTGAAAAAAAACACAACTTTTTAATATTATTTATGATCATTTGACTCATCAAAAATTTGATTATTTGAAGACAAATCCATCCTCCTCTCTTTCCTCTAAACAGTCCATCACTGTCATGTGGATTTTGGTCTTCAGTTTCCTCCAGAAGTCATTTTCTATTCCATCATCAGTGCTGAGAGCCCAGTCTGTCCAGTTGTGTTTCTGTAGGTTTGAAATCATTTTAGAGCAGAAAATGTCTGCTGGACAGACGCAGTGGACACAGGAACGGTCAGTCTAAACACACAAATTTGTACGGCTGCTTCATGATTCAGTCAGATGTTTCTGATGAAGGAAGTCGAGGAGATCAGTGGGAGATTTTCCTGCTAGATCCTCCATGGATACATTACAGTCAGTCTGTTTTTAACTGAGTCAGATCAAAAAGTGCTCCATGGATCTGTGTCAAACTGGACTAGGCTGCATGAGACTTCCTGAAACTTCTGTCTAATCAGAAGGTCTGAAAACTGTGACATTGTCTAAGCCTGCTAGAAGGCCCTGCTGACACCAAATCACAATCTGATTGGTTGAAGGAAATAAATGAACAACATTGATTTCACATCACAGAACCTTCAGAAATCACGGGGATTTGTTTTGCCTTTTTGATTTTAATTTGAAAAACTAATAAACAAATGAAACACTTATTTAAATTTCTTTCTTTTAAACCAACTTTTGCTTTATAATCTGGGCAAAAAGGTGAACTTTCCTTCTGAAAAGATGCTTAGGATCACTAAATGTGATGCTTAGAACACACCACTTTAGTCTGCCATCTCTCCTCTGAGTAAATCAGGGGTCTCAAACTCAATTTACCTGGGGGCCACTGAAGGCAGGATCTAGCTGAGGGAGGGCCGCAACTTCAACGCGCACACACACACGACAACTTGTGAGTGTTTGACGGCCAGGAAATTTGTATGGAACATTTACTATACTACTAACTATATTCTATTATTAACTGTTTTCTGTACAAAATGTACTTATAAAATTCTCATTCAAATTAAATAAAATACCTAAATAAAAAAATCAATAAGTAAATAAATCATTGATACATTTCTGTTCAGTGTGGATGAATATGATTGTCTGTAAATCTGGTCTGGACTTGGATTTATTGAAATTGAAGGTGGAGAAGTCAGAGAGGATGTGTTCCCAATTTAGAGTCTGTGTTGAATTATTTTTTTAAGTTTACTCTTTAAACCACAAATCAGTAAAAGAGAAACAAAATTCAGAAACCATTTTTGAATTTTCTTTCTTATGACTTTTTGCACATTTAAACTCTGGTCACAAGTTATTGTAGAGCAGCCGGTCAGCCACTCCTATATTTTCATAGTTGAATTCAAACTGTGGTTAAAAGAACGGCCTCTGTTCACTGGAGATCAGAACAATCGTTACAGATACCTGGGATCAGAGAAAGGCTCCAAAATGACTACAAAACAATGCATTATGGGAAACATATCCTGATGGGTTTTGTAGTTGAGTTATCAAAAATAATTTAAAATACCAATTGAATAAAAAAAGCCTACATACATTTAAAACATTCGAATAAATATAAAATATATAATAACAGATCAAACTAAGGCCGCATTTACACTGCATGGTTCAAGTGACCCAATTCCGATTTTTTCCTCTCACGTGGCACAGATCGGATATGATCGGTGAACGTGTAAGCAGGACAAAAGCGCATGGATTCCGATTTTCTCAGATCAGATTCAGGCCTCTCTCATATGTGGAAATAAATCAGAAACAAATCGGATACGTGCATTAGCGTGTGCCATGTAAGCAGACAAATCGGATATTCCCCAGTAAATGCGAGTCGTACGTCAGTGACGGCAACTCAGGACACCACCAACTGAGATCACATGACTTATTAAGGTGCTTTTTGTGTGCTGATTTTGCTGTCAGCGTGTTACCTTTCAGCCTCAGGCTTCAGACCGTAGTTGGAAGCCGCTGTTATGTCCGGTCCGGACGCAAACGGTAACTAATGAAGCGGGACACCGTTGCTATGGAACAGGCTAGAAGCCGTTTATTTCTTTGGGGGGCGTGTATGATGGGGACCATGTGTGTGTGTGAGCGCGCACGCGTGCTTGTGTGTGTGTGTTTGTGTGTAAGGAGAGAGGGGGGTGTGAGCGCGGAGCGGGGGACTGTCGGAGAACCGTAAATTAAAAATAAGGTGTCTCCCCCAAAAGTTTTAGAGTCTTTCTTAACCCACTCTGGAGGCTGAGGGTTCAGAACGGAAAAGAGAACCCCGAGGAAATCTCCCGTGTGTTTCTGACTACGGTCAGAAAAGAGAAGTCATCGCGCAGGAAAGGTTCAACACTTGGATCAAACTGTTCGGACAGCACGTCTGCAAACACTTCCTCATTCAAAACTCAGAGAGAGCCGAGCAGCCCTCCTTCTTTTCCTCCCCCGTGCATCCCCTCAGGAGCGCCCAAGGCAACGCCTCCTTCCGTCACCGCCTTGCCTCCATGACAACCGCAGTCACTAAAGTCCGAAAGAGGTCAGCGGAATGCGGAAATACTGCTACGTAGTCCTCAGAACGTCTACGTTTGATAGTTTCAGCATTGTATAGTGTAAATGCAAAAGTCGGATACGGGTCACTTTTAAAAGAGTATGTAAGCGGGTCGTCAAAAAAATCGGATATAGTCAGAAAATCGGATATGAGCATCAAGACCTGCAGTGTAAATGCGGCCTAAGAGGGACAGGCATATTAAAACTAAATTGAATGTGACAACTCCAACTTCCTGTTGTCCTTCAGTCTCGGTGCAGCTTCAACATCATCTCAGCGACCCCCCTCCCGGCCTGCAGCCGTCTGGTCTCCCCAACGATGCAGACGTGACGCTGGTTCATCTCAAACACGTCTATTGTTGCATTTTCCCCACGTATTTTTAGTGTATCTAAGACTGAATCTTGTTTTTGCTCGCACGTATTTAATGTTAAAGCCCCGTCAGCTGTCACGCATGTAGGTATGTGACATTTATTCTCTTCAGCTGGCCCATCTCCTGGGGGAGCAGTGTGCTGCAGTCACAGCCGCACACGAAAACTGTTTGGTTGTACGCCGCCACACGCCAAACCGTAACCATAGCCTTAACCCTCCTCCGGGTCCGTGCGGCCCAGAAAAAAGTTCAGCACTGACTGCATGTATTTAGAAAATTACATTCTAAAAAGGAAAGTAAGAAAGTCCTTAATGTGGTCCGGAGAGGGGGCTGTCAGGTTTCCCTAAATCAGGGAGGAAACAGCAGGGAGGAACAACTTCTTTTTTGGAGAAGACCAATGTCTGCTTCAGCCTAAAGGAGCGCTCCATCTGGCATTTTGCCTGCAGGGTGTAACTCCTACAAAATGGTGAACACAGTCCAACACAATGTACTAAGCAGTAAATGGAGAAGGAATTTGAACACAGCCTGACTCAATGATTGACCTCCGTGTTAAAGCAGGAACTTGAAGCTGTTTCAAGTTTCTCAGCAGTTCCTGTTTTTAATGTTTAGACTCACTTTCTGTTTAACATTCAAAAAAGAAAAAAAGTTAAAGCAAAAAGTTACAGATTCTGTTTCTACCATCAGTAGATATTTCAATTTAGAGACAAAAACGTTTTAAACAAGAATTAGAAGTGTTTAAATGTCTTAAAAACCCAAAACAACAGTTCAGATTTATTGGTACTGAAAATGAAGTGAGAGTTCAAACTATAAACCAACAACAGAGAAGAATCTCCAGTCTGACCTTCACACATGTAACTACTTTATAGTTTTAATATGAAGTGAAATAAATCAAGAGTTTGAACATCAGCTTCTAAAAGTTCACTGAATAAAGTTGAACAGACGGTTTCAGGTCTTTTCTGTAACCTGCTATACAAAAAGCTGGAAAGAACATTTACTTACTTATTCTTTTACAGGATGATTACCAAAGACTTTCTCACTCCAAACATCGATTTGTTGTCATTCTGAGGTTTTCATCCACAGAAAAAAAAAAAAAAAACCCGCGCAGTTTATGGATCAGCAAAAACGAAAGAAGAAAACCAGGAAAGAGGCGTTGACCGGCAGTCTGGAAAAATCCAGTATTTATAACAAAACAAGAGGTAACATGACCCGTGGTGCGTTTAAGGACCGTGGTATTTTTGTTCATATGAGTGTCTAGTTATACTGTAGCAAAGTTAGGATCCAGTAGATGGAGCTCATTCCCCATAAGTGGCTCTTGTTGTTGATAGACTCTCTGTAGAAGGTACTGTTGTCCAGGTGAAATGTGTTCTGAGCTCCATTTGGATTCAGAACCTTTTTTCTTTGAAACACTTCTAATAAATGGCAACATAACAAATAGAGCTACACATAAACATAAAACAATTGGAACAAACAAATCAGTTACATCACTGAACAGAAGAAGGGGGCAAAATAAAGACACAATAATAAACCACACATTAATGGTAAGGGTGAGAAAGAACAAAGGAGAGAAATGTTTCTGTTTTTTATTTTTCATGAATCTCAATGAATCAAAACATAAGAAAATCTTCATTTGAAATATATAAAAACGTGGTTTGGTTTCTGAAATTTCTTTGTATTAATATAAAATTTGTCCGTAAAACATTAAAAACCAAATCAAAACAGTTGGTCTGGACAAAACCTAGTTAAAACAAAACAAGCCTCATTACATGAAAAAGAACTATATGGTCGAAGAATTAAAGACAGTGGTCTCTGTAAATGACAGAAAATATTCTTTTCTATATGTGCATTATAGTTAATCTGCTCCCTTTTTGTGGCACCACAGCGCCTCCCTGTGGTCGCTTTTCTTTTGTGACATGCGCACTTCCTTGTTCAGTGAAGCACGTAATTTTCCTTCCTTTCTCTTGTTCGCTACACACGCACATGGACGGTACGCTGGCATGGAGTCAACATTTTGAGTTAGCACCCCCTTTGGAAGCGGAATGAGGTACAAATATTGATGCTGTGTTTCGGTTTTTGTATTTCTTTAAGTAAATGTGAAATTGTTTATTTAATTTATGGAAATATGTTTCGAAGGTCCTTAATTGGTGGTGCACAACGTGTTGGTGCCTGTTATGCTAATTTTGTGAAGCTAATTTTGTGAAATTTGTTATAAGTGAAACTTTAATTTCTTTATTGTATTTTTCTTTAGTTTTCACGGTGCATAAGTACACGTGGTGCTTTGGATGGTTGTGACAAGGACCAATAAAGTACGCACCTGTTGAAGCTCGAAGCGTCTCGTCGTTTATGACCAAAGAGGGGCCGCTACAGTCTCAAAGTTACTGACATTGACTGCAGTCTTAACGGAACCCTGAAGATAAACTGGTTCAAATCCTGGATCAAACACAACCAATCCTTCTGTTTTGTGTTTCAAAGTATTTATTTAATAAATTAGATGGCTTAAAGTTGGTGCTTATTTTGATGTTAATAAGCTCGCTATAGCGTTATCAGAGTTCCACAAACAAATTCTGCTATACTGGAAAATATTGTATGTGCATTATTTCTCACCACACTCAAATATTATTTGGAACAACAGATAAATCCTCCACAGAAACAAGTCCTTGTTTTGTGCTGAATGGTTTGGACGAAGTGTCTGGTTGGTAACTGATCTGATGGACACGGATAGTAATTTATTAGATTATGAGCAATTGGTTGTTCAAGGTTGACGCCTTGTCCCCGCCCCTTTCTCGTGATATTTTTGTTATGATTGACAGGTGATGTTGAAGCAAAACCATATGTCACACACCAGGTGATCTGCGCTGCGTTTCGTCCATCTGGGTGATCTCAAACACTCTTATGGTGCATCTTGGCTGCACATATTTGGTGTCACCAACATGAATTTCCATCAGTTTTGTAGTTTTTCTCTGATCTCAGGTATCTGTAACGATTGTTCTGATCTCCAATGAACAGTGTCCATTCTTTTACAAACCACAGTTTGAATTCAACTATGAAAATATAGGAGTGTCTGACCGGCTGCTCTACAATAACTTGTGACCAGAGTTTAAATGTGCAAAAAGTCATAAGAAAGAAAATCAAACAATGGTTACTGAAGTTTGTTTCTCTTTTACTGATTTGTGGTTTAAAAAGTAAACTTAAAAAAAAAAACATTCAAGACAGACTCTAAATAGGGAGCACATCCTCTCTGACTTCTCCACCTTCAATGTCAATAAGTCCAAGTCCAGTCCAGATTTCCTGACAATCATCTTAATCCACACTGAGGGTCTCAGCTGTTTGGGAGGAAGTGCTGCCAAGTGTCCATCAGTAAGAAGAAGACAAGAGAAGAACCATTGATGGATTTACAGAACTGTAGAATTGGAGTCTTCTTTGTGTTTAATAGTTATGTGACAACGAGCAGTTGTCACATTAAAGAAACAGGCAGAAAAGTTAATTGACAGTTTATTAGTTTAATGCAGTTAAAGTTAAGCAGCAGCAGCAATGTTCTTCTAGGTCAGGAGCACCTGTGAAAGCACATAGATTTAAATATTTGTTTTACACCTGCTGCCTTGTCTATGCCTTGTCTGATTGTGGTGACTCACCTCTGTGTTCTGTGTCAGGAATGGTCCACCAGCAAAAGAGGTCCCTAAGGGTACAAGGACCTTATATTGGTTCCAGGGAGGGAACCAAAATCATTGTATAGTTAACAGGGGAGATTTAGATTAGTAATTTTAGTATTGGAGTGAATTATTGAAATGTTTTAGGAACAGTCTGTGAATTCTAGTTTTGCATGGGGAAATTATCTATTTTTATAGGGGTTAGGGGAACTTTGAATGTACATATTTTAATATTTGGTGTAAATAGATTTTCTGTGGGAACCTGGGTGGATGGTAGCTCCCAAAGGAGAAATCCTATAAAGGTGGGAGTTGTAACCATTGGGGGGTTGTTGTTGGTTGGTGGTAAGAGCTGGGCCATGACTGTGAAATGCCAACAGAAGAAAGTGGAAAATAAAGTTTGAGTAAAAATTTAAGTCCTGAGACTCCGCCTGTGCTTCTACCATGAGGATGGCCTCCGAGACTACGAACTGAACGTGACAAGTTAGAATTCAACAGTGTTAACTGAACTGTGTTAATAGGGACATTTAAAACAGAAAACAGTAGATATAGAAGACTCAATCAACAGAAATGTATTACTGATTTATTTACTTATTGACCAGCGTCCGACTTAAGTTCCAGGTTCCAATCCCTCTTCTTCCATTTCCGTGAGCCCTGTGTTCGTCACCCCACCCTCCTTCGGCTTTCACCTGTGAGCTCCGTTAGGGGTAGTTTAATTCCCAAAGTTTTCCATGGAGATCTTTGTTTCATGTATCTGAACGGAGCTTTATGCCAAACTAAAAGAAATATGGAATACATTTTCTTCACTGCATGAGTTGCCCGACTGAAATGAATGTCCCACATTGATTTTGCATTAGGAGGCCTTCACAACTCTTGCTGAAGGCCCTTACCCTGCCTGGCAACAGAGGACAGCTCAAATGCTGGTTAACGGCTAAATGGTTAAATGCTGCAATGTGAAAGCACGTCTGTCTGGAAGCAGCATAACCATCACAAACACAATGGACAGACATGTAGAATGATTTAATGAGTCTGCTTTGACATAATATAATGAACACATGATTCAGATACTTCTTAGGCCTTCAGAGAAAGCCTTGAAGGCCCTGACGGCCCACCACTGACCAAATCTGAAACTAAGCCAGTCTTTTGAAAACTATTAAATCCTCCAGCACTTTGCTCCTTCTCGTTAAATGCAGAAAAGTCATTCTGACTGGAGGGGCACAGGTCTAGAACCAGATAAAATGTAAACAGTAAATTATAAAATCTAAAAAACAACTCTTTACAATTCAACTTTTTACTTTATAAATGTTTGGGTTTTTCCTTTTAAACAAAGTTTAAGTGAAACAAAACAAAACGCAGAGACCACAACACAAAATAAAAATCAAACTGCACAAAACAAAAAGAAAAACGAACTAAAAGGTTTAAATGTGTCAAGGATTTGAATTCGGACACAAAAGCAGGACGGCAGAAGTTTGAATCAAAATAAGGATCCTTTAATCCAAAGAAGCCGCTAAACTCGTGAAGACCGAGGTAAAACAAGTAGAACGTTACGGTGACAAGTGAAACAAAATCAGGAGCTTATATAGACATCATAAATTGAAAACAGGTGGGTAAAAAGGTGCAGGTGAAGACCGGGGTAAGTTACCTAAAGAACCAACGGAAGACAGAACATGAGTTAACAAAATAAAAGCCCGAACCCGGAAGTGAGACACAAATGAACCGCCCTGGCCCCGGCTCCTGACAAAATGAATCATAGTAAAGGTTTAAAAACACTAAGCGTCTCAGTTTTGTGAAGCTGTTCTGGTTTTTTCAGTAATGATTGTGTTTTGGAGAAGGTTCTCTCAGTTCTCAGGTTGGTTCTAGAGATGTTTCTAGATTAAATTTTTTCTTGCAGACTCTGAATTCCACCTTTGGATTCTCTATAAAAGTGAAATGGTTCAGATTTAACCTCTTTTCCTGCTGTGACTCATTTCCTTCATGTTTCTGTGTGGATGGTGCTTCTTCTTGTAGCATCTGACTCTCTCCCTCGTTCTGTTCTGCTGCAAGTGTAGCAAACTATGGCCCCCCGCCTCCCCAGCTGAGCGCAAAATCATGTTGGCGTGCCGCTTGGAGAAAAATAACTAAGAAAGTTTCCCCCTTTCTTAGAATTTAGAAAAACAACCCGTCTCTGCCTCATGTCGTTCTCCTCAAACTTTAGGGAGCGGCTCTCTGCTCTGCTACTCCTCACAGTGTCTCTCTTCGTCTCATCTTTGAGCCATCGGACTTTGATTTTTCATTAATGGGGCTGCAGCAATGAGGGCATGTCTGTACTGTGGTGACCTGTCTCCATCTGCATTAGCGTGCATGCGTGTGCGTAGGTGCCAGTTACTTCATCATTTAAAATAAATCTCTGTTTTGTTTCATTTAACCAAGAGAAAATATCAGAGCCTACAAGACCTAAGTAACGAAGTAACGAGGGTTGTAATTTACCACCAGAATTGGAACTGTAATTTATTAAGTTACTCCGTTACTGACAAAAGTGATTATGCTCGCTTAGTTGTCTTTACGCCCTTTCAGTTATTGGCATTTATGTGATTCCATATTTAAATACCAGGAATTTTTAATTTGAAATGAAATACTAAATCATCAACCTGCAGCACCCCAATCCCATAAGTGAACCCAGTTTTAAAGTGTGCTGTTTTGTCATAATGTGTGTGAATTGTTTTCATTTTCCACTATGACGCGATAAAAACACAGATCTGTCGTCCATCTCTGTCAGACTCTCTCAGCTGCATTTGTGGTCATTTATTCACCATTTGGTTGCTTTCTGAAACATCGCAGACAATTCACACAGAACTTCCAGCAGTTATGTTTTTTCAACAGAGGTTTTATCAATCAATTTATGATTTGTATAGCACTCAGAAAAGCAGAGGTAACCAAAGTGCTTAACATAAAATCAGATAAAATCACTGAACAAAATGATGCAATAGAGAAACAATAACCAAAAACAATAACATCAATTAATCAATAAAACAATAAGATAATAAAGCAATAAAACAATAAAAGAATAAAATTAACAAAATGAACAAGCTGACCCACTAGATCTGCTCGCTGGAGTTAAAAGCCTGGGGCAAAAGAAGACTTGTTAAAAGTGTCTTAACCCTCCTATTGTCCTTGGGGTCAATTGGTAAAAGATGTGAGTAATATTTGAGGAGAACACGAGGGTTAAAATCACTGATGGTTCTGGCAGACATCACAGAAAAGGGGAGAACATTCTAGAGTTTAAGAGCTGCAACCGAAAAGGCTCTGCCTCCCCGAGTCACCAGCCGAGTCCTGGGAACCATTAAAAGCATGTGATCTTCAGATCTGAGGACTCTGCTTTGACGATAAAGATGTAACAGTTCAGAAAGATACTGAGGTGCCAGACCAATCAAACATTTACAAACCAGAAGTAGAATCTTCCAAAGGATTCTAAAAGACATAGGCAGCCAGTGAAGAGAGGGTAATATTTGAAGTGATATGCTCACACCGTCTGGTCCCCGTTAACAGGCTGGACGCTGAATTCTGAACCAACTGGAGATGGCGGAGCAGAGACGGTCAATACCTGTACAGAGAGTTCCAGTAGTCCAGTCTGGAGAAGATCACAGCATGGATCACTTGTTCCACAGCATGAGGAGGAAGATATGGCTGGACTTTGCTGATTTTTCCTTAAGTGATAAAAACTAGACTTATGAGATTACCTTTTCCTCTCCATCCAAACAGGATTTTCATCTCCTCTAAGGACCACCACCATGATGGTGGTGCATACCCTTTGTCCAAATGTAGCAGCAACCAGCAACTGTGACCCTGAAATCTGTCAGTCAGGTGGATGATTGGATAGAAGAAAACTTCAAAAGGCAACATTTGTCTAGTTTAGTCTAAAACATTGACCTCAGTCTCAGAACATTTCTTTTTGTGTTTTTAAAGGCTGTTTTTCTCCTAGCCTCTGAAGTGATGCATCATTCTCCACAGAAAGCGGGTCAAACTCTGCTCCTGAAGTGATGAAGGGTGGAGGAGGAGGAGGAGGACGGGAGGCCGTGCTGCAGAGAGAGGGAGGTGAAAGAGAGAGAAGGCATCTGTAATCCTCTAAACATGAAGTGCGGGTCAGAGCGAGGCAGCCTCAGTGTGAAGGATGGCCTCATCCTCCTCCCTCTCAGCGCACAGAGCATCTGTGGTTGTGGGCGGCGGCACGCAGCAGGATGACTGCTCCTCTGACCCTCCTCCTCTGGGCTCACGCCGTCAGTCTAACACTGGGTGAGTATGACGGCTGCTGAAGCAGAGTTTAAGCATGTGAGCTGACTGTTGGCATCAGCACCACTCAGAGTGTGCTCAGCTGCCAGGGATTTGGGCTAAAGAGCTGGGATGTTTTCCATGTTTCCTCTGGGATGCTCAGATGTGGTCATTTGTGCTCAAGGTCAGAGTTTGAGTTCTTCACTTGGACCATCTCTGTTTCATAATGAGAATGTTTGGAGCCTGATGAAGAAATGGCTGTGAGGAGAGAAGAGTTAAAACTGTTTGCTGCTATATTATCTGAAATTACATTTAAAAAACCTGAAACTTCAGAGGGAGGCTCTCAGACATGGAGGTGAGTTCAAAAGGAGTTCAGAAGAATGACAGACTTTCAAAATGAAGTAATGGATCCTGGTTATGAGGACAGATTGCCTTTTTCTTGTTTTCTTTTGTTTTGTGCGGTTGGTTTTATTTTCAGGTGTTGTTTAGCAGTTTAATTTTCAGTTGGTGATGCTCCTCCTGTTCCCTTAAACCTCAGGTTTTGGCTCCTCACACTTCAGTTGTTCCCGTCTCTGTCACTTTCCGTTTAAGTCCAAGCGTCTGCTGACAGTCTTCCTTCTGGGTTAACAGAGTTTTTAGAGTCATCAATGCTGTAATATTTGCAGTCCATATTAACAGTGGAAAAGAAATCATCAGGGTCCACATCCTTGGACTGATCATGGGAGCCACAGAGTTTGGCATAAAATTTACAGTCTTTTACCCGGGTTCCTTGAATTTTTCCCAGCTTTTTCAAATAAACTTCTGGCGATGTCGGCATTCCTTTTCGTGAGGTTTTCATTCATGAAAACGTTGGTTCCCCTCACATTTCTTCCTTGCTTCAATAAAGCTGCTTTCTGTTTCCGATTGACAAACTTTAAGAGGATTGCTGGTTTGTCGATGTCTCTTCTCCTGGGAAGCGGTCTGCAAATCTCCACATGGTTGGTGTCCAGAGAAATTCCATTGGACTTTAGGAACTCCTCCACCTGTTTTTCCACAGATATCGTCTCCTGCTCAGATTCCTCACCGTTCCCGGCAGTCACTGCATGCGCGTATGACCGGGGTTTGATTTTCAATCCGGTCATAATCCAGTCGTTAGATCTGGAGTTTTGCTCTTGGTCATCCATTCATTTTTTGATTATGTCCATCCTGTTGAAACACTCCTGCAGAGCCAGGACCTGCTTCCCCTATTCAATTGCATCCAAAATTCATTGATGAACAATTTTCATAGCTTTGATCTCCTCCAGCACAAAATCCAGCATCTTCCTCAAGTCCTCATATTCCTCCGACACTGTTTTTTTTTCAGTGGCATGTTTAGGAAATGCTTTTCTCAACATTTACCCTTTTCTTCAGTAAATAGAGTTGAGAAGTGCAAATGCTCTACGCCTGCGTGGCGTCTTCTCCGAGGATGGGAAGAAGTAAAAAAAAGTTTCAATTTTAAGTCGATTTACAGGAGGGATCTGAGGTCCTGCTATGCAATCCAAGCGTCAGGTGCTGTTTGAGAGTTGCAGCGCGATTTGGGTGTTAGACGCAGCGCGTCAAGAGTAAAAAAATCTGACCTTTGGCGAGGGACTCAGCTGTAGGCCCATGACGTTTTCAGTGTCTCCGTCAAATCCAATATGGGTGATCGATGCGAGGGTTCTCATCCCAAACTTCCATCTATTGTCTTAACTTATTGTCCTGGCTGCTGTTGGGCAAAGGGAGGTTACACCCTAGACAGGTCATCAGCCTGTTGCAGAGACCAGGGAGGTGGAGCAATCTCTGTCTGCAGACCAGCCAGCCAAGTGCTAACGGAGGGGGGGTTAGGAGTGGGTGGGGCTTTTATTGTAGTACTTGAGGGAAAAAATGTATTTCTGTGACTAAAGTTTCTGAAATGACAAATAAAAGCAGATCAGATCACTGCTCTTCAGGGGTGTTAGAAAAAAATTGATTCGGCAATATATTGCGATAGTTCATTTGGCGATACTTGTGTCGATTCAAAATGCCATCATGACGATATTTAGTTAATTATTTTCAGCAGAACACACGCAGCCTCTTTGAGCAGCTTTATTCTGCAAGAAACAACAGGAAGACCTCGGCCAGAGGCATCTTGTTTCGTTGTTGTGAGACATGAACTACTTAGTTTTACTTGGGTACGGTACTGAACCAAAACTCTGTGTCCTGTTGCTGCCAGTAACAAAAACACTGATTGCAGTGCTTTTTAGAGGCTCAGATAAGAACGAGTGAAGCACTGCAGCTTCATAGCGGCTGATAGGCTGATGCAATTAGCAACCAAAATGCTATCGGCAAAGCGGGGCCAAAGTTCTGCAGAACCTCACAGCAATAGATTGGCTGCAGCGGTGCAGAGCAGACTGTCATGTAAACAAAGCATCTTTTTCACATTAAAGCTCTCCTTCATCCTGGCATGCTGCCTCATCTTCACACTTTGTTTCGGGAAAGAATTAGTGTTTTTTTTCCCCCCTTCATTTTTGAATCACCATTCAGGCTCCTGAACCATTTAAAAGTCCTGGAAAAGCTACATTACACAATGTTGAAAACAAACAGCATTTTATTAACGTAATCATACTTTTAGAACCTTATTGGTTAAGGCACATTCATTTTTTTCTTATACTGAAATTTATTATGTTGTGGAAATCAGACAATGTTGACTGTTCCCTTTACATAGTTTAAGTTACCAAAATAAAAGCACTGTGAATGTGCTTAGCTAAAAGCAACTTATATGTGAGATGCAGTTGCTTAACATTGTGATCTGAATAAACTGAATTGGAATTTTTTTTTTTAAATGAAAGACATATTGAAATTCAGGTAAAGTTTTTTCTAATTCATATTTTTTTAACAAGAAAGAAAATGTGTTCAATACCGGGATACGTATTGTATCATGGGCGCGTATTGGGAAACATATCGTATCGCCAGACTCTTGTAAATACACACCCCTACTGTTCTGCAGCAATACATTTATATGATACGATCCCAAAGGTCTGCCAGTGTGAATGATGCTTGAACAGTTACAGTAAGAAAACTCTAGCAAATTTGTAAAGTTTTATATAAATCTGCAGCTTTGACCGAGTTTGTCTGAAAAAGAATTTAAAACCTTATTCAACCATTTAATTTTTTACAGTAATTTCAAACTTTTTAATTGACTCAGATTTCAAAACAACTCTCGTGATTTAATAATAAGGGATTGGATTTATCTGCGCTTTTCAAGACACTCAAAGTGCTTACATTGTGTCCATTAATTATTCACTCCTCATTCATACTTGATAGTAACTATGGTTGTAGCCACAGCTGCCCTGGGGCAGACTGACAGAGGCGTGGCTGCCATTTCGCGCCTTCGGCCCCTCTGACCATCACCGGGATCATACATGCACATTCACACACCAGTGGAGCCACACTGGAGGCAAGGAGGGTGAAGTGTCTTGCCCAAAGACACAATGACATTTTTGGCTGGTGGGAGCGGGGATCGAACCACCAACCCTTCGGTCATTGGACGATCTGCTCAACCACCTGAGCCACTGTCGCCCAATTTGCCATAACACCACAATGATGAGACGCAGCAACTCAGTGAGATGTGGTTAGATGAATGCAGGCTCATTAGAAGAGGGAAAGATTTATAACAATTATTTAATCTTTCCCCAGGTGGGTGTTACAGTTAATATTGTGGCGACCTGGAGGTCTTGTTTCCTTGCTACATCGACATACCAGCTGGATCGGTACAATAAACTGATGAAGACCCTTGTCAACTAAACAATTCTTCTTTTTTGTTTTTTTACTATTTACTACACTGGGTAACGAGAGGGGCAGAGCTGTCCACTGATCGCTACCTGGTAGTGTTTTGGATTTGCTGGTAAGAAAGGAGACCGGAAGGACTTGGCAGACATGAATATATGGTAAGGGTCTACAGGGAATATCTGGCTGAGCCCTTCGTCAGGGAGGTCTTTACCTCCCACATCTAGGAGAACTTCATACAGGTACAGAGGGAGGCTTTAGACATTGAGTCCACGTGGACCATGTTCTGCACCTCTCTTGTCCCTGCTGCTAGTCAGAGCTGTGGTTGCAAAGTGTCTGGTGCTTGTCACGGTGGTAATCACTGAACCTGGTGGTGGACACCAGAAGTAAGGGATGCTGTCAAGCTGAAAAAAAGTGTCCTATGAAGCCTGGCTGGCTTGTGGGGGTCCAGAGGCAGCTGACAGGTATTGGCAGTCTAAAAAAGAGCTGAGCCCTGGGCTGTTGTGGAGGCAAAACTTGGTCCTGGGAGGAGTTCATGGAGGCCATGGAGAAGGACTATTGGTTAGAGGTTCTTGACAACCATACAGCACCTCAGGAGAGGAAAGCAGTTTTCTGCAAGCACCGCTTTCAGTGCAGGTGGAGAGCTGTTGACTTTGACTGGGAACGTTGTTGGGTGTTGAAAGGAATACTTTGAGGATCTCCCCAATCCTGCTGACTTGCCTTTTTTTGAGGAAGCAGAGGCTGAGGATGTTATGGTCGGGCTATCCATCACCCAAGCTGAAATCAACGTGGTAGTCGACGAGCTCCCTAGTGGGAAGGCTCTGGGAGTGGATTAGGTCTGCCCTGAGTACTTTAAGTCTCTGAATGCTGTTAGTGTCTTGCTCACATGTTTCCAAAGTGTTATGTGACAGTCTGGAACTGTACCACTGGACTGGCAGACAGGGGTGGTGGCTCCCTTTTTCAAGAAGGGGACCGAAGGGTGTGTACCAACTACCGAGGAATCACACCCCTCAGCCTCCCTGGGAAAGTCTATGCCAGGGCCAAGGGGGGGTTGTCTGATAGTCAAACTTCCTGCCCTGGTGAGTGACCTATGGTCATGAGTTCTGGGTCATGGCAGAAGTTACAGGATCCCGAATACAAGTGGCTGGAATGAGCTTCCTACGTAGGGTGGCTGGGTGTTCCCTTGGAGATAGGGGGAGGAGCTTAGTTGACTGGAGAGAGCTCTGACTTTAGCAGCTGCTCCTCCATATCCAGAGGAGCCAGTTAATGTCCAGATACCTCATGGATGCCTCCCTGGGGAGGTGTTCAGGGCATGTCCCACTGGGCGGAGGCCTGGAGAACAACCAGGACATGCTAGAGACACTACGTCTCTTGGGTAGCCTGGGAATGCCTCGGGGTGTCCCCAGAGGAGCTGGGGTAAGTAGCCGGTATCATGACCGGCTCAAATAAAAGCTATGACAAACAAAAGGGAGAAGGGGTAAGGCTTAACAAAAGTTTATTTTCAGCGCAGACTGAACTTAACTAAATCTGCAAAGAAAAGTAAGGGAGTTGGCAAGGCTGCAGGATCATCTGCCAGGTGGTAGAGAGCAACGGCACGAATCCCAGCAGCCTTTATACCCTCTTTGGGACTAGCCAAGTCTAGGCTTAGCCTGGAGAGCGGAGACTCCAGCCTAACCAGGACCTGCAACCAAGAAAGGGAAACATACACACAAAAACACACAGGCCTGGAAGAGGGGAAAACTGGGGTTAAAACACCCCCCCATCATACAAGAAAGAACTCAAAAGGTTTGTAAAAAGAACAAAACTTAAGCAAAAACAATGATAAGAAAAATGATAGACATAAAAGGAGTTCAGCAAAGACAAACATACCAGCCTAGGCCACCCAAGAGACGTGGTGTCTCCAGCATGTGAATACCTCCCCAGGGAGAGATCCAGGAATTATCTGGGTCAAAAGCCAGAGCCACCTTAACTGGTTCCTCTGCATGTGGAGGAGCAGTGGATCTACTCCGAGCCCTCTCTGGATGACTGAGCTCCTCCCCCTATCTCTAAGGGGGCGCCCAGCCACCCCACGAAGGAAGCTCAATCCAGCTGCTTGTATCCTTGACCCCATGCTTTCGGTCATGACCCAGAGCTCACGACCATAGATGAGTATTGGAACGAAGATCGACCGGTAAATTGAGAGCTTTGCTTTTTGGCTCAGCTCTCTCTTTATCGATGGTCCATTTTCTCTCCAGGTTGATCCAAGTCAGATCAGAGCTGTTCTCCCACAGGCTGATGGCCTGGATGTGGAAAACCCAGTTTGTTTCTTTTCCAGGAAATGTTACCAATTATTTAACCACAGCCCAAGACAAGAAAAGAGGGGAAAACTAGGACTGTAATCATGGGGAGAGGAAGTCTGGGCATCTTTGCTTGGACTGCTGCCAAAGCGACCCAGTCTTGGATGAGCGAGAGAAGATGGATAGATGGACCTCTTGTCCTATAAATGTCTGTATGGTGTCAAGACACAAAATGATAAATGTGTCCTTTGTGATCATTTTTTTGCAATTGTTGGTACTTCTGTTTGTTTGAAGAGGACACTACACACCCAGCACTATTAAATCCAACTCAAGTTGCCATGATTCAGCATGAAAAAGTTCAACTGGGTGAACTTTCAGTGCACGATTAATGAACACCAAATTCGTATGTGGAGTCTGTGTGTAGCAACCCACGATCACGAACGTTCAGGACACCAAAGTCCAAAGTCCTGGTCTACATGCGTTAAAATAGACTTTAATTAAAGTGGCTGCTTTAATGAGAGTCTACGCAGCCGGTCTGAATCCAGCTTTATCCCAGTTCTATTTCCAATTCAATGACGTGTCAGTTTCGTGGCACCAGGTCCAGGTTTCAAAATAAAGACTTCTGCTGTCCTTTCAAAATAAAACTTTATAAGACTTAATTTCATATTTATGGTGAAGAGCTCACGCGAGAATGCACATTAACACAGTGGACAACACCACCATGGTTGATGAAATTTTACTGTGGATTCAAAAAGATAACACCTTCTGACACAAAGCATGTATCTTACAAGGACTCAGGAGCGAGAGGGAACAGGGTTTGATCGTTTCAGTGTTGAAGGAATGAAGAGACTGAGACAAATAACTTAAAATGGGGGGGACAGCACAAACCACTCCTCCTGGATCCAGGGGGGTGGGGGGACGGAACGGAGTCAGATTCCCCACTCAGTGGAGATGCACCGCACACAGACCAGTGTAAATTCGGGGTAAGACTTCTGTTGATGCTCCTTCAGAAGACCTCTGGGCTGTGCAGTGAGCCTGCAGCTGTGTTGGTGGCAGAAACAATCATCTGAATGCAGCTCAGACATTTCAGAGCAGGAGAGCGGCCGGACAACATTACCTAATGCTGTTTGGAGATTTCTCCCTCAGGGATAAGCGAGCCCATTGTCTGGCTGTGACCCACATGGCTTAGGGTAATCTGTACTTTGAAATGATTAAAAGCTGGTGGCTGTTCCAACCATCAAGAGTGCGCACGTTAATCCCACAGCAGAAATCGCAGATTTTCTGTCCATGATCTTGGGAGCTTCTGCCTAGATTCTGGATTATGAATAAATGTGTTCTGCTGGAAACCACACAGTAGCCTGAAGCCCCCCCCCCTTCCACGCCCCGCCATGCAAGCATCAGGGCAATGAGGACGTCCTCTGGGTAAAACAGGGGCAGCTGCTTTAATTACAGTTAACATTTTGGCCTGCAGGATTCTAGGAACTGGCATGACATCACACACAACAAAAACCTGCTGGTGTCTCCAGCCCTGTGTGTGTTTAAAAAAAAAAAGAATTTGTTAGACAACAGTCTGCGAGACACCAGTGAATTCAGACTGTTGATCTACTGTTCCTGGGAGATGTAGTTCTTTTGCTAAGTTCAGGTGTTGTGTTTGTTGTCTTGGAGCCTCACATGACATGTCACCCTTGTGCGCAGACGTTCCCTGTTTGCTGGCCTCTCTTTGGATCAACAGTGACTCATTTTCATTTATTTATTTTTAGAGAACCATCCACCACCAGCCAAAGAGACCCAAAGTGATGTACTCACATTATGTAATCATAAAAACATAATTATAGATATAAAGATAGATTTAAAACAGAGATTGAAACCAACATGGAGACGTTGGATCAACATGTTGAGCAGTTCTGGGTTCCCTGAAGGACTGCTGAGAGCTGTTTAGTTTTTCCTTTCTCCTCCTGCTGCATGAAAATTAATAATAATGAATTGGTGAAAAGTGGACAAACGTGTGTCACTCCTGTTTTAATCTGAACTATGCCTGTGAAATTGTTGAACTGCAGGTTTTTGTCCTGAAATGATTAATTGTGCAGTGGAGAAGCTAGTGGTGCTTCCTGGATGGTTTGGCTTTGGTGAACCTATTCCTGAAGGAACGGATCTCCGGATTCTTTTATAACCACACATTTGCTGGAGAGCTTTCATAGGCTCATTTCCACCCACCCTAAGTTTACAGAAAATCTGAACAGTGAAAAAAGAAAATTATCTATCTATATATATAGCACTTTTTACAAGGATAACACCACTAAGGGCTTGATGGTATAGTAAAAATGCATTATTAATTTAATAAAATAAGTAAAACATCTTTGGTAAGAGACAATAAGTTTAAACAAGTAAAAGACTGTCAGATGCAAAAGTTAGCTAAAAGCTGAACTGAATACAAATGTTTTCAGAAGCTTTCTAAAAGAACCAATAGATTCAGCTGTATGGAGGGCAAACGGCAGGGAATTCCAGAGTTTAGGGGTTCCAGCATGAGAGGACGTGACCCTGTCTTGTTGTCTAACTAGAGTTATTGGAGGAACAACCAAAGTAGGTTATCAGATTAATTCAAATTACAAACAAAGTGTTCAAATATCTTTTTTAAGCATGCAGTTGGGGTGGGGGTGGGGGGTTACACCAGATTATAATCCTGATTTAGAGATTAATATGGACGAAGATGTGGAGAAACTTTGTTCTGATGAAGGCCATCCTATAATTAGATAATGTAGATCTATATTTGGAATTCCAGAGAAGAATGAGTGAAACAGCTTTAGTCATTAACATTAGAGGCACAGAGTTGAAGCTGTGATATGAATTAACCCTAAATTGACGACAGAACCACTGTTATGTTATGTTAGTTGTTACTTTTTGACATTATAATATTACAGTAGCTCCCTTCACACAGAGACAAACCGGTTCTTTGAAAGGGGATTTACAGAAGGAGCTAAAGATTCTCATCAGTCTCAGATTCTGCAAATTGTCCATCTTGAAAAAACTGAGAGGTCTGTAATGTTCATCATAGAAACACTTCAACTGTAAGAAAAATCCAAGATATCACCTTTTATTTGTATAATGGTGCAGAAAATGAGGATTTGGTCAACAACAGAAGTTCACCTCATTACTTTGTGATGTAACCCTGGTTTCAGTGACAGAGGTCAAAGGTTTTTCAGTTCCAGAATAACAGCACTTCACTGCTAAATCTATATGTCGCTTTGTAACACTTATGATCAAAGTTCACAATAAAAAGAAATTAGGCAGGTTCGTCTCAGGGAGGAAATGTGGAAATGTAAATCACACAATAAACTCCTTTAGCTGGTTTGATGCAAATATATTTACAGTGACCGAAATTAACAATGACAAAATGTACAATGGGTAAATAATGTTTTTTATTTCCAGTCCAGTGTTCAAACAAGTTCACCCTCTTTGGGTGTTGCAGTAAGAGTCTTTGAAGTTGATGAATTTGCTCCAATGCTTGTTGTTTGGTAAAAGTTTTTGCTGAAATGTTCGTGTGGATTTGTTTGTCCTACCGCCTCAGTGGGGACTGCTGGGCATTTGGTCCAGGTGGGCTCAGCCGGCTCCCATCATCACATGGGAGGAGACAGAAAAACCTGGCCTGTATGAACAGGACCAAATGATTTAAAACATTGAATTAGGTTTCAAAATCATTTCATGACAATTCGTTTTCATAATGTGCATATTCTTCCTAAATAGAATACATCTGATTAATTCCAAATAATTAATCATCATCAAATCATAATTCACAAAATCAATAAGCGCATGATCAATAGTTCATTATTTTAGAGTACTCATAATTACATTTATAAATAAAAAAGGTTCTTATACATTTCTCCTTCTTCGTTTTACATGATCACAAACTGAGATCAGCTGACGCCTGCACCAGCTGCTGACTCGAACACAAAACAAATATGGGGCGCCGAATGGAAGAGTTAAATATCCCCGCCACTGATTTATAATGAAACGTACACAGAAATCCCGTTCCGAAATCTCGCGATATCTCCAAAAGCGTGTGTACAACAGCTTAACCCTTGTGCGATCCTGAGCACTTTAACATTGTGAGTGACTTGGAGAAATAAGACCCATTACATCATAAAATCTCAACAATTAAGGATTATAATTTGGGAAGTATAAAGACGGCTGATTTTGAATCAATGGTTGGAACCTTTAGAATAAAATGGTTAAAAGACTTTATGGCTAACCCTGACTCAATATGGTTTCATATTCCTAAAAACATCTTCAAAAAAGTAGGTGGATTAGATTTTTTGCTGAGATGTGACTTTGAAATTTCCGAACTTCCTATACAGATTTCAGGATTTCACAAACAAGTACTTTTCCACTGGAAAATGATATTTAGTCACAATTTCACCCCTCACTGCGCCCCCCTGTGGAACAACAGAGTAATGACCACAAACAGGAAGACAATACTTCCATCAGAATTGGTTTGACCACAAGATTCTTTTTGTAAGTGATATTCGTGATTCAAATGGAGAAATTCTTCAGTTAAGAGAATTCAAAAGTAAATATGATATTGAATGTTCAACCAAGGAATTTCAGAAAACCTGCAATTACCTGAATTCCAATTACTTTAATACATTTAATAAAAAATAAAATATTGTCTTCCAATGTTCAAATTAAACTACCAGATTTAGTTATAGGAGAAATAAAACGTAGTGAAAAAATTGGTATTAAATACCTAAACAAATCCTTTAAAGGTAAATTATACCATGACTTTTATGGTAAAGTGAAATATAAAATACAGCGACACCTGTCAGTCACACCAGGTGCTCAACTGTGGAAATTCATAAAATGGCCAGTGGTCCCCAAAAATTAAAGAAATGCAGTTCAAATTATAAACAATTATTAACCATCAGCAGAGACATTGAGGAGTAGATTTGGCTTTGAGGTTGATCCGTGTGATTTCTGTCATACAGCCCCAGAAACAACCAGACAGCATTTTTTTCATTTCCAGTGATCCAAAGATTCTGGCAAGATTTTCATAATTGGCTTGGTCAAAAAATTAACAACCTACAATTCACAGAAAAATATATTTTGTTTTTTTGCCCTTTTGACAACTAACTGTTTGACTGAGGAGTTTGTGAGCATGGAGTCACTAAAGGGGAACCCAGGAAAAGACTTGGATGAACAGGTGTGTGCAGTCATCAAGAGAATGAAGCTACCTTGGAGTAAACCATGGATGGATCGCCAGATTTACCTGGAAAAGAGGTTGGACTGCTGAAAAGAATCCAGGTCAAAGTGAAAGATAAATCCCTGAGCAGGATGTTATTTCCTTCACTGCATCCTTCATCAGGAGTCTTTAAGACTGTATTAGAATAGAATAGAATAGAGTAGAATAGAAAAGAATAGAATAGAATAGAATAGAATAGAATAGAATAGAATAGAATAGAATAGAATAGAATAGAATAGAATAGAAAAGGTCTTTAATAATCCCTGAGGAAATTTAAAAATGGCCATCTGCTCACACTCATAAAACACATACACATATTAAAAACAATAAAAATAGTAAAAATAGCAATAGACTAAAAAGATTAATAATATAAAAAAGTGGGTAGAAAATGAAATAAAATTAATAAATAAAAACAAGAATGTCAAGAAATTGCTTCTAAGATGCCCTGCCAGAGAATTGTATTTCCTGATGGCAGTAGGAACAAACGATTTCTTCAGTCTTTCTGTGGAGCTGTGCTGGGACAGCAGTCTGTTGCTGAAAGTGCTCCTCCTGCTGGTGAAGGCCTCATGGAGGGGATGTGTGATATTCCTCATGATGGCCCTGAACCTGGTCAGAGTTTTCTGTCGTGCCACCTCCTCCACAAGATCCAGCTTCAGTCCCACCACAGAGCTCGCTCTCTTGATGATCTTGTTGAGCCTGCAGATGTTCTTCTTACTGGTATTGCACCAGTACACAGCAGCATAGAGGAGAGCACTCTCCACCACCCACTGATAAAACCTGTGCAGCAGTTTTGTGCAGATGTTAAAGGAGCGCAGCCTCTGGAGAAAGTACAGCATGGACTGGCTGTTCTTGTAAAGCTGTTTCGTGTTGGTAGTCCAGTCCAGCTTGTGGTCCAACACAACCCCCAGGTACTTGTAGGTCTGTACCATCTCCACACTTTCTCCCTCTATCTGCACGGGCTGAGGAGTTCAGGCTTTCCTTCTGAAATCCAGAACCATCTCCTTGGTCTTCTGGATGTTCAGCTGCAGCTGATTCTCCCTTCACCAGGCCACAAAGTCCTCCACCAGCCGCCTGTACTCCCCCTCCTCTTCTCCTGTGATGTATGCCACAATAGCTGTATCATCTGAGAACTTCTGCATGTGGCAGGGTGAGGTGTTATAGCGGAAGTCGGACGTATACTGCGTGAAAAGAAGAGGAGACAGCACAGTCCCCTGTGGTGCCCCTACACTGCAGCTAAGGGTACTGGAGACAGACCCCCGCATGCGGACATATTGCTGCTTGTTGGTCAGATAGTCCATGATCCAGGACACCAAGAATGGTTCCACAGTCATCTTGGTGAGCTTCTCCTGCAGCAGGTGAGGATGTATGGTGTTAAAGGCCCAGGGGACATCAAAGAAACGCATTCTCACAGTGCCACATCCTTCATCCAGGTGGGAATAGGTGCGGTGTAGCAAGTAGAGGATTGCGTCATCCACCCCTACTCTCTCCCTGTATGCAAACTGCAGTGGATCCTGGACGTGTTTCACCTGTGGCTTCAGCTGCTGAAGCACTAACCTCTCAAAGGTCTTCATCACATGTGAGGTCAGTGCTACAGGCCGATAGTCCTTCTTTTCCTTCGGGTGCTTGACCTTGGGGAGAGGAACAATGCACGAGCTCTTCCAGAGGGATGGAACATGTCCTACATTTAGGCTAAGGACATGTTCCATCCCTCTGGAAGACCTCGTGCATTGTTCCTCTCCCCAAAGTCAAGCACCCGTACTGCAGCTTAATCAGGTGGTGGAACTCTTTGTAAAGCTTGTTACCTTCATACGAGCACGGGAATTAATCATCGTTGGTTAAGGTCTTGGAGGAAACTGATTCGGATCACCACTTCCGTGTCCACGGGTGGCGTTTGGGGAAAGTGTTTCAAGGAGTGTGGATGCTCAAAGAGAAGATCTGTTCAAATCCAGTGAATTTCCTGAGCTAAACTGGCTTTGTGACTTTGAGTTTGCTATGGGCATATTTTCATTAATGAATGAGTTGAACATGAAGCTGCAATTTTTCCTATTTCTTGTTAAAAAAAGCATATGGAAAGTTTGAAAGTGTGTGTTTTTATTAAGTGTGCATTTACGCACAGCAGTGAATTAGAAAGTGAGCAGAGCAGAATGATTCAGATTAAGTATTTTGTTGCGTAATCGCTTTTGGATATTGAACGTGATGTCATTCATCTTTTTTCAATGCATGTTGATTGATTTAACTGTTTTGCCTTTGATTGATATGTATTAAAAACAGGTGCAGTCTCTCAGTTTGATAGATTAGTGTGTGCTATTTACATTTTCTCCTCTCAATATTGTGCCAAATAGTGTGTAATCTTGCATATTCATAGAGGCAAACATATTATCTGGATGAGAGATATTTTACACATTTGAAAGATGTCAGTCTTAGTAAATCAGGTTGTGCATATATTACTGTCCTATTAGGTCTGCACACTACACACAACGCTTTAGTATATCTGGCCCAACACAGTCCATCCAAAGGCTCCTGACCCGGCCAATCTGCCAAATTTTAGAACCCATTCTGGCTCACAAGTCAAACAGTTTGCCCACCCCTGGACGGTGTGACATACAAACACCCACAGCTTCAGCTGTTTGCCATAAGTCTGTGTAACTTACGCCATACTCATTGAACTTCATGATGCACTAACCACATGCATGACAATGGTATGTTCCATTTTCATGACGTCTCTGCATCTGTAAGACACACTGCACTCCCTTTCAGATGCAGCCGCTCCTCTCTAAGACCCTCCACGGGACCAGACATCCAAAAAACCTGCAGCACCCGTGCGGATGCATGTCCCTAAGACCTTTAAGTTCAAGGGTGATAGAGTGAAGAGGAATGACGGGAGTGCTGTGGGGGCGACCAGCAATTATCTTGACTAAAAATATAAATCACTCAGCAGTGCACTGGTGAGACATTTCCTCCTGTCAAAGTGAATCGCAAACTGTCACTGCAGGGAAGACGCGCTGACTACTTTATTTTTTACAAAAGATGGCCCTTCGGCTGGTGTATTGGGGGCCATAACTAAGCCTTACATTTAATTTAATGTTGGGCTTTTAATAAAATAAAATAATGTCAAAGATGTTCAGCAGGTCAAACTGCTTAAAGCAGTTTAATCAGGACTAATCTACATTCAGAACTAAAATTAGGCATGGTTGTTTGCATTTCTGCATTTCTTCTCATTATAATAACAAACTCAGCAGAATTTCAGGAAAAAAATAATTACTAAAAAATCCATACTTATTAAAAACAGTTTTATTATAGTTCAGTATCTTTGGGAATCTCCCCCGTTTCCCTGTCTTTTGTTTCCAGACCTCCTCTTCCTCTCAGGTCAGGACTGACTGGGAGGTTAGTCATACTAGGAACCACAAACGTCTCTGATTTACTCTTTAAGACATGTATGTTTTCAGGAAACAACATCATAGATGTTTCGCTTAAAAACGCGAAAACTTCCAAATATCTTTGACATTTAGGGAATAGTTTGTAGGAGCAACACGTTCAAGTAGCAGATAAACAAGCCAGATTATAGTTAAAAAGTCTGAAGCCTCTGTTCTGGAAGAGACAAATATCAATGTAAGACAGAAACAAGCGAACTAAAGAGAATCAATTTGGGGTTTTTAAACAGTGTTTTTCTCAGATGAGCATTTTTGCTTTACCATCGCCTCGTGGCGTTTCTGTCGCCGGCTCACGTTCAGTTTATGAAAGCTGCAGGGCGGATTAGGGGAGGAGCATGCAGAGGAATAATCTCTGCTGTCGGGCAGAGGTCATTCGCTGCAGAGCTGTGGAGGTGAGGCGGACCCATGGCGCTGCTGGGCGTTTCCTGCTCCTCACAGCTTCGGTCCAGGCTGACCTTCCCACGGCGGGAACACGAGACGGCTGCTGCATGAAAAACAAGCTGCTGTGTTAGCGAGCAGACAAAGGATGCACAAAAACAGGCAGGAACAGGAAAACCAAACACTTCCTGGTTAAGATGTTTCAGCATTGAACTTTACAGCTTGATTTGTTATTCTAAAACTGAAAAGTCCGACATGAGGAGATGTATGGCAGGGTGGGGAAACCGTGATCAATATTCTAGATCAGGGGTCAAACTCATTTTCACTGAGGGCCACATCAGACTAGCGGCTGTCCTCAAAGGGCCAGATATAACTTATACATGTAACTAAATGTAATGAAAAATAAACATAACTACTCCTTTATGTTAAATAACTCATTATGTATTTATCTATTTATTATAACTTTTTAACGTGACAAATACAGTTGCATAGAAAACATATGTTTGCTTGTTACTTTAGCCTAAATGCTTTTACATTTTGTCCACTTATTAAAACCCACATAACTCCATTAATGAACGATCAAACTGTCCAAGTGAATAAAGAAAAATAACAGAAAACTGGGCTAGAAAGAACATGTATTACAGTGCAACATTTTACAAAAAAAAGCTGCACACAGCTTTGCATCCAACTGATGGTTTGATGACAACAATTTGTCTGCATACAGACCTGCAAACATTGAATAATTACAACAGCTACACATAAATAATATGTAATCAACTAAAGAACATTTTTCTTTTAAGAAATTAGAAATTAGCCACATTTGGCCCCCGGCCCTTGAGTTTGACACGTGTTCTATACCTCTATTTTATATCCTCCAAAGTCAAAATCCAGTATTCCGTGGCTCTGCTTTGAAGCAGCTGGAATTAAAGCCTGTACGGGATTTATGTTTGTGAGGATGAAGGTGGAGGAGCAGTACAGGCACAAACTCACTTCACTCAATGTCATTGATTTGATCCACCAATAGCACTTTAGTTTGGTTAAAGCGGAAAAGAGTCACTTTTGTCCCTGAATCTGAGGAACTGATCTTCTGGATCAGGTGATCAGGTTAGAAAGCCCCTTTACTGTACGATGGTGGGGGCTCCTGTGTGATCACCACAGTTCTCCAGGTTTGAACGAAGAGTCAGAAAGCTGTTCTCTGTCGTCATGGAGCTGCTGCTTAATTGCCTCCCCTGCTCTGTGCAGGTTATTTGATGGTGTCCATGGAGCCTCTACCCCCCGTTGTGATGGGAGACACAGTCACACTTAAGTGCAACTTTCGGACGGACAGCGAGCTCAGAGAGATCGCGTGGTTTCAGGTGAGCTCTCAAACATGTGGAAGCCCAGGAATGCTGACTCAGCAAACAGTTTAAGCTGAAAGAATGACATACCATGCTCCTGCAGTGGGGGGGGGGCATTTGCTTATGCTCATGTAACCGCATCACTTCTGCGTTGTGTTTGAGGGAGTCAAAAGATGTGGGGACACAGCAGCACCCTTGGAGACCACCTCCGCTGGACCATAAAACAGAAAGGGGAGAGGGAAAGCAAGCGCCAACTTATAAAGGGATAACCAGCGAAGAAGAGCACATTACCAACTCAACACTGAATACAGGGGGGAGAACCTTAGGGACAGCCAATATTTTGTGTGATTAAAACAAACAGATCTCGTCCCGTTACACACACTTAAGCCATTGACATAAAACTGGACGGATCACACCTAAGACCTTCATGAAAGACACATCTTCACTTAAGACTGAACATGAAAGGAGCTTAGGTTAAGTCACGTTTTGAGAGTCATTTCAGTGTATTTTGTTTTATTTCCTATTCATGACACCTGGACGGCGGGGTTTACATCTTTTAAATGTCTTTTTCTCCAGTTTCTTCATTTTATTAATTGACAGCAGGTTCAAACCCTGTTCTGCCTAATTGCTATCTCTGAATGATGTTCAGGTGGGCCCTCTCATTTTAGGCTCCATTTTCACTATATCAGATCCACTGAATAACAGGAGGGATTATTCCTCCATCCACCTTTAAACCCGCCTAATCTCTTTTGAGGTCACACATGCGGGGATTTCCCCTAAACGACTAGCCAGTTCATCAGGGTTACAGAGAGAGGACCGATCCAGTATTGATGTCTTTACGTACAGTTACAAGCTCCATGCTCCTTTGTTATTAATCTTTAAGGTGTCGGTCAATCAATAATGAAACAGTGATGAAAATAGTCAAAAATGATCTTTAGTGGTCTTCAGTGAAGGTTTGACCAAATGCACACAGACCTTCACACACTGCATGCCTGAAGCGGGAAGCCTGACCTCAGATCCAGATCTGACTCCTCACACATTCCTGCTTTTGTTCCACAGGTAGATGAAGGTGGAAGCACCAAGCAGAAGATGTTTACCTATGATGCTGCGTTCAGGTCAAGTCCTCCCCACAGAGAAGACACACCTGAGCAGCTGGTTTACCACTCCACAGTACGGTAAGAGAGCCTGCCAATGCTGCTCGGGTTCATATTTGGGTGCCATGAGGTAAATGAGTCTGGAGGAGCTATTGAAATGAAATCGTTTTCATCTAAATTGTAGGTTTTGTGTGTGTGTTGTGAGCAGGCTTCCTGAGGTTCACATGGAGGACACCGGCCTCTATGAGTGTCATGTGAGCGTCTATGACAGCGGCTCCCCAGATCTGCTACTGCTGGGCTCCGACAGCACTGCCCTCACCATCATCGGTGAGAATCCTATACATGTACTTTGAAGCTTACCACTGCTGATTTTGTCCATGGGAACCAGCAGCATGTTGCCTGCTGAGATGACATCCAGACAGTAAACCTGCAGCTGCTCTGCTCTCCATCTCTGAGACAGGAACCAGCAGCTGCTCTCTATCAGAAACACTAAACTCAATAAGTTAGGAATATTGTGGAAAAACTCAGTGGATGTGGTAAACACAGTCTTTGTTTCACTTCACAGAATTTCAGGAGGCATGTTTTTATTTGGGGCTATTTTCATTATTGTCTGACTTTTTGGTGTATCAGGCTAATGGAAATAGTGTTCCCTCTGTGAACCGCCACTGTAATGTGGTTGAGGGGTTTGAGAGGTTAAGTGATCCCAGCAGTTAAACTGTCTGGTAGGGTCTCCCATGGCAGACAGGCCATGAAAAGCTAGACAAAGAGTGGTTCCGAATCCCTATGAGAAGACAAGACAAAGATTCCCTAACGTCACCCGGAAAGGTGTCAGTGGGGCGCCACTCTAGAGCAAGGCCTGGGGTTGAGGCTCGCAAGCGAGCATCCGGTTGGGCCCATCTTGAAGAAACGATGTGGGTTTGCTCTTCGTGGGCCCACCACCTGTGGGGGAGCTCAGAAGGGGCTGGTGCAGTGTGGTTTGAGTGGCAGTTGAAGGCGGGTGCTTCAGTGAACCAAGCTCAGATAATGGAACTTGGCTTTCGGGATGTAGAACGTCACCTCTTTGGGAGGGAAGGAGCTGAACTTGTGTGGGACGTTGAGAGGTACCAGCTAGATATACACTAAGTATTTGCTAACCCATCCAAATGATCAGAATCAGGTGTCATAATCCCTTTGCCTGGCCCCCACTGGACTCCAGAGCAGTGAAGACGTCTTCTCTGGAGTGATGAATCAAGCTTTTCCATCTGGCAACCTGATGGACAAATCTGGCTTTGGAGGTTGCCAGGACAACAGTTCATTTGGGACTGCATTGTGCAGTGTGAAATTTGGTGGAGGAGGAATTATGGTGTGGGCTTGTTTTTCAGGACTTGGGCTTGGCCCCTTAGTTCCAGTGAAAGGAACTCTGAATGCTTCAGGATACCAAAACATTTAAGACAGTTTCATGCTCCCAACCTTGTGGGAACAGTTTGGAGTGGCCCCTTCCTCTTCCAGCATGACTGTGCATCAGAGCACAAAGCAAGGTCCATGAAGACATGGAGGACAGAGATAAATTAGAGCAGAGACTGAGATCCAGGCCTTCTCCACCAACATCAGTGTGTGACCTCACCAATGACCTATTGGAAGAATGGTCAAAAAGCCTGGACTTTGAAACTAAGCCCTTCAAGTATGCTAGTCCCACCAAACTCAAGGGACTTAAAATTGAATCTTGTTGTGAGTGTATGTAACATTGGGTTTTGTCCAATTCCACAGTAAATCACTGAGATAAAACGAAAACCGTTTTCCCCTCAATATTAATTTTTAATAAAGAAAAAACGGGAGAGTGAGGTGTAGTTTCATGGTTTCATAGTTGTTGCAATATTCCAGCCTGATGAATGAACTGTTTCCCCCAGGACATCATGGAAGTGACTTTGGTCATTCTGTGATTTTGACGAAGTAGCAACACAGGTTGCAGGACAGCGCCTGATAGTGATGGTCTGGCAAAACTGATGCGTCGGCTCACGTGTCCAGCTCATAAAGTGAAACCCTGTGTCTGTGCGTGTATCACTTAAGCCTTGTGCTATCTTAGATGACCCCCCCTTCCATTAACGTGTTCTCCCCATGACAAAGGTGGATAAAGGTGGAAAGATTTCATGTAATCCATGGACACCAGTGAAGATCACAAATCATTGAAGAAAAAAGGTTCAGAGCTCTGTCTAGTGGGTCTAGATGACCCAACTCCCAATGTTAACGTGACTAGGATAGAACAAGAAGTGGGAATGTGTGTCACAGAGGAGCCAAACAATGAGCACATCTACCACTAGTGTTGTCAGATTATGCAGTTTTCCAACCAGTTGGGTGGGTTTGATTTTGATTTTGATAAGAAAATTTGATTTTGGTGGTTTTCGTGTCAATTTAACTAGTTTTATTCTAGGGCTCCAAGCTGTCTTTTATGTTGAAAGATATTTTATTTTGAAAAATGACCGGATCTTCTCGGTTACATTACTGTCACTTGGGTGCTAAATCAGTCCAGCTGTGATTTTAACAGAGTAGGGAAAAAAACTATTTTTGATGCCTCGGATGCGCCCAGCTTCCAGCTGTTGAAGGATTCTCGCGATTCTTGCGCCCGTTTTCTCTGCCCACCAGTGTTTGACCTTTTATTTTACTGAATCTTTTCTTAAGGTGTTGAAGGTGGTGTTTTAATGAAGTTTGTGGAATTATTTCATAGTTTTAATAGTGTTTTTGGCTTTTTGTTTCTTCTGCTCCTCATGGTTTCAGCTTGATCTAGCAGAATACAATTCCATTTCAAACGCACTCTTATTTGAAATGAATAATTTTATTTTATTTTATCTATTTATTTTTAACTTGTCCTGTCCTTGTCCTGGCTGCCGTTGCCAAGGGCCCAGTACCCCCCACCAGGGATGGGGTAGGGCACAGATGGACCTAGGTCCCACCTTCCTTGCAAAATGCGTGTGTGTGTGTTTGTGAGGGTGTGTGTGTGTGTTTATGTTTGAATGTATATTTTGAGGAGTAAGGGGTGTGTGTACTAAGGGGGTGCAGTTAAAATTGGCAGGTAGGGAAATGAATCATTTTATGCTTTGTAGGTTAAATGTGGCATTTGTTGTGAGCGACACATGGGAATGAGGAACTACAATGAAAAACGTGTTTCGATTCTATTCAATAAGTATATCAGTGGAGTTTCTTTACTTGGTTGCCTGCAATGACGTTTTTGGTCCAGCAGGAGTCAATATTTAGTGACACAGTATCAATACAGTCTGAGCAATGTCCAGAAATGCTTCACGAGGCCTCATCTATCCACTACTAGGCGGGGCCTGAACACCCGCCTCAATTGTTTCTTTCATCTCTTTTCTCCCAGCCCAGTAGCAGTTTATAGTTTCACAGGACACATGCACACACCCAGGCTAACAAATCATTCACATTTCATATTTGGTTTAATCCTAATGGTGTGCACTTGGTTTAAACAGAATCTTAATCACCATCTTAGTTTCCCTCCACAAACAGCCAAACCAGAGCATTGTACACATCACCATACATATCCACAGGAAACAAGAAGTGACTTCTCATGTCAGAACTGTTTGGTTATGTTTTTTTTTTTGCTTTGTTTCTCTTTCTTCTGAATTGATTTTGTTTCAAATCTGTTTCTGTATTTCAATTACTACTATTTTTTTGTTGTTAAATATTTTTCATTTTCGATATATGTTCAAGATTCCTCTGGGTTGGAAGGCAGGAATTTGTTTGGTAGGAAGTGTTTGGTTAATTGGGCTGTGGGAGGGGCTAAGCTAAGGTAGAGCAGTCTTGGTTGCAGTGGTGGCAACTTTGTATTCTTTGATTATTGTTTTGGGATCAATAAAATCCCACTGTTCGGAATTTGGACTCTGGTGGCTTGGTCATTTTATTTTAGAGTGATTTATTTATTCACTGCTAAGAAGAACCCCGCCACAGTGATCCTGAAGCTGCAAAGACTAACCATGGCTACTGATGTAGATTTAGATTTAAACAGATTTAGACATTTCAGATATAAAATATCAACAACTCTAAAAACTGAGCTCAGCTCTGGTCATCACTGAATAACCATCCATCTGCCTTTCTGCAGTTCCTCCTCGGTCCATCTCTGTGGAGGCCGCCAACAGCCCGGCGCCTTTTAGCCGTTATGAGGCCCAGAACTTCACCTTGGTCTGTGTGGTTTCAGGAGCAAAACCAGCTCCTGTGGTGAGTGAGCCATTTTCTCTGCTCCAGTGATCCGAGTACTGATCCGAGTACTGATCCGAGTACTGATCCGAGTACTGCTCTGCAGGCAGACAATGAAGCTTCATTATCAAAGTGTTTATAGATAAGTAAATCTTCAAGAAGCAGTTCAAGTCTTTCAAACTGGGAGACATTTCCTGATTTAATACATTTAAATGTCTTGGACCTCTGGAAAATAGTCCTGGATCTTTATATGGTATGGTTGACCTTTGGAGAGCTGAGAAGAAACTTTCATGATCTGAAGTAATAAGAACAGACAAAAGTCCTCAAACACCTCCAGAACCTGATGAGGGCAGTTCTCTGATCTTCTCTGATGTAGAAGTGTGAAAAACTTCCTCCACAGTGATCTGAGATGATGACAATAATCAATTCTTGTGATAATTGGAAGGGCAAACTAATATCTGACAAAACTCTTCTGCAAGTTCAACAAAAACAGCCCGATCTATGCAACATTAAACCCCGCCAAAGATCTAATTTTTCTTATCTTTCACATAAAGAAACAGTTTTAAACATTTTGATAAAAACTCCAAGTGAATTTTCTCTCCCTGCACCTATAATCAAGCGTAAAATAACCTTTCGTAACCTCAAATCTGTCTCTCCTGATGCACTGTCAGCCTCCCTTGCTGCTAAATTGTCCGTCTCTCCTCCTCCCCTTGTCTAACAATCCTACCAAACATGTAAACTTCTACAATAACACCCTTTCCTCCTGTCTTGACCAGTTCTGAAACAAAAAATGTCTCCTTCACCCACACAGCACCCTGGTACACCACTGAACTCCGCACCATGAAATCCCACAAACGACAGCTTGAGAGACTGCACCACAAAACGGGACCAACTGTACATCTCCAGATGTACATGGATTTCACTCACCAGTACAAGAATGCCCTCAATACTGCCCGGTCATCCTATTTTTCCAACATCATTCATACCAACTCCAATAATCCAAAACTTTGTTTTCCACCATAAACAAAATCCTGAAGCCTAATGATAACTCCTCTTCATCTTTCACCATGGCAAAGTGCAACTCCTTCCTGTCCCACTTCCAATCCAAAATCGACACAATCTACAGCTCCCTCACTCCTAATCCAGACCCCCCTCCAGAAACTTTAGCCCCCTCCTCCAGTCTGCAGCTCTCTGAATTCTCTCCAGTCTCCTCTGTGGAAATCCGCAAGCAGCTGATAGCTATCAAAGCCTCCACCTGCACTCTGGACCCCATTCCCTCCACCCTTGTTAAATGTTGTTGTCCTATCATCTCATCACTCATCATCTCCACTCATCACAACAATAATTAACTCTTCACTGTCCTCTGGTACTGTGCCCCAGTCTCTCAAGCTGGCAGCTATAACCCCCATCCTGAAAAAACCTGGTCTTGACCCTGACAATATTGCAAATTTCCGTCCCATCTCCAACCTGCCATTTCTTTTCAAAATACTTGAACGAGTGGTTGCCTCCCAGCTCAAGTCACACCTAAACTCAAATAATCTGTTTGAACCCTTTCAATGTGGTTTTCGGAAACAACACAGCACTGAAACAGCTCTGCTCAAAGTCTCAAATGACATCCTTCTCTCCTCCGTCTCTGGACAGCTCTCCATCCTCATTCTCCTGGACCTCACTGCAGCATTTGACACCATCAGTCACTCCATCCTGCTCTCCCGTCTCAAGAACGGTCTCAACATCACCGGCTCTGCTCTATCCTGGCTTCAGTCCTACCTCACCAACCGTCAACAGTTTATCAAGGGAAACAATTGCTCATCCTCCACAGCGCCTCTGCTGCAAGGTGTTCCCCAAGGCTCAGTGCTTGGCCCACTCCTGTTCATCCTTTACCTCATTTCCCTTGGTGACATCATCCGACAACATGGCTTACATTTTCACTGTTATGCTGATGACATACAACTATACATCTCCACCAAACCCATCAGCTCCACCACTTATTTCACACTCACCTGCTGTCTAACAGACATCAAAACATGGCTTGAGCACAATTTCTTCAAACTCAACTGTGATAAGACAGACATAATCATAATTGGCCCCAAAACCATCACAAAATCCATACAAAATTTCCAGTTAAATTTCAATAACACCACGCTTTCTTCATCACCAGTCATCCGTAACCTTGGGTTTCTCTTTGACACTAATCTATCACTTGAACAACATGTTAACCAAATCACTCGGTCTGCCTGTTTCCACCTGAAAAATATTGCCCGCCTCCGTTCATCCCTCTCCTTTGCTGCTGCTGAAACCCTCCTTCATGCTTTTATTACCTCCCGGTTAGATTATTGCAATAGCATACTCCTTGGTACACCCTCCAGAATAATAAATAAACTGCAATACATTCAGAACTCTGCCGCCCGTCTGCTCACACACACCCGCTCCCGAGAACACATCACCCCCGTCCTTCAAGACCTTCACTGGCTCCCCATCGATCAGCGTATCAAATTCAAAGTTCTCCTCATCACTTTCAAAGCCCTTCATAGCCTGGCCCCACCATACCTCACCGATCTCCTCCAGCGTCACACCCCTTCCCGCTCTCTGCGCTCGTCCGATGCTAACCGTCTGTCTCTTCCCTGTCGGACCAAGCGTCGAAATTGGGGAGACGGAGCCTTCTCCATTGCTGCCCTGACCCTATGGAACACTCTGCCACAACATCTCAGAGACTGCACTGACCTCCCAGTTTTTAAAAAATCACTTCAAAATCATCTTTTTAAAATAGCTTTTAATCTTTAATCTGTCTTCTATGTTTTTATTAGTATTTTTATTGTATTAGCTCTGTTATTATTAGCTGTTTTTGCTCATGTGTTGTAAAGCATCTTTGTGTTCCATTTAAAGTGCTATACAAATAAAATGTATTATTATTATTTATTATTAAGTGCAAAGGTTCTGGGATGTCTTCCCTCACTGCTGAACACAGCTGCTTTTGCTGTTTTCTTTTTTAGGTGTACTTCAAACGGGACGGTGAGCTGATTGATGTTCTGCCGACAGTCCAGTCCTCTTCAAAAACATCGATGGGTTTCAGTTCAGAGCAGAAGTGGGCTCCGAACCAGACAGAGCAATGGAGCATCCAAGTTAACACCAAATGGGACCTTGACGACACCAAACTCCAGAGGTCTCAGTCCCTGCTGGATCAGGAAGGGAAGCTGGCTGGCCAGGATTCCCAAGAACAAAATGAAGAAGAGGAGGCCGACTCACAGCCTGAAACGACCACTGAGATGATCCCAGAGACCGTGGTGAGCCGGGAGTTCCCGCGCTGGGTCCAAAGCACAGACCCGCTTTACTATTTCCAACACTGGCAGCAGGCGACTGGTGACGGCACCACCGACGTCAAGGCCATGCTGACCTGGAGCCTCAACCCCCAGCTGGACAACGAGGCTCTGTTCAGCTGTGAGGTCAAGCATCCAGCTCTGTCCATGCCCATGCAGGCGGAGGTCACACTCAGTGAGTGAACTAACAGAACCCTGCCAACTCTGCTGACCCCAAAAGAAAGAAAAAAGGTGTTGGAACATGCTTTTGTGTGATGGCAAAAGGCCCCTCCACAAAGTCCTGCTGGAAGGCCTGATTATGTTCCTGTAGGTCAGGTTGGGGAACTCCAGGCCTCAGGGTCAGGTGTGTCTGTATAGGTTCAACATGTCCCACCCAGGGCTGATACCTGATATTTTTATTATTCTACGGGGTGACTCATGCTCATTTAACCCTTGTGCTATCTTAGATGACCCACTAGACAGAGCTCTGAACCTTTGTTCTTCAATGATTTGTGATCTTCACTGGTGTCCATGGATTACATGAAATCTTTCCACCTTTATCCACCTTTGTCATGGTAGGGAGAACACGTCAATGGAAGGGGGGGGGGTCATCTAAGCTAGCACAAGGGTTAAACATGCATCAACCTTAGCTCATTTTAAAAACACAATCACACTGTTTGCTGCATTGAACTAAATAAATAACAGTGAGTAGGTGTGTGAATGTGTGTGTTGATGAGTGACTGGGACTGTAAAGCACTCTATAGTGAGGTAGAGAAATGTGACATAAGTTTGTTTTCCACAGTCGTCTTCAAACAGCAAAGCTTATTCTGCAGCCCGGGTGGACCTGCAGTAGAATCGGTTAATCCTTATGTTGGTTTTTGAATTGAACTACAGTGTTCCTCTGCTTATTCACGGTTCAGTGGTTTAGTGAAAGTCCTTTAGCAGGTCTTCCACCTTCTGTCCATGTTCTCTGCTGACTGATGGTGCAGAGCTCTCTTTTGTGTCAGTTCCTGTCTAAACCTGGACCACCAAGACCACATATTTATGGTTTTGGATTTGGGAAAAAAATGAACTCATGAATGACAGAGGGAAATGTGAAAATGAGAGAAAGTGGAATGTTGGTTGCAGCCTTCAGCCAACACTTGTGGAAGAAGGCTTTTGTGTTGTTCAATGAACTTTTCTGGTTTTCTAGCTGCCCCCAGAGGACCAAAGCTGACCGTGACCCCCACCGAGGCCAAAGTGGGAGACACTGTACGGATCGCCATCCGAGGTTTCCAACTTGGACCCTCTGCTGTGAGTTTCTGATATTCAGACATGATGTGTGACACACTGAACTGAAGAAAAAAACGTTTTAAGGTCAAATTAACCGAAAAAAATCACACTTGATGGAGTTTCTGTGACATTAGAAAGCTCGAATATCACTGAGAAACCCTCTACTTGTACATAATAAAGGGTAAATGCAACATTCGGTAGCACTTGGAACTAAAGCTGAAAAGAGATTTCATTTTCCAAATTTTATGTTTTAGCAAGAAAACAAAAAAGACAAACAAAACTGCTTCAAATTAAATGTTCTATCTAGCTCTGAAAAAGCTGCATTTTCAGCCCTTGGTGAGACAGACGGTGCTGTCAGCATTTTGTACTAAATTGATTTTACAAATAAACTCCCAGATGGTTTGATTTCACGTTTGAAAATCTTAAGTCCTGAATTTATGTGGCTGAATTAAGCTTCCTCTGTAGGGTGTCTGGGTGCTCCCTTAGAGATGGGGGGAAGGAGGGGGGATGGGGGGAGGCCTCCAGATGCCTTCTGAATGCCTCCCTGGGGAGGTGTTCTGGGCATGTCCCACTGGGAGGAACCAGGACACCCTGGAGAGACTACATCTCTCGGCTGGCCTGGGAACGCTTCGGGCCCCCCCAGAGGAGCTGGAGGAAGTGGCCGGGGAGAGGGAAGTCTGGGCATCTCTGCTTAGACTGCTGCCACCGCGACCCGGTCCTGGATAAGCAGAGGAAGATGGATGGATGGAAAATCTTAAGCCAGAAAAGGTTTTACTGCTGCACTTCAAAATAAGACGCATTATCTGTATGTTTGATTGGCAGCTATGGGCTAGCTGCCAGTCAAACATACTAAGGGAAACGGTTTGCTTTTCAATAAGGAGAAAACGAGAAACGTTTTGTAATGAGTGGCAGCATGTTAAACCCTTGTGCTATCTTAGATGACCCCCCCTTCCATTGACGTGTTCTCCCTACCATGACAAAGGTGGATAAAGGTGGAAAGATTTCATGTAATCCATGGACACCAGTGAAGATCACAAATCATTGAAGAAAAAAGGTTCATAGCTCTGTCTAGTGGGTCTAGATGACCCCACTCCCAATGGTAAAGTGCCTAGGATAGCACAAGGGTTAAAGGGGAAGCTGGTTTGAAGACTGCACTTCAGCATTTCTCATGGAATCCCAGCAGAAGAGGCTCTTCCTTCCTGTTCTTTGTTCTCACAGACGGAGGTCTTTCCTGAGCCCATGTTCACCTGGACCAGAGTCGGAGGGCTCCTCCTGGACGGCAGAGAGAAGCATGAGGGCCGGGAGCTGGTTCTGGAGAGAGTCCCCGCGGAGCTGAATGGTTCCATGTTCCGCTGCACCGCCCAGAACCCTCTGGGGTCCACAGACACCCACACCCGTCTCATCGTGTTCGGTTGGTTGGTCTGTTTCCTCCAGTGACTGTATAAGAGAACTGGACCGAGTGAGCGTGACGTCACCACAGAAAACCACTTGCTTCCGGTTCCACTGAAATAAAGTCAATTAGGACGCCATTTTTCCATGATGTGGTCGGCACCATTTGGAAGTAGAGTCTGAGTCAGCGTTTCTATAGCAACCACTCTCTCCAATAAGGAGCAAGCATGTCAGAAGACCACCCCCCCTTCCTCTGAAAGCGGGAGTCAATCAAACACTTTGAATATTCGACACAAGGCCCCCTACTTCTTTGGAGGCATCCGATTGTTCAGTGTACAACTTGAATAACCTGAGCTACAAATATCATAAAAAAGAGGATTATCAAGATCATGATAAAAATGATCATTATTATTAATTATTATTAAAAATGTAGCAGATCCAGGACGGTTCTTCTGACCAATAGAATGACCGAGTCACAGCTCTTTATTTCTCTGTAAAAGTCTATGGGGTTTTGTCTTCTTGGACCAGCAGGTACTTCCTGTTCCTGTCAGGGGGAGGGGTCACTCAGTCCAGTTCTCATATACAGTGAATGTGTTTTCAGGGATGGTTCATCTCAGAAAGTCTTGATGTTCTGTTCTGTGTTTCAGAAAACCCAAAGCTGAAGAAAGGAAAGGAAAACTTTGTTGGTGGGTTCCTGCTTCTGATTGCTTTTGTTTTTAGAGATTTGTTCTGGTTAAATCTGACCATCAGCCCTGTTGCTCTGAATATCTGATACTTAAATTCATTTAGTTACTTTCTAATATTTATTTAAATTATCTTGGCTACATACGGTAGATTAGATGTTGTAAGTATCGATGCCTTAGATTTCGTTTATGACTGCAGAAAAGCACAGACCAGGTATTAACAGCTCTTACTCCGGCCCGCGGGACCCCCCCTTTCATGTTTTTCTGTTCCAAGGGGGTAACTGTCGTCCTGTCTGTTCACAGTCATCAGCGCAGAGAGCAGCCAGCACTCGCTCTCCTTCCCCTCCATGTTGCTGATGCTGAGACTTTCCTGTGAGCTGACGTGACCCAGAGGCTCTGCTGACCCCAACCCAAGGTCTCTCCACTCTGTTGACCCCAGTGGACTGCAAACACTCCACGGCTGCCCAATGAGCACAGATTTCATTTTTGGGTATGTATTCCCCCAACCTCATCATTTAGTCTCTATAGTCACAGACGTGGTCACATAGGGACAGTGTGCCGTCGGCCAAAGGCTGTTGAGCCTGGACTCCTGCCTGACATGACAGTTTTCATGCTGGACACACTGAGGCAGGTATGAGGGTTTTAGAAAAGTAATGATTCTGGAAAACCTGATAGACGCCAGCCCTCAACAATTGGACCCCCCAGGACATGCAGTCCTGTCTGGATAGTTTGAAAAGAAAAGATAACTATGTTTAATGCATTTACATGAAAAGTATGTAGATGATTGTTCAATAAAATCAAGTCTGCCAGAGTCCATCCAGCTGCTGTGTTTTTTGTTGTCCTGTCAGCAAACAGAATCAGAGTGTGATTGTGTCAGATGGAGCCCCGCCTCACAACACAAACACCTGTTATAATAATGATATTCTGGATTTTAAAAGCCTTTTAAGTTCCCACAAACACTGCAGATGAAACATGATTAAATCATAAAAGCCGTTGGTGTTAACACCAGAAAAGCAGGGAGGGGCTTCTTCTTCTTCTTCTTCTGTTTACTAGCGCTTGTGCACAGTTGGAGGAGGCTCGGTGTGAAATGTCAAAACAACAGAAATCTGGTGAATCTTGCTCCAGGCTTTTTCTTTCTCCATTCTGATATACAGTATCTAAGGACAATTTAGAGATTCTAATTCCCCCATGAAGCATGTTTTAGACTGTGTGAGGACCTGGAGTGACAGGAGAAGACCTACACATGCACGAGGAGAACATACCACTCCACACAGAAAGGACCCAGGTGGGATTTGAACCAGCGCCCTCTTGCCATAAGGCTAGAGCCCAGCCCTGTGAGAGAGAGAAGGAAAAAGAATCCAGGAAATCACTTTGTTTGATTTTTAAAGAATTTATTTGCATAATGGAGCAGAAAATGATGATTTGGTCGATAACGAAAGTTTAGTTTAATACTTGAATGTAACCCTGGTTTCAGTGACAGAGGTCAAAGGTTTCCTGCAGGTCTTCAACTGGTTTGCAGTGTAGTTGCCATTGTGGTCCATTCATCCATGCAGATCTTCTCCAGAGGTCTTCCCCTCTTCTGGGCCTTTGTGTCTTTGTGTGTTTTGGGGCTGTTGCTGGAAAACAGACTTTCAACCCTCTTCATAGGTTCTGTATTGGATTGTGGATAGACCGCTGCTTTGTTTGCCTGGGTGATGTGTTTGAGGTCATCTTCATGCTGGAAAATCCATGGAAGTTTTGTCCAAAATCTTACCATTCATGGTTCCGGTCATCCTTTCCCCTTTTCAGAAAGCGACTCCAAAGCATGATGTATCCACCCCCATGCTTCATAATGGGTATGGTGTTCTTTAGATGTGTCTCAGCATTTTTACAAATTAAAAATAAACTACTGCCCTGCATCAGACTAGCAACCTGTCCAGGTTGTCCCCTGCCTTCGCCTAAGAGTGGCCGGGATAGGCTCCAGCAGCCCCATGACCCCTTAAGGGATAAACGGAAGAAAATGAATAAAAAATCAACTATTTCATGAGACCACACTTAGTTTCCAATAAAAATATTCAATAAGATTGAAGAGTGCTGTGATAGGAGTCTTAATGACAGATGTGACAAGCACTATGAGGTTCCAATACTTAACTTATTGAGGACGCAAAGAAGAAGGAAAAAGTCTGAGGATGTACTGCATGTTTTAGAAATTCTTCTTGATTTCCATAAAACTTCCTTGTTGACCACAGAATTCCTGGATGCATTTAGAACTGCAGGCCTTTCATGTTTGAGACTGAAAATGAAGATGTTGGGGAATTTCAAGTATTTTGTCTAAACTTTTACTTTGTGAAAACTTTTTCAGCTTACTTTGGAAATTAGGTTGAGGTTATTTGGTTTGTTTGTTTTTGTGCAGCTACACAAGTAAGTTCTAAAATGGAATGCAAGTAGAAGAAGAATAAATTACAGTGAGAGATGTTAAAAATAAATATTTTTATGATAAATATGGTAATTCATCAAAGTTTCCTAAACCTTTTCACGGACACGGTCACCACTGCCAGAGCTCAAGTCTTGCTTCCTGGTTTTGACTTGTCACTTGTGTATTTCTCAGCATACTGTGTGTATTTTTGTTTTATACTGAGACAACTGAGGAAAGCAGACAGGACTACAGGAAGATGCTGCGTAAGGTGACAGTAGAGGTGTCAAAGGCCAGACAAATGTTATGATGACTTGAATGCTAGGTTGGGTTGTAAAGAGGGAGAGACTGACTCATACAGAATAGAAATACAGAGACTAAGACATGCAGCAGGTTAGGGTGATTAAGGATAGGGATGGTGATGTATTGACAGGTGTCAGTAGTGTCATGGAAAGATGGAAAGAATACTTTAAAGAGTTGGTGAATGAAGAAAATGATAGAGAACAAAGAATAGAAGAGGTGACTGTTGTGGGGCAGGAAGTAAAAAATATCAGTAAGGGTGGAGTGAGGGGGCATTGGAGAGGATGAAGAGTGGAAAGGCACTTGGTCCTGATGATATACCTGTGGAGTTATGGAAGTGTCTAGGAGAGACGGCAGCGGAGTTTCTGACTGGGTTGTTCAACAGGATCTTGGATGGTGAGAAGATATCTGAGAAATGGAGAAGTGTGATGGTGGACAGTTTTAAGAACAAGGGAGATGTGCAGAGATGTGGCATCGGATGCCGAGTCTAGAGCCGCCAGGCAAAATGTCTGTATGTATGTTTTTGGTTCTTTGTCACTTTGAGTTAGAGAAAACTGTTAAAGAGCTTTATAAATAAAGTTAAATTGGACTGAATTATTAGAAGGAGAATGGGTTCTTTTTCAATTCTGCATGTTAAAGCCATCATCCATGCTTTAGTGTTCCTCTGACTGAAATCATCTTTGTGTCTGCAAAGTAATTTTTCCAATTCTAGTTTTGTGGGAAAATCCAAAGATTCATAAAATTAGACTGAAGAAGTTAAATAAATCTCAAATTTGCTGAAAATGACATTTTTTGTAAAAAGTAGTTGTTGGGTGGAGCTTAGATCTCCGGTGCCTGTTTCCCGTCCTGCAGACAGCTCATGCAGGCGGGACGGCTGCTGAAGCTCACTGATGGGACGGCTGCTGAAGCTCACTGATGGGACGGCTGCTGAAGCTCACTGATGGGATGCCTCGCTGAGGTCACTGGCTGAGGATCAGAGGCAGCTGCCACACCAGCAGAGTGTTTTGGGTGGAGTTCTCAGCAGACTTGCTCTGCCCGGTCCTGCAGAACCCTCTGCCACCGGAGAAGACGGCTGTGGAGGTCATTCTGCTGCGCTTGCCCTCCCTTTCGTCCCCCAACCCCATGGCCTGGCCTCTCACCCACACATCAGGGTCCTCACTCACTTCATAGATGGAGCCGTCCTCTGGCCTGTGCTCTGGCTGATCTGGGGGGGTCCTTGCACCATCCTGCTCAGGCCGGGCAGACAGCAGCTTCCCGGGCAGCTGGCAGCTGGACGTGACTCTGTACTGCAGCAGGAGACCCTTCCAAGGGGGAGCTTCTGGATCCTGGGAGGAGCTGTGTTTATCCGCCCTTTCATCAACTCCAAGACTTGCTTCTCCATCCTGGCTGCTGCTGAGGACGGGGCCTCGACTGAGGAAGTCCGGAACCAGAGTCCTGGAAGCTGACACCAGGAAGTCCACTGGGCCACAGTGAGCATTTAGAGATGCTCTCCCCTTTCCTGGGAGAATAACAGATTGGAATCAGCCCACCTCTGATACTGCAATGTCCTGACTTTAGAAAGATTCAACACAGAATTCTACTCAGGTGTCAGAACTATAGAAAAGTGTAAAAACAAACTAAAAACCAGAGTTCACTCAGGATTGGTTACATTTAAAAAAAAAGGAAAAAGTTTCTAGAGGAATAAAAACTGAAAGTTTAGAAATCTTGAGGATGTATTTGGATGATTGATGAGGATGATTGATGATCTTTGTTGTTGTGTTTAAACTCAGCTGATGTGGATCCAAAAAAGATCTTTTGTCATAACAGCTGGTATGATTCACAGCGCCCTCTGCAGGACAGTAAAAGTAGTTATTGTTGTATTTTGTGCTCTGTAAACCTCGTGGTCACAGGAGAAGCCTGGCAGGGTGGCGGACTGGATTGTCTGCAGAAGCTGCATTTACAGAATGAACTAGGTCTTCGTGAGTTCCAGCACAGACCTGTGATCCTGGGGATGCCCTCCAGGGTGGGCACAGGGAAAGTGAGGATTACTCCCTGGTTGGTGCCCACCCACAACAAACCCTGGCAAATCAGCATACAGGAGACCGTGAGCTGACCTGAAACAGAGAGACTCTGAGCACAACAGCACCACGACGGCTGCTAGAAGCCACCAGGACATGTCCATAATGTGATCAATGGGGTTCCTGCCTGGATGCCTGGAACGGGCTGAGATGTTCACTTCCTGCAGAGCTTCCAGTGTCTCAGTGTGAAACAGGTAAATGGAGGAGCCCTTTGTGAAGGCCATCCAGACTCCAGCTCCTGAACGCACCATGCAGCGAACCCGGCAGCCTGGATCATGGTGAACTTCCAAAACCTGCAAAACACAAAGCAGGGTAGTCCGGCATCTTTGATGCTCCTGACCAAATCTGCACCCAGATCATTAAGGCGAGGAGGAAAAACAGCTGACAGGTGCCAGCTCTGATATTTCTGTGATTGCTGAAGGAGTGTTAGCACAAACTTTAGTTTACCAAAAAATATATTCCTGTGAAACTGCATCAGATCCTCCAGAGCTACATCTGTATTTACGATCATCCTTATTCCTCAGTCTGTGTCTTTGCTTCCTGGAGTTCAGCTTGTGGCATCCTAAATCCTAAGCTTTTGAATACTTAATTAGAATTTACGCAAATGAGTGTATTTTATGTATTTTTTAGTTTTCCTGTAGTTATTTGATTTAAATATATATAATTTAATCAGGCCCTGCAACAGGCGACAGTCTGTCCCAGGTGTACCCTGACTTTGCCAAACCATAGCCAGCTTAGGCTCTAGCAGCTCCGTGATCACAAAAGGGACACAGCAGGGTAAGAAAAATGGATGGAGGGATGAATGGATGGATGGGGGGATGGACGCATGGATGGAGGGAGGGAGGGATGGATGGAGGGAGGGAGGGAGGGAGGGAGGGAGGGATGGATGGAGGGAATGAATGGATGGATGGATAAAAGGATGGATGGATTAAGGGATGGATGGATGTATGATGGATGATGGATGGATGAATGTGGATGGATGAATGATGATGGATGGATGGATGGAGGATGTGGAGGATGGAGGGATGGAGGGATATGGGATGATGTATAGATGGATGTAGGGATGGATGAGGAGGGAGGGAGGGAGGAGGAGGAGGGATGATTCAGTCACAGACATCAGTCTCCACCTTTAGCCAGGTGAACCTGTGACCAGACTGCGATGTTTCTTCCTTGGAGTCCTTTAACAGCAACGTATAGCTCTATTTCCTGCAGACGCCTAGTTAGAGCGTCCGTGTTTTCTAGACCTACTTGTCCTTTTTGGTTCCGGGTAAGACGATCCCGGCCAGGCTTGCGGAAAACTAAAAGGTTTATTTGAAGTTACATGAAAACTCAGTTCTTGAGCAGCCAATGCTGAAGTCAGAACCAAAGTTTCCCATTAGTGATGCTTCCTTATTGATGTCAGTTCACCTGACAAAGAAGACGCAGCCTTTCTCAACGACAACTATGACAATGGTAATGACCATGGAGGCTTTGCTGGTTCACACGCTAAAACAAAAGGCGGTCCTAAATGCGTACCTGTGTGTGCAGACCCTCTCCCTGGATGACAGAGACATGATGGCCACAGCTCGCCCACACAGCATCTTCCACTGTCAGCAGAGCGTGGACCGGCTCTGAGCCCAGCCGCACCAGTCTGCACGAGTCCGCATCCCATAGCCTCTCTGACAAGGACGACACATTTAGCATCTCTTGCTCACACGCCTCTGACTGGTTAATCCTGGGACCTGTGACCTATAGCCTGTAGGAGGGAGCTCACCTCCAGCTGCTCGAACACAGCTACTTTACTGCTAATCCATAGCAAAAAGAAAAGAGGAAGGAGGTCAATGTTTGAGGTAGAGCACACAGGGCAGCCGGTCCGGGTCTACCAGGGTTCAGGTGAGTCTCCACAGCCGTGTCCACACTGCTGTGCACGTGAATGCTGAAGCACAAAACAGCAACACCTCAGGGACTGAGAGGCCTGTGCTCCTGTGGGTGGGTGGGTGAGGTCAACATCCTCTAACTAAGAGGTTCTTCTTGTGAGGATGCTTCATCCGCCTAAGTAAGTAAGTGTGTGTTTTATTTATAGCTACTTCACAGATTAAATCACAAAGCGCCGAACAATAAAAAACATACAATACAGTAAAAGCAGAAAAGCAATCAATTTAAATCAAGCTCCTGTGATCATTATGGTTTCAGGTGGGAACTACAGGGCGGAGCTCATGCATTTGGAATGGAAAAAACACACAAATATGTAATAAAGTACTGTTAAAGCCTTAGGGCTGCAGAGAGAGACAGTTGATGGAAACAGAAAAATGTCCTGAAGGTTTTCTTCAGGGGCTGCTGGCGGAGGGACTGACTCCGTCAGGCCCCTGCAGACCCACAGATGATGTTCTCTGCCCTGGTGACCCTCCCAGACTCTTTCTCCTCCTCTTCTTCATCAGTCCGAGGACCTGGCTCCCTCACAAGCTCCAGACAGAGGACGGGGGACCTCAGTGGGATGCTCTTCACCAAGCGAGGTGTGGTTCGGTTCAAAGAGAAGATATCCACTTGGCCGTGGAGAGAGCCGCCTCCACCACCAGCAACCTGCACAGCATGGACAGTAGATATGTCTTTGCTTTCTTCCTCCTCCTGTTTGCTGTCATTCTCTCATGAGAAGTCTGAGGAGAAACATATCTTTGTCCCGACCATTAGCTGATCTAAACACCACAGACTTACTTCCAGAGAATTCCCCAAGGGCAGACATGTGGTGGTGGAGCAGAGACCAAGCAGGGTGGACTGAGAAGGACTGTGCAGAGCCGCCTTCAGCTGGACGGACAAGAACAGAGCAGACCAATGTGTCAAACCAGCAATCCCAGCTTTTCCTGAAGCATCATTTATCAGCTCTAAGTCAGATTAGTAATCTGTCCTGTCAATCTTAAATCAGAGAATTACATGAGAGACTGAGCGTTTATTTACTGTTTTACTATTTGAAAGAACCTCAAAGTTTTCTTCAAACAAACTAACACAGACAAACACACCTGACAGCTTTCACCTGCTCACAGGGTTCAGAGCGTCTCATGGCCAAACCATAGCCATGGGCCAAAAAATAAAAAATCTCAATTTTTTGTTTTAATTTGAATCTTTGATTTTTTTTCTTCCTAACTTTAATTTCTATAACAAAAAATTACAAATGACAGAATAAATTTTTAACAAAACTATTTCTTAATATTTTAACATCTCCTTGGGGAATGTGCTCCAACACAAATACCAACTAAATCCAAGCTGTAAAAATGTTTGCAGAACTGAGCAGCAGATGTTTTGTGAGCTACCGCTACCTTCAGCATCTCAGAAAGAGAAATACTAGAAAGACTCAGCAGAGCATTTCTGGTAACAGCCTTGAAACAGATTTTGCTGTTTGGAATTTGATGCTCCAGGTTTGAAGGTTACAACCAGAAACAAAATCATTTTTGACTCAGCTGACAAGTTTGCTGGTAGATAAAAAAAATCTACTTATTATTCCATTAATTTACAAAGAAAACCTAAAGATGTTATTTACTAAAGGGGAGCAGACTGACAGAAAAATAACTTTTTTCCTAATTCCTCCTCCAGTTGGTTCATGGGGGACGTCTCTCACGTCTCGTGGTCTGCGTTTTTGTTTTGGGTCTGTGGAAGAGGCTCCTCTTTGCTGCCGTTTTCACATCTGAGCTTTGCAAGAGACCGGCGGACTGACTTTACTCCAAACAGCAGAAGCCCAAGAGAGCAGAGAAAATAAAATCCAGATAGTCCCAAAAATACATTCTCTAAACAACAAATTCTAATGTATAGATTAGATTGATGAATCGCCAAACCCTAGTGTCGTGCTGCTGCTCCTCATAGCAGCCAGAGAGAAGAGTATGTGAAACCATAGTGAGACGTGAACCTGCAGTTCAGACATGGCGCCACATGTGGCGCTGTCCTCACCGTCAGAGAGAGAGTCCTGGAGGACAGAACCGGCAAAGAGCAGGTCAGCAGTGGAGAACCAAAACAGGGCTGGGTCTTGCAGTCATCTTCATAAATATTCCCATCCATACAGGAGAGTTTTCCTTTCCCTGAAGGGATTACAGGAAGAGAAGTTTAAGTCTCACCCCAAACCTCCACTTGACAGGAGGAGAAGGTTGAGCTACTCTGAGCCAGCTTTTAGCAAGGTAGATGTGCGTTCACCCAGAAGATTTTGCTGTGGGGGCTGAGGGTGTTGAAGACCACCATAATGCTCACAGGGCGTCCAGACCTGACAAGGAAAGCAGACGTGTCAGCGCAGACAGAGCTGTTTGCTGCAGCCTCACCTGTCTCAGAGGCAGAGACATGGCGTCCTGGATCTGGGTTTTTCCTTCCAGACGGATGAGCTGCAGAGCGCAGCACCAGTCCTAGACACTAAAGGTTCAGGTTCTGAATTCAAAGAGAGGGAGACAGAGAGACAGATGCTGACATTTCCTTCAAACAAGCAAAGTCATCAGAAAAACAGGAAAAACCAAAAGAGCTCCTGAAACATTGAATCCGGAGACAAGCTATACTCCAGACAGGCTTACAGCTTTCAATGCTTTAGTACAATTCTCAGATCAGAATGAAATAATAAACTATTTGTCTAATCTTCTTCTTCAAGATCATGATGTCACTTGTTCACATCATATAAAGCAGTTTCTCACTTTGAACAAGTTGGTAATTGCTTTATCCATCCATAAATGATTATGTACAATTCCTTCGCCTCTGCTACATTATCAATTGTTTATGTCATGTTGATCAAATTGTATTCTTATAGTTCATCAGCAATAGTCTTCTCCTCAAAAACACCTAGTCACAGTTCATCGTGATAAGTCATTAACTTGCAAAATGCTTCAATTGCTGTCATAATGTGACAAACATATTTCGCTGCATTGCAAGAGAGGATATTCACTGTGATGTGGATGAGAATGTGTGGGCCTAACATACAGAACTATAAGAGGTGTAGGGAATATCCACACCAAACTCTACTGCACTGCCCGGGACTGTTGGACAGAATATTGTCCTTTCTTTTTTCCCCTTTGTGTTCCTGTTTTCAGTGGGTTTTTCTATGTTGGTATGATACGGTCTGCCCACAAAATTACAAATATGAACAATAAAAAGGTAAATGTGAATTCAGTCCAGTCTCTTTGAATCAAAACAAAAAGGTGTAACTTCCATTTTACAATAATTGTCATCAAACTTTAGCCATAGTCATCAGAACCTCTAAAGTACACAGTTATATTGACAAATATGACTAAAGTCATTTGACTGTCTTGCCTGTAGACAATGACACAAGGATTTGACATGACTTTGGCAGTTTTGCCAAACAAAGTCTGAGAAAATGTTTGGAGTGAATGTATGTGACTGGGTGAATGGGTCTGTGGGTCTGTGACTGTAAACGCTTTTGTCCTTGTAGGAAGTATACTCCAATTACCATGAAGAAAGCTGTATGTTAAACCATACAAACACGTGGAGAACTGGTACCTGGTAGAGTCCATGTAACGTGCCCACCAGCAGAGACATCTCCTCCACCACAGCCAGGTCATGTTGTAGTTCTCCAGTTCCTGGAATAACCTGGGGGGCCCCAGGAACAACTTCCCTGCAAATAAACAGCTGCTTTTACCTGAACCATAAAAACATTAAACTGTAAACTCTTCTAAAGGAGTTTACAGTTAGCTAGCTTTCAATGTTTTACAGTTTTGTTTGCACTAACAACCTGTAAGTGCCATGTTTTGACCTACCTGTAGTACTGGAGGCAGAGCTATGCCGCCTACTAATCACAACCCCATCCTGCCCCACCTCCTCCACTTGGATCTGTGCCACAGGGGCACACCACTTCACTGAGCATTTGGCCCCAGGAACCAGGCTGCTGATTTCAGGAGGACCCCTGAGGAACAAACGGGTCACAAAGGTCAAGGTTGTGGCGGTGCCCTCAGCAGTGGTCAGTGTAACAACAGAAAGGTTCAGGTCAGGAGACAGCCTCACTTCCAGTTGATGTTGGCCACAAACAACGAGTCACTGAAGAGAAACACCTTTCGCTTCTTAGACTATGACTTGACCTTGTCCCCTATAGACAGTCTCTTAGCCAGCAGCTCAGAGTGGATCAGCTGCCTCCTGCCTGAGTTTAGCAGCTGGAACACACAGCAGGACGTGATAAGAAATTCAATCAGCCATTCAAGAAATGCTTCAAGATGATTTCAATCACTGCTGTATATATATGCTTAAAAAATCCTTCTTTAAACCTACACAGCTGTCCATCACCCATTTTCATTCTCTACTGTTTCCAACCACACAACAGTCTCTAACCATCCACTGTACTGGTTTCCAACCATTAACTGTTCTCCATCTACATACCATTCCACAGCCACCCACTGTTCTCCTATCCAGCTGTTGTAATGTGAAAGCGTGTGTCGTTTCACCTTGTTGAGGTTGCGGTCTCCTATGCTATGGGCCAGCTGCTGGATTTCTGCTTCTTGGTCAGCCAAACGCCTCTCTTCGTTGAGCTTTTCTGCCAGGATCTCAAGCTCGGTGAGAGCCAGCTGCAGAGGAAGTCTGTCCTTATGGGCCAGCGGAGTGTTCTTCAACATGTCCTGAGGCACCACAACCAGAAGACTCCACCTCAGCATGAAAGGGAAAATGTATTTTGTCCTGTAAACATGTTTCTCCTCACATCAAAACAGTTCCTAACTAAAGAATTAGAAACCTGTACCTCACCTGTAGCAGCAGAATGAACTGAGGGAAACGCTGGATGGTCTTGACCATCAGCCCGTACAGCGTGATCCGCTCTGCCGATGACGCCTGTTTCCTCTACAGGAAGGAGCAGCACAGACGTTCACAGTCCAAACTAGAAACTTTAGCAACACGATTCAGAGGAAACCAGATCAGAACACTCACAAGCTCAACCTCATCCAATTCAGTTTCATGTGTCCTGTGATGTCTGTTTTTCTGATATTTGAAAACATTTAGATATTTAAACCAAAAATTTGACATTTTTATCACAAGCAGCCAGATTCACAGCAGCATTTAGCTGCTTTTTCAGCTGAGAGAGTTTCTGTTCAGGTTTAAAGGATTGTCAAAGAGGCTTCAGCTGCTCTGCATGAAGACTGCAGCTGTCAGCCGCCTCAGTTTAGACCTGCAGGACTCCGGGGTGATCTCTCAGAAAAGGAGTGAGAGCTGAGCCGAAGCATAATGTAAATGCACCAACAAGAATGTCAAATGTGTTTTTATCTCAAATTGAATTTCCACATGTGATCTACTGTCATTACTTTATTTATCTAGTACAGGGGTCTCAAACTCATGCCTCCAAGATGATATTTTTAAGTGCCCCCGCCTTTAATATGAAAGTTTAATGTTGTATGAATGACACTTTTCAGTGTTCTGGGCGCGAGCTGACAAAGCAACCAATCACAGGGGGCATATGGACTTTGGGGCGGACATTGACCGGGCTTGAAAGCTAGGGAAACATTTTTTGGCGAGAGAAACATTTATGCAGGAAACCTGACAGCCCTCCCAGAACACATTAGGGAGTTCTCATTTTCCTTAAAACGATTATTCGCCTCATAATTTCCAACACATGCAGTCAGTGCTGAACTTTTTCTACGACGGACCTGGAGGAAGGTTAAGGTTATGGTTACGGTTATGTGCGCGGCGGCGTATTAACCCCGACCAAACGGTTCTCGTGCGCGTCTGACTGCAGCACACCGCCCACCAGGAGATGAGTCGCTGCGGAGAATAAATGTCCTCACCTACATGCGGATAGCTTAACGGGCTTTAACACAAATACCAATACGAGGAAAATGCAACGATAGAGATGAACCAGCACCCTGCCTGGATCAAGAAGCGAGACCAGACTGGGGGGGGGGGTGGGGGTGAAGGTGGAGCTGCAGCGAGACTGAAGGAGAACAGGAAGTTGGAGTTGTGCTTAACATTTAATTTAGTTTGCCATGCTCTCCTTAGTATGATCTGTGTTTTATATCTTTTATATTTATTTTAATGTTTTGCTTGGCGGTATGTAGCCTTTAATCAACTGGTATTTAAATTATTTTAATTGGATCAATGAACCACAAAACCACTGATGCCCATAATGCATTGTTTTGCAGTCAACGGCAGCTTGCAAAGTTGCGCAGTACTAAATTTGAAGCTGTGTTCACAGAGGTTTGCCCCTGTCTGCCCCCCTTTCTGGTGATATTTTTGTGATGACGACAGGTGATGTTAGAGCAAAAACAGAGAAACATACATCACAATTAAGTGATTTGCAGCGTTGTCCACCCATAAGGTGATTCCCAAATACGACTTATTAGCATCTTGGCTGCACATATTTTGGTGTCACCATGAATTTCCATCCGTTTTGATTTTACCTTGATCACAATATCTGTAATTAATTGTTTCGGATCTCCAATGAACAGAGGCCGTTTCTTAACCACAGTCGAAATTAAACTTATGAAAATATAGGAGTGGGCTGACCAGCTGCTCTACAATAACTTCTAGACCGAGTTTAAATGTGCAAAAGTCATTAGTAAGAAAATTCAAAAATGGTAACTGAATTTTGTTTCTGTCCTTTTATCAGATTTAGGGTTTTAAAAGAGTAAACTTAAAAATATTATCTCAACACAGACTCTGACTTCTCCACCTTCACCTCTTAAAGTCCAAGTCTGTGTCCAGATTTATTATCAATATGTTCATCCACACTGAGGGCCCTCAGCTGTGGAGGAAGTGTCAGTGTCCACTTCAGTAAGAAGACAAGAGAAGAACTATTGATGATTTACAGAACTGTAGAATTGGAGTCTTCTTTATTGGGTTTAATAGTTAGAAATTCAACAGTGCTAACTGAACTGTGTTAATAAGTGATGTTTAAATCAGAAAAATACATAAATATCGAATGAACAGTGAAATATTACTGATTATTGCTTCTATTGATTTTCTTATTTTATGATTTTTATTTTCTTGAATGAGAATTTCATGAGTAACTTTTGTACAGAAAACAGTTAATAATAGAGTATAGTTAAAAGTATAATATATGTTCTATACAAATTTATTGGCTTCAGACACCTATAAGCGATGTGTACTGGAAGTTGCGCCCTCCCCCACCTAGACCCCTTCAGTGGCACCCAGGTATATTGAGTTTGAGACCCCTGATGTAGTATAATTATTTATAAAGTTTTTTTTCAGTTATATGAACAAATATGGAACGCTTTTTATGCATTAAAATGCAAAAAAATGCTTTAAAATACAGGAAGTTCAATCAAAATTCTCCTTTTTCCAAACTGTTGACACCCGTGTTCCCAAAAACAGCCTAAATCTCAAAATTCCCAAACAAAAAAAACAAAAAAGAAAATATTTGGGATAAAAGACTTTAAAGGAAATGCATGAAGAGAGGAGGTCATCTGCAGCAGGAACATGAAGAACCAGGCCCCTGATGTTCTGATGTTCCAGCTCTGCTGAAGAAACATCTGCATTTCCTCTGGTACAAAGTCTGTCTTCACATGTTGATGTTTTTATGTTCAATGCTTACAGAACCTCAGTGGAGAAATGCCGCTTAGCACGTATAAAAAGTGCTTAAAATAAAAAATGTGAACTTGTTTTTAACATATCTACATATGTGAAAATAGCTATATCTATTTATTTACATACATGAATGTGGTCAGACTTTTGAATGTGAAGTTTGCCCAGCTCTGCAAAGCATTAACAGCTTCAGCAAGGGGGTGGGGTTTGGACCAGGAGCGTGTAAACCTGCGTGCACCTTCAGGAGTCCAGCAGGAAGGTGTCTGGGACACGCAGGCCTTCTTGATGAGCGCCATGGCTTTGGTGAAATTGTTGATGTAGTCTCTGTACACGCTCTGCACCATGGACTTTGAAAACTGTGGAGGACAAAAACAAACGTTAAACATCCTTGCACCATCCTTTCTTAAGCCTTTCAGGACCAAATTATATCCACCTATATGATCATATATCACCTTTGGCACACTTAATAACATATTGTTTATGAAATTTGAGTTATTATCCTGAACTCTTTTCCTGCTTATAAGTAACACGGCTCGATTCACCGACGCACCGCCTTTCGCTCCTCTTTGTGGTGCTGCCCATTCCAAGATGCTATGTCATCTCAGAGCCGGCCTCTTCAGCGTGTCTGTGTTTCCCCCACGAAAACAAACAACATCCCAACTTTTGCAGAGATGGATGTAAATACCGTATGTCTGCCTTTAGTAGCTCAAGCTCTTATTCCATCACAGACAGAACAGTAAGGGTTGGTCGTAGTCTATTTGAAAAAGAAATACTGTCACAAAATGCAGAAAACAACACCAGATGAACATGTCAGGACTTATTCAAATGATAAGAACGTTGCATTATGTTTGATTAGTGAACGTGTGTTTTTTTTTTAAAGCATCAGTCTCTGTATCAACAGCTCTTCTTTTCGTGATTTTCCCATATATTCTCAGTATTCATGTTAAAAGCAGATCTTTCAGTATCCTTATTTGCTTTTTGCATCAACACAAGGAAAACTGTTTGTCTGCTTGTCTTACAGCAGTCTCTGCACATCCATCTGTTTGTGCCCCATAACAAGGCTAGAGCCCGCCACGATTAGAGTGGACATAAAGCTGAGTTTAATTGTGCTTAAAGAAACAACAATTTTTTTTCCAAATTTGGTGCCTGAAAAGAAAAGTTCTGTTGCCAGAGGGGTGGGATTTATAATCAAAGGATGAAGCATAGCAGAGTGGGAGGGGCTTTAAAGATTTCATTAACCTTTGCTTTTTAACTAAAGGCGGGGAAGCTGCCCAAAGTCCTCGCATTCGTAAGTCCCTTCATGAACTGCAGGTACACAGGTGAGTAGACTCCGCCCCCTAGTGAAGATATAGATCAGAGATGGCGCGGAGCCTGGTTTTCTCTTTGTAATCAGTCTGTTGGACGCTTGCAGCCGAGTCCAGGTTATAGAGCAGGGGTTGGGAACCCATGGCTTGTGAGCCATATCTGACTCTTTTGATGGCCACATCTGACTCGCAGTCCAAAATGTTTCATCATACTCCTTTGCACATGCGCGAATCGGCGACTGTCACCGGCAACTAGATAGCCGGTTCACAGTAATTTCAGTGTGAAAGTGGCAAAAATACAGTTCCCCCGTGACCTTGATTAAACAAACACTGGACAGAAAACTTCTTTCCACAGAAAATGTCAGAAGTGAATCAAAGACTTGCCTCCTGCTTGACTTGAGCTGAAGAAGACCCACCACTAGAGTGTGCTATCCACAGAAATAGAGCTGAGCTTCCAGGACGCCTTGGTTATGGACACTGTATGTGACGACGTTGTTGAACGACATTTAACCCATGGTGTTCTAGGGTAATCATGGGACTAACGAACTTTAACAGCCATATCAAGTCAGTAAACATCAGCTGCATTTTACCATCTGAAAACATTGCCAAATCAAAAACATAGTGTCAAAGCCAGACCTGAGATACTTTATTCATGCATTTGTTCTCAGTAGGTTAGACTACTGTAACGGCCTGCCCACCGGCTCTCTCCAAACGAAAGCTGTAAAACAGCTCAGTAATATCCAGAATGCTGCTGTCGAGTCCTGACCAAACCAGGAAGTATGATCACATTAGTCCTGGGTACTAGTCTCTGCACTGGCTCCTGTACCTCAAAGAATAGACTTCAAAGCAGCTCTGCTTGTACAAGTCTCTCCATGGCCGAGCACCAAAGTCCATCTCTGACATGTTAGTGCCATATGAACCATCTTTGTACTCTGAGGACCCCAGGGCCGCCTCCTGTTGATTCCCAGAGTCAGAACTAAACAAGGGAATCAAAGGGTTAATATTCTGCAGCTAAAATCCCGAACAGCCTCACTGAAGGTGTAAGACAGGCGCCTTTCTGTGTTCATATGTTCCAAATCTAGACTAAAAATATTTCTGTTTAGCCGTGTATATGACTGAAAGGTCCTATCTGCACTTTCTTTCCTTCTTCCTTTCTTTTTAAATCAATTTTCAAATTTTTTCTTTTCTTTTAAAGTAAATTTTATGCTGATTATCTGTTTTAGAAGCACCTGAATTACTTTGTGTACAAATTGTGCTATACAAATAAAGTTGGCTTGCCATGGTGTTCACACTGGACAAGCTTATTTGTCTACTGTTCCCTAGCACATGTTCGCACCTACAGTTGGAAGGGACTTGGTGTGAAATGTCACAGCGGTGTAAATCTGGTGAACTTAGCTCCAGATGTTTTCTTTCACAGCTCTATTGTGATATCTGAAAGACTTGGTGTCATAGAATTCCAGCCAGGCAAAAACTGCAGTTATTAATTTCTCCTTCATAATCAGTTTTCAAGCTGTTGGCACTTCAGTGAATTAAAAGGGAAGTCCTTCCAAACGTCACTGCAAAATCTGAGTCCCTGATTGGTTAAAGTTTACCTGTTTTAACTAACAACAACGACTGAATAATGGCCATTTGTTTTGTACTAAGACTCTAAAACCATCATAAAAATCTACAGGCATGACGGACAAAAACCTGATACACGCTACACGGCCTGTCCTTGAAAGTGGTCGCTTGAACACGCGTTGCAGAGGGCCATGTGAACGATGAACTTAGCTTAAGACTCGTTCATGTTTCCTCCAGCTTTTCAAGCAAAGCTGACAGAAAGGAGCAGAAAGGCTGTTTCTGTTCAAGCACACCTGGAGAAGGTCTGTGCTGCTAGATATTCAGGACAAGATGAGATCCACACAAATTCAACAATCTGAATGAAATGATTTGATGGAGTTTACAAATTGGAACTTTCATATGCAGACTATTTAGATTTTTTAATTTCTGAATCAGTGGAGGAGCATGGGGATCTTCCAAATGAACTCCTCCACTGATTAACTTCTGGTTCCTCAAGATGTAACAAGCCGCTGCAGCCCTGCTTCTCTGTTTCTGTTCTGGTTCTCCTCTGGTGCCCAGGTCTGATAATAACTCTTTTCTTCAAAGTCTTGCATCTGTTGAACATCTTCCTTAATACAGCAAATCTAAACTAATCAAAGTGAATTCATTTCTGATCAGGACCAGGAGCTCAAAGTGAGCTCTTGAATTGTCAATAAAGGCCTCTTGTTGTCCATCTCAGTGAGTTTGCCTTTGAATGACGCACTGCTGCAGATGTTTGCAGAAAGTGGAAATGTAGAGTGGACACATTTGAACTGACCGAGGCCACAAACAGGTCTCCAATCATCTCACTCTGATCCCAGTCCCGCCACGCCGGCGCCAGGGCGATCTGGAACATGGAGTGGCACTGATGGATCTCCCTCAGACGGAAGAAGATCTGATGCACCTTCTCCGGGTTTAGGATGGAAGTGTGGCTCTCCAGTAGCGGCTTTTGGTATTCCTGATCAGTGAGGGATAAAGTGCATCTCAGTCAAAGAACAGATATTCAGATCCAGTAAAAATGTTCTGACTGGTTTTGACAGTCTTTAAGTATATCAGTAATCATTTTTAGAAATCTAAAAAAAGGTGTTTTAGACATTTGCAGACCTGCAGGTCTGCAACATTTAGAGCTCCCATATTTATGTTTTATGCTACAATATTTCTACATCTTTGTCAAATTATGTTTTTAATTTGAAAGCTTATAGTAAATGTCAACAATTTTAAATTGATTCCTGATCCCGTCCTGATTGAAGGGAATCTGTTTTGCATGTTTGCTTGATGAATTTACAATATGGGCATTTCTGGCGAAATGAGAAACAGTTTGATTGATGCAATGGGATTTAACAACATGAAGCAGAATTGAGGCAAATCTTTTTCACATCTGAAAAGCAGCTGGAACTAGCTTAACTTTATGAATGAAATCTCTGTAGTAATTGTTGGAGGAGGGGGGGGAAGACACCATGAACATGAGATGGAAAGGGTATCAGATGTCACATTGGAATGCCAGAAAAGCCTATTGGATATCTGCAGAATAAACATATTCAACTTTAAAATTCTAGACTTCTGTTGACTTGGCTAAGTCTCTAGCCTGTCATAATTAAATCAGACATTTTTATTTTCTTCTATTGTTTTCCTCCTTGTCAAAGTCCCAGTTTTACTTCTTTCTTTTACGCACAGTCTGCTCCTCTCCTTCATCTCTCCTGGACTCTTTGTTCGGGAGCCTGGAGAGGCTTTGCTCCAGGAGCCGCCTCATTCTCTGGACAGCAGGAAATATCAGGAGAAGGATAAGACACAATGTGTGGACTCACCTGCAGGATCCTCTTTAAGGAGTCCAGGTAGCTGCTCTCACTTTGAACAATAGAGCTGAGAATGAGGCGTCGGACGACCTGCAGGGGGGAGGACACATCTGTTTTTCAGCCTCCTTCTGCTTGTTCTTATGCTGTTCAGTTTCTGCTAGGGCGCACTTATTTAGTGGTTCTGCACAGCCAGAGTCATGGTCCACATCACATCTGCTGGTTGGATCCATTGAGAGGAAAAGAGCAGTTGTGATACGGCAGAATGAAGTGGGGAATGGGGGGCTCAGCTATCCAATGATGTGAGACTTTTAACATGCTAAAGAGTCAAGGTTTTATTAAAAAAGGCACACAAAGATGCTGATGTCCAGAAAATATACTGAAGCCAGTGCTGAGCTGGTGTGGGCGTTATGGTAAAAACTGAAACACCAGAAAGTTTATGAACTCATGAGGGATTTTGGTGCAAAAACTAAATCTGAGGCAGATCAGCAACAAACACTACAAATGTAAACGCTTACAGGACAGTAGAAAACACTTCCACACAAACCATCAGAGGCAGAGAGAGTTCAGACTCACCTGCTGGCCGCTGAGCCCCTCCGGCATAGGGCACAGTACAGCTGGAGGGTGCTTCAGCTCACAAATGGACACGTCCAAGTATCCTGTGTCTTCACTCCTCTACTGAAATAAAACAGCCTTTGTTCTCAGAAGAAAGCGGACAGATGTTTGATAGAAACTTTTTCAATGAATTCCTGGTTATTGCTAATCCCATTCAATCGTTTGCATGTAACACAACGTGAGACACAGATCCACACTCCTCACCTGTGGAGTTTTTCCTCTGCAGGAAGGCCACTCTGCGGATCATGGCTAGCGTTGTTTTTCTCAATCCTTCCTTAGCGCTGTTCCTCCCTGATTTCATCAACTGTTGAACCTACAAACCCAGACGTTAGTTCACAAATGTACCTGCTGTCCCGAATTTAACCTGCGTGTGCAGCAGCAGTCTACAGTCATCAGACAGAAAAGAGAGCCGGTCTCACCTTAGCGTCACAGCTTTGTTTGATGGTGGCAAGATGAGGTGTACTGACTCGTACGGCCACCTCTGTCCTGCTGACGGTTCGCTCGCTCACCTGCCGGCCCAAAGGAAGGAAATCACGAGTCAGATCCACAAGTTTTCAAACTTCTGAGGTTAAAGGACAGGTGGCACATCACAATCTTCATCCATCAAAGAACAGAGAACACATGTAGACTGAAGAAAGAAGTCCAACTCATCCTCCAACACCTCACAGAACTAGTTTCAACAGGGAAAGTTTTCCCCACAGTCCCTTCAGGTTCAGCATTCCAGCCCAGAAAAACTCCACACTTAGACCACAAAACAAAAGACAATTCCTCGCAGTTTCATGCTTGCTGCAGCTGTTTTTATGTTTTTTTACCGTTTAATATTTTGGGAGTACTTAAGGTGAGAATGTAAAATATGTTTTTCTGATTTGTGTCCCGCTTAAGTGGAGAGATCTGGCGTCTCCTTCTGTCTTATGAAACCCTGAAGAACACGCCGTTCACCTGTGAGCCCCACAGAGCAGGAGAAATGTTCATGAAAGAGCAACAAAAAGACAAACTTTAAAAAAAAAAAGAACATTTAGGAAAGTTTTAAAGTGAGTCTAAAAATCCTTGTTAACTGTTTTTTATAGAAACATGGCTGACCTAATGTGTTCTGGTTTCAGATCAGAAATTTTAGATCCCCAAGTATAAATGTCGTCTAGAACAGTGGTCTCCAACCTTTTTCACGGAGCTGATGAAATTCAAATTAATGTTATTTCTAAAGCACCTTTCCTGAACAAAAACAGCTCAAGGTGCTGTACATAAAAACATCCAAGAACACAAAAACATGAATCCCCACTCATGCAATACAATAGTAAAATACTGTAAGCCCCTCATAATAAAATACACAAAACAAACACAGATTAGCGCCACGAGCGGCGTTTTATGGCCTGCAGGCTCTACCTGCTCCTGCCCTCGCCACCCGCCTCTCAGTGTTACCATTTTCTGTCTGCTCCAAGTTTGCAAGTAAAACTTGAAAAGAAGTTTTTGACTCTCCAGTTTTATTTTTTTATTTTTGGAAAACTGCGTATGAACTTACAGCATGTCATTACAGTTTTCAGAAAAAGTGTCCTGACATAACCCCTTTAGCCTTCAGAACTGCCTGGAAGCTTTCCTCAGAGACTTTAGTCCACATTAACAGGACGGCATCAAACAGTTGCTGCAGATTTGTCGTCTTCCACCACATCCTAAAGCTTCTGTATTTTTGAGATCTGGTGACTGTGGCCAGACAGCAGTGGTACCCGGTGTGGTCTTCTGCTGCCGTAGTCCATCTGCCTCCAGGCTGGACGTGTTGTGTGTTCAGAGATGCTCTTTCTGCAGACCTCGGTTGTAACCAGTGGTTCTTTTTTTTTGAGTTCCTGCTGTCTTTCTATCAGCTGGAACCAGTCTGGCCATTCTCCTGACATCAACAGAACAACGACCACAGAACTGCTGCTCACTGGATATTTTCTTTTTGAAATATTCTGTAAACCCTAGAGATGGTTGTGGGTGAAAATCCCAGTAGATCAGCAGTTTCTGAAATCCTCAGACCAGTCCGTCTGGCACCAACAACCATGGTTCAAAGTCACTTCAATCACATTTTTTCTCCATTCTGATATTCGGTTTGAACTGCATCATCTGAATTATGTCCACATGTCAAATGCATTGAGCTGCTGCTGCGTGATTATTGATCAGAAATTTTGGCGAGTTGACAGGTGCTCTAACAGTGGCCAGCAAGTCTACAACCCAAAAGCATCAGCCTCAGCTTAAGCCCTCTGAACAGCACATCCAGTCGAGGAACAACAAGCTGGATATTTAGCAGGAGTGGAGAATTCCAGGCCTCAGGGCTGGTGAGTCTGAATGTTTTCCAAATATCTGAGCCGTACTCACAGCTGATTACCTGGATAAGGCATGTCCAGCCAATTAGAACATGCCAGAGCAGAGATTATGTTGGAAAACAAGAAGGAAAGTGCGCTGTCATTTGCCCACCCACCCCTGATCAATGACTGCATGACAAGTTTGCTCCACCCCCCCAACCACAGGAGTGTGTATCTAGTTCCAGTGCCAGCCTGCTTTCAAAAGTGTGGAGTCACATTGAAGATTGTCACTCTTCAGGCACCTGTGGAACAGACACAATTTTCTCTCCTATATTTCTTTATCTACGTAAAAGTAATGATTCCAAAAGCAACTTGAAGGGAAAAATCTTCATACTGGTTGTGTGCAGTGACGCTAAGAATTAAAATGCATTCTCTTACAGACATTAAAAAGACACAAAGTTTTTTCCATTGAGTTGTTAATAGCAGCCTGAAAAAGATCATCATCAGTGAGTCAGCAGTGGGCAGTTTTACATCCACACAAAATATCCAAACTTCTTCAGATTTCTAAGTCGCTATTAAACATTAAAATTTTAATTTTTTTTCTTTTAATAGTGGTTAAATTAATCACAAAATGGGGTTAACACAAGTAGAACACAGCAGTAGTAAACAAAACCAGGACAGTGGGATGTTTCCAAGGCAACTGGGGTTTCCTTCTATAGACTGCAAACGAAGGCAGCAGCAGCGCGTTGCCTAATTTGCCTTATTAGCCGTTAAATCCACAATTGTTAGTTTTCATTTTTTGAAATAAAATTGTTTGGTTGTTCAAACGGAATCAGCGCTGTCTTGGATTTTTGTGAATCAGGAAATGCAACAGCAGAACAATCCGGTGGTTCTGTGTACAGAACACTGGAAACCCAAATGTTACTCCTGCTTTCATTTCTCTTTCTGAAGTGGAAAATAACAATAGGTTTTTCCTTCCTCTTCAGTGCGGCTGGAGGGTCAGAGCTTTTATTTCACTTTTCTCAATTTTGACTTTAAGCAATTTTGATCTCTTCAGTTTCTCTGGTTTTTCTGTCAGATTTTTTCTTAAAACTTTCTGGTGCAGATTCAGATTTTCCTCCTTAAATGCAAAGAACACATGAAGTTTTTTGTTTGTTGAATATTATCCTGGTAGTTTTTACGTTTTTAATTATTTAAAGCCAGAGCCTTTGTCTTCCCCCCGGTGTCTTAACTGTTGTGTGTAACAAAGGTACTGTCTTCCTTAAATCTAAAATGGTTAACTTGAGTTTATCTAATTTTTTTCTATGTTTTCACCTTCCTGCATCATTTTTCTTGGTTTCTGTAACACCACACTCAGTCCCTGCTGAATCCTCCAGAGCAAACCTGCACCTCTCTAGATGTTCCTCCATCTGCTCCCTGCTTTCAGATCAGAATACAGAGCAGAATGTCATCTGCAAACATCATGATCCACATCCTGTGTATTCTCATCTGTCAGTCTGTCCATCACCACAGTCAACCAGAAAGAGTTCAAAGCTGATCCTTGGTGCAGTCCAACCTCCACCTTCATCACCCACAGAACATCTCACCACTGTCTTCCAGCTCCCATCCACATGTCCTGAACACTCCAACGCTCTCTGCTGTTCCACACTTCCTCATCCAAACCAGTTTCTCTGGATCCTGTCCTGGACTTTCTCTACATCTACAAAGACCTGATGCAGATCCTTCTGACCTTCTCTGTTCTTCTCCAGATTCTGGCCCAGCTTCCACAACAGCCAACCTCTTTAACATTTTCCTCATAAAAATGGTTCAGAAAGTACGCCTACCTCATCTGTTAGCAGATCTAGAGCATTTGCAGCATCTTCCTCAGTTTATCACTCCCCCAATAACCCAGCTCCTCTCACACAGAGTCGCCTCTCCTCAGTGTCTTCTCAGGATCTCCAAATGCAGAGCTAACTCGGCCAGCATGCTTTTGAAAGCTTAGATGCAGAAACGAGAAGTGTTGACAGGACAAAGACAGCCAGAAACTTTTGACTTCCTCTTTTCATCTCTGCAGCTTTCATTCTTCTTGCACAGATCAAGGAGCAGGATGGGGAATTTGAGTGTTGTATTTAAGCGACGTGTGCGAGCCTGAAAGAGAGTGATCTATGACTTCAGCTTTGCTCGTATAGGTGTTGTGCCCGAGAGTCCAGAACTTATGCTATGATCAAAATTCTCAAATCAAATTCAACACTATGAACAAGTTCAAAGTTCAGCATTTGGTCTAGCTTTATTTCTCTGTGTATTGAAGACCCATGATACATTTCAAGTGTTTTTTTAGGTGGGACTTCCTGTTGGTACACCAAAGAGATGGGTGTGCTGTGAAGGGCCTCCCCCAGAAACCACACAGTCACGAGGAATAGATCACCCCTCAAGACTTCAAACAACACTGGATAACATGGTAAATGGCATATACTTGTATAGCGCTGTTATACCTACAAGGACAAAGCGCTTTTACAGTCACAGACACATTCACACACTGGTGGCCGCTCCGCTGCCAAACACAGGTACTCGCCTTCCACCAGAGTGCAAGGTGGGGTCTTGCGTTCAGCCCATGACACTTCGATCATGGGTGCAAGGCGGGAATCGAACCTGTAACCTTACGATCATGGGTCGACCGCCCTACCGCTGCAAAGAGATCTGGAGGACGAATTCAAAATTCAGAAAAGGCATTGACGGAACTCGTAAAATTACAAATTTACTTACAGGCGGTCGATGAATAAATAAAGACACTCCAGAAGAGTGAACATAAGAATTTACAGATTTTTCAAGTTCCACCATCCATTTTAGAAGAACATAAACATCACCTGAGCACAGTGTTAGCTCACCTTGCACTAACAGTTTGCAGGATTGAAATGACTGAAATATTCTCTACACTAGCTGGTTATGGGCATAAGTATGCGGTGAACACCATCTGTGTTGTGTACATGCTCTACAGGTGGACATTTTGCAGCCAGCAGGTGTGTTTATAACATTTGAGTGTGTGTGACAGGCTCCGTCTCTTTATTGTACTACATTTGAACTCTTACTATAATGATTAACAAACTAGTAAACCCAGTCTGCTTTTATGTTGCTTCATGGTCTTATCCCCCTCTCCTATTATCACCCCTACCTCTCTCTCTAACATCCTCTCTTCTTCCCCTTTCCTTTTCCGGCCCCGTCCAACACCAAAGATTTTCAGACATGATTGAAATTAATAAAGTTTGGGCCTCAATCTCCAAAAGGGGTTTATTCTGACACATACCCTTGGTTTGTCTGAAGATTAATAACCCTCTTGTTAAAGTAAAATATATGTCCAAATTACAAGAGGCCTCAGTTTCATCTGTCTGCCCAGCTGTTGACAGACAAGTTGAAAAACAAAAAACAAAACAAAGAATTTACAGATTGCCCCCCTGCTCTCTGATGCTGGTGGCCCGTCTGTAGCAGTTCTGACGCCGCTGGTCTGGGTGGCTGACGTTGGGTAGCCTGGTGGGTGGATTTCCTGGATCTGCTATTTCGTATGGGTGTCTCGGGGGGCCCTGACTACCACTGCTGCCTCGCCTTCGACAGGGGTCTTGGTGTAGGGGTGACTGGGTACTTTCCCTCTTTATACATTTCATTAACCACCACAGCAGAACACACCTAAGAACAGGTGACAGCTCACCTATACACTAATAGCATCCATGATGGAATGACATACACTGTATAACCAAAGTATAGGCTCACCCATCCAAATGATCAGAATCAGGTGTCCTAATCACTCGTCCTGGTCACAGGTGAATAAAATCAAACCCCAAGTGCAGAGACTGTTTTGAGACTAGGAAAGAATGGGCCGCTGTCAGTGGATCCAAGGGTGGAGTTGTTATTGATCGCCACCCCTGCAACAAACTAGTGGTGAAGTGACTCTCTCCTAAATCACAGTCAGCTGTCAGTCTTGACAGACGCCAACATGGTGAGTTTGGGGAACAACAGCAACTCAGCCACCAAGGGCTCCATCAATGTGAACTGATGGAGAGGAGTCAGAGGATGCTGAAGCACATAGTGCAAAGAGGTCACCAACTTTCTGCACAGTCAGTTGCTACAGAGCTCCAAACGTCATGTGACCTTCAGATTATCCCAAGAACAGGACGCAGAGAGCTTCATGGAATGGGTTTCCATAATAACATGTTAAAAACACCATTTTCATCCGGGTGGATCTTCAACCAAATCAAAGTCACCAGCCAACGTAATTATTTCAAAGATATATAACAGCACAATGTAGAGTGGAGGGGGGGACACATGTTAAGTGAAGAAGTCAATATGCCACAGAGCATAACATTTCCAGACAAAGGCTTGGAAAGGTCATGTCAGGTCCAATGGGTCACAACTGGGTTAAGTTCTTGGCATGAATTCTGATGAAAAACATCTTCAGATTTTTTATTACTTCTGTTCAAAAATGAATGCGTTTAGTTCAAAATTAACAAACATTTCAGGAACAAAAAATTTCTTATTGTTGGTTTTCTCCGTGTTCAACTGAAGTTATCTTTCTTTGTAAAACTGTTCTTGAGCTAGACTTAGATCTTAAAACCTAAAACTGATGGATAATGTCCTGAGAAATGCAAACCTGTTGAAACCCTAAAGATCGCTGTTCTTTCCTGTCATTCATTTGCTTCTACTTACTGTTCACCTTCAACCCTCTGTGATTCATCCTGGCCTGGAGCTGCTGGGGGTTCACTAAAAAGATCATCTAAACTGGAAGGTACACATCTGCCAACAGCTGAAAGCATCATATAGCTAAAAGGTGAAGTCAGCAGCAGCGAGCAGCAAAAGATTTCTCCATGTTTCCTGTTGTGAGGAGTCTGAATGCAGCATTTCTAAGAAACCGTTTTCTTTCACAGTCGCAGCTGACCTCACCGAATGTCCTGATCAGGAATGTCAGAAAAGAGACTTTACCTTCTTGCTGCCGGGTGGAGCGGACGTGCCAGAGTCACAAAGATCTTCACATCTCCAGCTGATGGACTTGTGCTGCTCAGGTATTTGGACCTCCTCGTACATGTTCTCCACATCTGCACACATCATCATCCAGAAAGCTTAGTAACTGGGGAATGGCTTCCAGCCATTGTCCCACGTAGACGGATGGTGTAAACAGTGAAGACAGTCTAGGAATATCAGAATGATTCGATTTAATCTGGACTGATCGAAACTCAAACAATCTCTGGATTTGATGTTTCTTTGTCTTCTTTGTCTCAGTTTTGAGTTGGTGCTTAAATATTTACCAGTAATTAAAAAAAAAGCTCAACTCATTCATGCGTTTTGGATTTTCTCTTTTTTATGATTTACACACAGGTTAAGAAAAATGTAAAAAAAATTACTAATGTTTGCAGATTTTTTCAAATAAAATTTCTTGTAGTAATATTTTTGTATGAAAAACAGGTTTTTCAGAATGTTTTGAAATCCTGTTTTTATGGGTTTTATGAGCTGGAACCCCAATTTATGTAAAAAGCAACAAATACCTGAAAGCAATTGCACATTAGGCCCTGAATCTCCAATCAATAGAAAAAGATTTGTTAATGAAATTATGAAAATGAGTCCACTTTTCCATAATATTCTTTCCTTTTTTGGAAAGGCTATGTGTTTCCTGTGGAGGTGGTTCCAGATGTGTCCGGATAAAGTCTTGGTCCAGAGCCCCGTGCAGCGGTCAGGTCCAGTAGGATCAGGACAGCTGAGTGACTTCTATCAGTGGCTCCAAAACAGGATTTTAGCTTCTAAAAGGCTGTTTCTGTCTGAAGTTTTGGTAAAGAGTGGACCCCTTACTTTTCTTGTTGAACAGAGGACATGGGATGGACTTCAGCAGACGGTCAGCTGCTCCATGTGGGGGCGCGCTGACGCCATTGACACTCACCATCAGCAGGAGCCAGAGTCTGCGCTCCTCCACAAAGGATGTGTGGGTGTCTGCAGCTGCGTTCTGCCTCACAGGTGACTGAGCCGTCACAGGCTGTTTCATCCACAGCAGGGGAGTGCTGGGCCTGAGCCTCAGCGACGTAAGATCCTCCTCATCGCCTTCATCAGCTCCCACAGCACCTCTGGGATCCGGAGAGGACTTCCCTACCAAACACAAAACATCTCAGGAAACGTTAACTAACTGAGCTCTTGTAGCATCAGCTAAGTCTGGAGACGGTCATGACAGAAGAGGTCAAACTGAACACAACATTTAAATCCAAATGACTGCAATGAAAAAGTCATTTGATTGTTTAGATTATGCAGAGAAGTGTTAAAGTGTCTGCAGATAAGGAAAAGGTTGAGGATGGCCGGAGCCCAGTCTGTCCAAAGCTTTCCCCCAAAAGTTCTCCTTCCCCGCTCAGCCTGTAACCAGCTCACAGCAACGGTCAGAGAAAGCTCACCCTGTCTGCCAGACGCTGACTTCTGCTCTTTCCTGACCCCCCGTCTGCTGTGACCATTCTAGACCTCCTCAGACCTCATCTGTCCTGTCAATCAGTTTTCCTGCTTTAACTGGAAAAGTTCTTCTGCAGCACTGACATGGTTTTTAAAGTCCTGCTGCTTTTGGGACTCAGAACTCATTCAGTGAGTAGCAGCACCTGAAAGACCCCGATGCTGTTGAGAAAGCTTTATTGAAAAGCTAACAGGCTAACAGAATTCTGAGCAACCAGCTGAGGAAAGCAGGATGACATTCAGGCTTTTAACAACACAAGCACAACCTAAGGTGCAGTCCTGTAAGTAAGGCAGCGCTGCAGCTGGAGTACCTTTGCTGAGGCGTTGACTGAGCCCGACATCGCCACTCAGCCACTCCTGGGCTTTGTGGCACGTCTGGGCTGAGAAAAGAAACAGGACTTTGGCGAGGGGATCAATGAGATCATCAGTGTCTTCACGTCAAACTCGCCTTCGTCTTACTTTCATAAACACTGCCCGTTTTCCAGAAACTCCCAGACTCCTCAGCTGCTCCCGCCTCACAAGTCCATCTCCTGCAATAAGCATGTTAACCTGCAGGTCAGGCCCACATTTACACTTCTGTAATGCTCACTGAAGCAGTCATCTGACTTCAGAGGATAAAGGTTGTTTAAGCTCCTGAGCAGTACAGACAGTGCTGTCATTAACTCAGGAGGAGTCGTCTTTCACCGAATCAAGCCTCCCAGAAACTACTCAAACATTTATGGGGACATACACAACTGTTCCACCTGAGACATGTCCTCCAAGTAATGGAAGAAAATTACGGCATCGACGTGAAATTCAACAGAGTTCTGTGAAACTAAGGCTCTGCCCGTCTGTCTTCCTGTGCGACACTTTACTCTTCTTTCTCTGATGTGAGCATTAACTGTTATCTCTGCATGATCTCTGAGGCCAGCAATAAAATCCTTGTGTGAAAGTATACAGCATGCAGGCACCGGGGGTATTTTTCTTTTAAATAAATTAAAATACAGTTTTCTATTTAATACATTATTTACAAGAATGATTCAGTTCAAAATGTTGTAGGAAAGCTGCATTTAATACCAAAATATGTATTATGATGGCAAAATTGAAATGTGTAAAAATTGAATAATCTATCTTTTTATATCTTATAAATATTATCTGAGACTTTCATGATAAGAGTGTATAAAAAAAGTATCCTTTTTTTATTAAATACAATTTTGATTCGTTTTCCTGCTCTCTGAACTGCCAGATTCCCTCTCAGGCTCATGGCGATCCTGGAACCATTAGAAAACCAGTGATGGACAGTTCACCAGTCCATCCACGGCCAATCAACACAATAATCCAATTAAAATATGAATAAAGTAAATACAAGAAAAAACATAGTTAATAAAACAAAAACTCCAGTTACATGTTTTACCTAAATCATTCAGCTCAAATCATGACACTTTTAATAAGTTGTGTCTAACAGAGGTTTAAACCTGTGGAGCTTTAATAGAACCTAAACCCTAGAAGCTGCAGCAGCATCAGCTGTGCTCATCATGAACACCAATGACAACAAAAAGCGACCAAACGTCTCCCAGATTCTCTCTTTTGCACGCTGCAGTCTTGTTGAATTTGACCTTCATAAGAACTTCAACGCTCATATTAATGTCAATAGTTCTTGTTGAAATGTTTAGATATAATAACTCCCTTAAATTTAGGATTTTTCAGAGTTCTTTCTTTTTTATTCTAAAAATATTATTTATTGTTTGGTCGGTTATTTACTGCCATTAAGTATTATTGCAATTCATCTGGATTCATTTGATGCATGAAAAATGCCGCATAAATAATCAATCTTGTGCTGGTTTAGGACAATTTGGGGTGAACATTTCTACAGAAAGTACTTAGTGAAAAAGCTCAGCATCCACTGGTTTAACTTAGTCTGTCTAAATTTGCAATCATTTTGGTCGATGGACCAACGTAAGAGGAGATAACAGGAGAACCCCTCCCTCAGGTTTGTGTTTTCTGGGCTGGGGAGTGTTCTCCCTGTTTATTATTGTGTTTGGCTGCTCTATGTTTACTGTGCACACACACGTGTGCTCAAGTACACGTGTCTTGGAGCCACTGCCTTTAACTGTGGAAGAACTACGATGATGAATACACACAAACACTTGAACATGAACTATTAGGACAAAGAACGACACAAGCAAACACGGACAACTCTTTATTCTTCCACCAGACAAATGTTTCACAGGTTACACAAACAGAAACAACACACATTTTCCAGGGACATTTCAGGCTTAGCAGAGATCACTGAGGTCAATCAGACCTTCGTTTCTGAAAGCCGTTCTTACTTACCCCTCTGGTGACCTCCTGACCTCCACATCTGCCACAGAAAGTTTGACATTTTTGACAAGCAACTGCAAACAAAGCCCACAGCTCCAACATACCAACATGCTTACCTGAGCTGGCTGCTGCAGTCCTGCTCACCTGCCTTATGGCAGAAAGATTCTCCAATTCTGCATCTTCAGACTTGTCTGTCTTGACAGAAGAGTAAGGAGAAGAGATGTCTGAGGACGAGGTGCCACCGCCAAACTTTAACGTCTCCTCCTCTTCATCTTCCTCTGAATGCCAAACACATTCAGGCACAGAACACAGGAAAGAGAATCAGACACAATGAAAGTTTTTGGAGAAGCCTCTGAAAAGGACGGTAGGGTTGTTCTTGTCCTGCAGCCCAAACGCTGGCCTACCCACCTCACAGAAAATAAATAAAATGGATTTTAAGCCTTTGGTGGGACTCACACATGATAAAACACTGACAGCAGAAGATGAAGAATGTTGAGAGGAAAACAAACTCTTCCAAACTAACTAACTAAACATCTGAGTTGATGTTTTCAGGAGATAAAAAAATTAGGCAGTCCTTAATTTTAGAAACAAAAGACTAAAAGTAACCATAGAGCTGAATTCTGCAGGAATAACGACCAAAAGTCAAGCTAGAAATGTTGTCATAATAGACTTTGGCCTCAGATTGCAGCCACAACCAAAGGGACAGTTAACATCTGATTCAGAAGCTGATTCAGGCCTTCACCTCCTGCAGGCTGGAACACAGTAGCAGTCTTCAAAGAGCTGCAGCTCAGTCAGAACACTGCTGCTTCCGTTTGGACCAGAACCAGGATATCCCAAACTCAAAACACTCCAATACGTATAAATATTTTCTAACTGATGTTTTGCTGATGAGCGTCACTGTCTAGAACCTCAGCTGCAGTACTGATGGGGTTCACCTGTTGAGGAGTCCCTGCTGTCAGAGATCCTCTGAGGTAGTAAAGTGTCTCATTCATGCAGAACATGTTGAACAGACGGGTGCTGCTGCTTCACCATAATCAGCTATTCAGCTGAGTGATTAGTTGAGAGCACTCACACTGTGTGTGTGTGTGTGTGTGTGTGTGTGTGTGTGTGTGTGTGTGTGTGTGTGTGTGTGTGTGTGTGTGGATTACACTCTGAACATTATGGTATTTTATGGCAGCCTTTGTCTGTCAGTTTGCTTTTAAACTATTCTAAACAGAGAGGGACCGATGCCTAACTTGAAGTTGATCTGTGGGACATTTGAGTGACACACTGGAGTTTGTCCCTGATGTTGTCCAGGCTCCAGATCCCAGCAGTGATGGTATTTCTACTTTGGGGCAAGTGAAACCTGAGTTTTCTCGTTTCTGATGCTGCTGCAGTCTGATCCCCTCAGTCCTCCTAAAGATGGGTGCCATGCATGCATGCATGGCTTTAACTGGACCAGAAGGTTCCCTTTCTGAACCTGCAGGCATTCAAGAGCTGAGCTTTACCACAGGTGACCTGAACCAGACGTCAACCGCTGTCTGGACTGGTGGCCTCCATCCCCGTAAAGGGGCTTAAGGAATATCAAGCCGGATAAATTACCTGAGCTGACATTTTTATTTAATGGCTCATTTGAACTGTTTTTACATGTTCAGTGCGCTAAATTCTCTAGGCTCCAGCTTCTGTGATTGTAAGAACCTCTTTTTGGACCAGAATATCTCAAGAAGTTGTCTGGTTGTGGTCCTCATCATGTCATGAACCTTATCACCCACAACCCCCTTCACCTACACAACGACCAGCACGAAAACATTTTGGATGGGCAGCCTGTTACCAGCTTAGAAAACCAAAGTAGACTGAGTTTTCTTTTCTGATTTGTTGTGTCTGGTCCGGCATGAACTCAGCCATCATGTCCCACAGAAACACGGGTGCTATGCTGGCGAACCTCAGTTTTAACCACATCTTCAGCAAGAGTTCCAGCAGAATCTGAACTGTCCCACAGTGAAAACACTGCACTGCAGAGCCCTGGTGTACACTTTAGGAAACCGAAAATAGAGTAAACTTGTGGAACTTAAAAGGACAGCTCACTGCAGCTCCGCTGACCTCATGTTCTCTGGGTTGCTATGACAACATCAAGAGAGCCATGGATTTTGGGATGACAGTTCTACACCTGAGCAGGTGTGAGGCTGTTTCCGTCAGCTTTCTTATGCTCAGTGGTTCGTGATCGTGTCTTCAAATACATTTGTGACGACTGTCTGGGAGCATTGCGGATAGATAGACGGCAGGAACTGCCAGAGAAATGGACGTAGGTGATATTCTGTGATCATACACACCTGAGGGCTGACAGGGAGGAACTGGCTGTGTTGAGGTCATGACAACTTTTTCCTGAGCCATGAGTCCCCATAAACTGTCCGCCGGTCCGTAAATCCTTCAGTGAAGAACGCTCATCCAGCTTTTGGAACCTGCAGAGAGATTCACAGGATCATTTCAAATACCAGAAACACACATCCAACCAGCATGTTCAGAACACATCTCATTCAGTCGCTGTCATGACTCAGAAAGAGCTGCTGCTAATCAACGGTTTTGTGGAAGCTCCCAGCTGCTTTTGCCTGAAATGGCCGGGGGTAGTCTACCATTAGCTGACGAGACCGTACAAAGAAGGACAACGTGTCTCCATGTGACAAAACTGCTAGTTTGTTACCATCTTGGACAGAAAACCCCCGACTGTTTCAGCAGTTTTGATCTGAGAACCCCCCCTACCCGTAGATTGATAATAAATCACATATTTAAACTAGACTTTATGGTTATTTCTGTTGTAAAGACGAACCCTTTACACTAAAGTACATGAGACTGACCTGACAACGTCAAAAGCTACCTAGTGTTTGCCTAGTTAAGTGACCTGGCTCTAGTTAGTTGTTTTTTACTTGACAATTCTTTTGTTTCCAGATTTAGCCCCAGGCTGGAAGCTGGTTGAAACCGGGACCATGCTGGTGCATCAGGTGCAGCTCAGGTGCATGCACAATGGTGGCATCAGGCAGTGCAGATTCAGAGTCTTTATTAGTTCAGGAGGCCATCCAAAAAGAGGAGAATGAATCAGGAACAAAAGCTCTAAGAACTCTTGAGATTAAGGCTGGATTGTCACAGAAAGAAAGACACTGGCACTGGCTTGAGAAAAAGCACTGCTTAGGAAGACAATGAGGCACAGTAGGAGCAAGGCTATTAGAGTGAAGCAGATCACACAGCAGGAACTGAAATGAAGACAGAAAGACAGATGTCAAAATAAAACAGGAAGTGATGTTTAGAGGCTAACTAGTCCTGACAAAAAGGACATTTCCAGTATTTCTGTTTTTCTAGTGGAGTTTCCTTGTTTCTTCTGGTTTGATCAGTATTCCACAACAAATACCTAAAGAGTTCTGTCCTACTGGCAGTTAAAAGTGTCCGCTAAGGAAAATACAGGAAACTCCTGCTGTTCCTCAGGCGCAGAAACGTTACTCATTCACAGTGAAACACATCAGGTTACTGACTGGAGAAGAACAGGAAATGTTTTTAATGAGGTTAAATCAAAGGAGGTCAAGTGAATCCAAAGTCTTATAAAATATTTTATAAATCTGAATCATGTTTAATGTCGGTCTTCAGTGTTATAGACAGATGTTCAACATAAGAGAACGTAACAATCTTGACAGGTCTTCAACACATTGCAGTACCAGTGCAACCAAGAGAGTGCGCAATACAGTGTTTTCATGGCCCTAAATTCAATAATTGCAATGGTTATTTTCAGGAAGGACATCTGATGTAAAACCAAATCCAAATCGGTCATGAGAATCACAAACAGAACTTTCATACAGAAAAAATCCGCAATGGCCACCGATGCTGTTGACCTTCAGGATTCTGGTGGAAACGGGTTTATTGTTAGTGGAAGATGGAGAGGAGGAAGGCGTGTTGTTGGTGGTTTTACCTCTCTGGTAGGATGGGATCTAGAGGAGAAGTAGAAATTCTGGAGGAAAACGATTGAGGATCTGGGGTATCTCTAGAAGGGAGGTGACTGAAGCAGGCATCTGAAGACCCCTAAAGAGAGCAGACTGATGGTTAAAAAGAAGTGAACTCTTGTGTGTGTTGCTGTCAGGCTAGGGTTCAGTGATCTCACATCCAGCCAGGCCGTGATTTCTGTGATCATTTTTTTCCGTCAGTATTATGGGTGAATGCTTACGTCAAACTCTACTTTAAGACCCACTCCAGTGAAAGTGGTGTTCTTGTTCGATTTTTCTCATGATGGAGAACACGTGTATGTATAGATAGAAAATTACGCTTAAAGAGCCTTTCTGAGTATTTCTTTATTCAAATCGATGTGAATCAGGATCAGATGAAAAAATGCCATCTGTGACATAGAAATAGTGGGCGGGGAACAAGCCCCCTGCTCTACTCCATTCTGATCATTCACCTGCAGACAAATAGATCCATGGATGTTTTTGTTTTCCTCGTCTGAGGTGGAGTCTGGATCTAAACTGTTCTTGTCGTTTTGCTCACCCTATTAAAAACCAAAGGAATATTCCACTGTATTTTTCACACTAAGATCCCCTTAAACCAGGTCCTGTTCAAAAACTGCTGGACCTAGACTGCTCAAACCTGGATTAAATTAGGATTTAGATAGTAAAGAATACATTAAACACCATTTCTGCTTTGTGAAACCTTTGTTTGCTTTCTTAAAATGAGGAAGGGAGAGATACGAATGACAGATCAAGAGATGGGTGAAACTGAAAAAGAAAGAGATAAACATTAAAACGTGGACTCAGTGCGAAAAATGCAACAAAAATCATCATATTTCACATTTTCACAAATCAGAAATCAGGCGATGCATTCTTTACTATCTAAATCCTAATTTATCCAGGTTTGAGTAGTCTAGGTCCAGCAGTTTTTGAACAGGACCTGGTCTAAGGTGATCTTAGTGTGAAAAATACAGTGGAATGTTCCTTTAGTGCACTAGCAAATCGGAAGCCAACTTCAGCGTCGTTTGGAATTTGAGGTTGAAGGTGTGAGAGGCTGTTTCCTAGTTGGAGAGCATGTTAACCAATGGATGACAGGGAATGAGGTTGGGCTTACTTCCACGCATCAGATATCGCCCGAAGTCAGAAATTCGACTTTCTAAGGATCTGCTACACTGCAGAAACTATGCCCAGAAGAGACAAAACTGCATTCCTATGATCAAATCAGAACACCTAAAGAATAGATCCGGCGGGGACGGTGGGGAACTTAGACCCAAAGTTGACGCTTGGTGATGGTGCTGACTTTAGGGAGACTGGAGTTCAATCTTACTGCAAAGATTGACAGCAGAACTTAGGCAGCGGCAGAATGAAGTCCAGACTTTTGATTCAAGCATCAACATTGATACTTAGAAAGGATTTAGGGTAAACTAACACAAACAGCACTAACGGCTCATATTTGCCTGAACATTGTAAGTGGGCGGGGGTCAGCTTCACTGAGCTGCCACGAACTCCCTGAACGTGCACGCGTACGCGCACAGACACCGGGTCAACAATCAGGTGAGTCCAGTTCTCCCAAACTCACCTGTAACTTGTTCATTTCCTGTCAGCGCGGCAACAGCCTCGCGGAGCGTCCTCGTTCTGGATCACGGCTCTGCTGCTCCGCCGTGCGTGTTCGCGCGGTGGGATGGGAGCCACAGCAGAGCGCGCGCTCCTGCAGGTTCACCCAAACAGGCAGAACTCAGTGTTCACTCCTGATGCCGGTCACAGAACCGCAGTGCCGACGAAACCGAACTGCTGGAGCGACCGACACGCACGTGAGCGCGCAGCTGTTCACATGCGTCGGTCACGGGCCGGTTTCTTGAGTGTCTGCGTCACGTCGTTAACGAGGATAATCGCAGCACGTGACTCAGTGACATTCTGTCAAAGCTTTGATAGTTGAACGGACTTTTGTCGCGTGAAGTCACCGTTCACGACTCAAACACGGTCAGCTGGAACACGGAGCGCAGTTTGTGTTAAAGACAGACTTCCTGGGAAAATGTATCAATGCTGTAAACCTGCAGCTGTTGGAAGGAGAAGAGAATATAAACGTTTATCAGTGGCGGTTCTACACTAACTAACACCCCGCACTTCTAATTGGCTAATAATACAATTTGCTGACATCCTTTTTTGTTCCATATTTCTCGAAGCGTCTCGTTTTATGACCAAAGAGGGGCCGCTAAAATATACTGGTGTTTGTGATAGACCATTGGACAAAAGTTTGCAATTGCTTGGGGCCCCCAACACTCTGGGGCAACACAGTCACAGACATAAGAAAGGGATCCTGTCAAGTAACAATTTATTTAGAAAATTATTCACACGAGTTATATCGCTAGAGGAGACACGCTCGCTTTTAGAAGCCTGGTCAACGGGGTGTGTGGCGCGACGCCATCTTGGTGAGGCCGACACGCCCACCTGATGCAATGATTTCTATTGCTTTTAGTGGTGTCTACAGCTTATATATACTATATATATATTTACATATGTATATATATATTTATATATATGTAAATAAATTATATATATATATATATAAAAAACTTTCCCTTTACTCCTTTCACCCTTTTGGTGGTTTCTCACTCGTCAGTCCTATATATATATATATATATATATGTGAGATACATCATTTGTTGTTGTTAAAGAAGAGAAACAGTCAGCCTTAAAAGTCTGGAACTCTTAATGAAAATGCATTGATGTAGACTCTTACAAATAAAAAATATTATAAAGAATTTTTAAAAAATAACTTTTACACATTTAGAAGTTTTAGACCTCTTTGACATGTAACTTAAATTATTTACAAAACCCAACAATAAGTCAATAATAATAATAATAATAACTCAATAGTAAGTCAATACAAAACAATAAATAATAACAATAAATAAATAATAAGTCAATAAATAATAATAAATAAGTATATTAATTATAATAATAATAAAATAAATATTCAAAAGAAGTCCAAAAGGAATAATAGATTTACCCTAAAAAATAAATAAACAACAAAGAAAAAACAACAGATTTGAGCATTGACGTGTTAGTGATCAATCTGTGTAACACAGGATGGTGGTTCCAGGTTTCAAGCAAAACAGTCTGGCTTCATCAAAAATCTGTTTCACCAAATGTTTGGAACAGCCAGACTTATTACTAGTTGTTCACAGTGATCCATCTAAGTTAGCTCTTTTTTTATTAAGTGCTAAGGCCAACTTTTCCTTAAGTCTGAATCCATTGGAAACCTGCAAGAAAAAGTTCAAATAATGAGTCAGAAATGTATAAATATTACTATAATAGCCTAGTATGTATACAGGTTTAGCAAAAATAAATGTACATTTATGTCGCATAGCAAATTATAATGGCATATCATAGCATGTTGATAATAGCCCTGTAACATCATGCATGTCAACATGTGTATGATTAATGAAGTCTCTTGCAGCATTAAAAAAGAAAAAAATCAAAAATACTTACCTGTGAAATGATATGCCTTCCTCCATCATGGACCTATTTTCTGATTTTTGCTTCAAGTTGAAACTATGACGATGACTCGGGTATTATGCAAAAATGTGTTCAAGCATTCATGCACTGCAGCAGTAACTGACTCACCAAGATGGCGGTGTTTCCTCCCATGAGGAACCACGGTTGTCCCCTCTAGCGATATAACTCATTGATTATTCATAACAAAAAGACAACTTTTTACAAATATTTTACATTTCAATGGGATCTGGAAGTGTGTCTGACGATGAAAATAAAGGACGTGAAAATACATAAATCTTTAAAAGTCCCACACAAACAATATATTTTTGTCATGATATAAATGACGTGGCAGACCCAGATGCTGGAACCTGGAAGAAAGCGTCTTTAGAGTTTATAGTTAGAAGTATGGAAGCGACTCTGTAGCTTTGTCGACACCCCCCGACAAGCTTTTTTTTTCTTCGGATCAGCAGCCAATTTTCGCGATAGCGGAGCGCGAAAGCCCTGCACCCAAAGTTCTAATCGCTAAATAAGTGCTACGATCTAGAGAAAACCAGTATATGAATTTGTGTTTGTGAGTCCAGAACAAAATAAAGGATGATGTTGGTTCCCACACATTTATATCCAAGATGCCTACGTTCGCTCAGAGTTTTGAAAGTCCCATGGCTACTGTTTTAAGCACACATTAGCCTAATGCTAACCCGTTTTTCAGGTCCGTTAGGGAAGAAAAAAGCACTAACCGCACAGATTTAAAAACATATGGGAGAGCAAGTTCCCACACACCGCAACAATAAAAGCACATTTAGAAGATAGATGGTTGGACCAACACGCACTCAGCTTCGCTCAAACGTTTAACATGGCAAAATCTGCGATAGCTGTTAATGGGACTCCAGCTGTCATCAAACAGCAAAATCAGCTGCAGGAGACTATGTAAAAATGATAGATGTGTTTGTCTGCAAGTGGATGCATTGGAATGGAGCAAAGAAGGGAGACTTTCGCCTGTGGCAGTTAATGTGTCACAAACCCGAGCTTTTTCTAACCGCAGGTTTTCATCTGCTCCTGATTTATCATGATTTGAATAAAGAAATATGCAGAAACGCAGTTTTAGTCTAAAATTCTTTTATATATGTCCTCCATCAGGAGTGCAAAGCTTCTAACATGTTAAAACACCAAAACACCATTTTCACTGAAGTCTGTCTTTAGTTGGAGAGCTAAAAAGTCAAAGCCAATATCTTCTTCAAAGTTAAAAATGTTTTTAAATAGCCAACATTTACTTTCTCTGAATGGTTCTGCTTAATTTAATACAAACATTTTAACAACAAGACTTTAAATTAAAAATTTCAAATAAATTATTTTATTATATTATATTATTAATTTTATTAAATTAAATTAATAAAAATATAAGAACCATGTATAATACAACAAGACTTAATTAAATAAATAAAAAAATAAAAATAGGATAAATGAATAAATAATGCATTATTAAATTATATCATAACTAGTGAGCTGAAATAGTGAATGATGTCATTGCTCCCAGAACATAAACCAGTGAACTCTGTTAGCATGAATGATGTCATCATGATGTCATGATTCCATTTGACATCATGACATCTGATGACATCTGATGTCATCAGATGTCATTAGACATCACACAATGACATCATTTGTAGTCAGAAGGCTTCCAAGAAAACTCTTGTATACGTGTGCTTTCAAGCTTCTAACAGTTCTGAATGAGCACGGGAAAAAAGCTGGACGAGAGCACAAAGATGTCCAACCACACAACAAAGACAGCCACCAACGTTCCAACCCAGACAAAGAACGGAGAGGCAACACAGAGTCTGGTCTTCACCAACACCCACTTTAAGACACCGTATCAAACAACAACAATGTCTGTGAACACAGATTTCAAAAAGGTGAACCCTAAGGTGTCCGTTCAAAAGACTGAAGGAGTGGGAAAACGGTCTCCAAAAAAGACAGACGCCAATGTTCCAACCCAGGTCAATAACGGAGAGGTCAAAAAGAAGAAAAAGGTCTTCAATAATGCCAATAAAGTAGTGTATAGTTTCATGTCAACATCTGAAAACAGGAACTTGCTCAGGACAGCCCCAGAGAGGAGCAATCACTACACTAAAAACAACACTAAACATGTTGAATATTGGACCAAAAAAGAGGTATATCAGCCTCAGAAGAAAATGGAAACAGAGAGTGACCTCCAAAAACAGATCCAGACATTGAAAGAAAAACTGCAGAAGAAGGAAATGTTTCTGGATCTGGAAGAAGAGAGGAGACGTTCAGCTCAGATAGATTTGGACCTGTACATCCCAGTATTGGCACAGATGGAAAAAGAGTTCCAGGTGGAGCATGAACGTGGGCAGCTTTTGGAGAAGGAAATCTCCAAACATAAACAGGTCATTGGTGATTTCCAGAGTCATGAGGTTGAATTTACCAAAGAAGTTCAACCTACTCCATCCAAACTCAAGAAAGGAAAGAAAATTCTGTGTTTGAATGAGCTCGATGACTTTGGGGAAGTTGAAGAATTAAAAAATCTCAATTCACAACTTGATGAGTTGGTGATCTCCAATCTGGACCTAAAAACCAAGTTGAAGCTGCAGGAAAAGGAAACAAAAAGGCTTCAAGAGCAAGTAACTGAGCTCATCAAACAACTGGATGGGTTCAGCTGTGAATAATTGGGTTGTGTTATGGGGGGTTAGAGTTGAAAGACTGTAGGTCATTCAACTGTAAATGGTTGGGTTGTTATGGTTACAGGGGGTTAGTTAGAGTTGAAATGACTGTAGGTCATTCATCTGTAAATGGTTGGGTTGTCATTGTTACAACCCAACCTTTGGTTAGGGTTTTAGACAATTTGGGCTGCAAAGAAATCAGGCCTGCTCAATCCTGGTCCTCTGGATCACTTTTTAGATTAATATAGATGCTTTAACTCACAAAGGCAAAGTGTTTTATAATTGTGGGGGGAAAAAAACTAAAAAAGGGAAAAAAAGAAAAAATGTTCACTATGGGGCGGGTTGAAAAAACAGGGCGGCACGTTGATTTGTTCAGTCGACTGAATCACTTGTCAGGTACAGATACATGTCACCACACTAAACATTGGGTTGGATTAAGGATTTCAGAAGCTAAGTACACAGAGATTTTGGCTGTGAATATATAATTGGCGCTTAAAAAAACAGGGCGGCACGTTGGTTTGTTGGGTCAACCTTATTACCTGACAGACCCTTGTCTGTGTGGGTTTTCTCTGAGGACTTCGGTTTCCCCCCACTAATCCAAATTCACTTGAGTTGACAAACTAAATTTATCTACAGACAAAAAAATCAGTCACCCAAAATGATTAGTAACAAATTAAAAGAGGTTGAGCAGGCCTGTGGGTTTCCTCCGAGAACTTTAGTTTTCCCACACAAATTATTAGTAATTGGCTAACAAACTAAATTTTCCCCTCCCTGAATCGCCACCTTAAGGCCCGTACACACCGGGACGAATTTCGCCAGCGATTTTCGCCGACGTTTAACGCCTCGTGACTAAACAAAGGGCACCAATGAGAGTGTGCACACCGACGCGAAAAAACGCCACGCGTCGAAGCGTCAAAAAAAAAAAACGCCTCGGGTTCGTTTTTTTTTTTCGACGAGCCGCGTCGAAATCTATTCGACCAATGAGAATGGCGCTTTTGCACACGTGTCTGGAGCTTCTGAAGTTACAGTAAAACACAACTTGGGGGCGCTCAAACACAAAAGTGTCTTGCTGAACACACATACCAGCGAAGAAGATAGACGCCAAGTAGCGTCTACACTGCCGCGAAGAAATAATGACGGACATTATAAAATATCCCCGAACCAAGCACCAGTTGGGGCAGCTGGTGCTTGAAATATTTATGTTTTCTTTGTTTGATTCTGACAATCACGTAAATACTTGCTCTCTTCTTCTGAGTGAAAAGCGACTTTAAGAAGCGTAAAGTTGCGCAGTGCCACCTTGTGTACAGGAGTATTTCTGTTTACATTAAGCGCCATCTAACGTCAGGGAATGAAATTGCATGTTCGCTCGGCTCATCGTCAGCGAAAATCGCCTGGGTGTGAACACAAAAAACGTGGCGAAAAACGCTGGCGAATAACGCCTGGCGAATATTCGTCCCGGTGTGTACGGGCCTTTATCGTGGTGGAGGGGTTTGAGTGCCTGAATGTCCCCCCCGGGAGCAATGTTGTCAGGTGCATTTGCCCTACTCCTGCAGGACAAATGCCCCATCATGACGGTGTCGCTCCTGGGAGACTTCAGGCAGGACTAAGGGCGATTCAAAAGATCCTGAGAAAAACAGAAACAGCAAAGATCCAGTTTCCACGTCCTAAACAAAAGTCACCACCAACTCAAAAGGTTCCTTTCATGTTTGGTCAAAAAATAAAGAGACTGATAATGGTATGCCTGCTTTAGCAAGTTAGGGTTCGATTCCCTACGGTGCTCTGCAAATAGTTGGACTTTTGTACATGAAAAGATGAGCATTGCAACCAGAAAGCTGGATCAACGCTTATGTCCACCCTAGGATCAGAGATGAGTATGAAGACGGCTTTCGTCAACGCAGTGGAAGGGTTTGAAGGCTCAAGTGATCCCAGGAGCAAAGCTTTCTGGGTCTTTTTCCACTGGTAGGGTCTCCAATGCCAGACAGGCTAATTATCCCTTCATCAATGAGAGGTGGTGTGCTCACACCAGAGATGCGTAATCCTGCATAGCCGCTGTTGCCACCCCAGTACATTGGGAGACCATGGCAAAAACTGGGAGCAGATTTGTTCGTTGTGGAAAAATGCCAACATTTCCAGCTTGACTACAACCTGCTCCTCCTGAAAAGCAAGATGTTTCTAAAAAGTAAAAAATGAGGAGGATGAGGGATGCACACCAGTAAAACCAACGCCATTGAACACAGGACCTTGACCAACTCATTCCAGGACAAGAAGTGTCGATTCCAGATCTAGGATCAACTATAGCTGTAGACAGACCGTTCGTGGTCAAAGAAACTTATGGAACTTTAGCGAAAAAATCGTTGTCGTCGTGTTGCCATGAAGACTTCACCTGAACAGAGCTAGACTGAAACAGAGGAACTGGTTGAACTGATCTAGTACTCATATGAACTGAGATCCACCCCCAGAACCAGTTCTGGCAGAGCTGTTGGAAAACCAACCAGACTGGACTTCTGGATCCTTTAAATAAGAACCGTTTTCAGCAGTGTTGGTAAATAAGAATGGCTGGTAAGCTGGTAGTTGTGTTGCTGTTTTTTTCAGAAATAGGTTGAATATTGTACAGACACACTTTCCAACCACCAAGCAGAGTACTTTGTAAGGCTTATTAATCAATTGTAGTTTACCCAGTGCTTGTTTTTAAAAAAATAGGGAGATGGCCAACATGGCTCACACAACACGCAAAAGAAACAACAAAACGGCATTAAAATGTATTTATTTTTAAACCTCTACAAAAGCATTGGTAATCACGTCTCCATGTCTGGGTTCATTCATATACTGGTACGCCCTCCATCCTGCCGCTAAATCCGCTTTCCGCTGCCACTTCCGTGTCTCTGTGACCCACATTAATTCAAGAGGGGAAAAACAACAATAAAACTAGGGGATCTATTTTTTATTGTCTGAATGAAAATATGAAAAATATCATGAGTAGGGATGGGTATTGTTAAGGTTTTAACGATACTACTACTCTTATCGATACTGCTTATCGATCCGGTACTCTTATCGATACTTTTTGAGGACGAAAATAAATAAATAAATAACAAATTAAGAACATAAAGTGTTTTATTTCCTCACTATGCAACAACATCGTTTTTTTAACAAAACATTTTACTTTATACATGAGAATGTTCCAGACAGGATATTTATTTAATTATTTAATCTAATTGTTTTTATTATTTATGAGTGTGATGTTTCCTTTGATCTTTTGTCCATTTTCCACAACCTTGAATAGACTTTTCTGTCTGTCAAACACCAGAGTTCAGTTAAGTTAAATGATGGAAACAAATTCACTTTGATGCAGACTCCTTTCTATTTTGCCAACTCCATTTATTTTTCTTTAAATCCAGTAAACCCAATAAATGATATTAATTTTACGGATGACCACTATCATTAGTTATTAATTATTATTAAGTATTAGGAAGCAGCTGATAGTTTGTCGCGGGTCTGGAATCATAAGCGGTGAGTCTAAGCCCCGCCCCTCTACCTGTTTGTTGTATGCTCCGCGTGCAACGCCCCCCCCCCCTCCCGCTGCCCCAGCCTGTTCTGCACAAACAGGGCAACATACGGTCATCGTAGCAGCAAGGTGACAGCATGGTAGGCAAACTTAATCATTTTTACGCAGAAACGTTAGTTCTTAGTCTAGGGCGCTCACGTGTCCCCTACGAGATCGCCACTGACTGTGTGTGCGCTGCCTTGTCTTGTGTGTGCGCGCGCGGCGCGTGCTGTCTGAAAACAGCCCCGCCCCCCGTGCACACAAATAGACAGACAGAGCTCTCCTCTTCAACGAGAATACCGAAATTAATATAATCATTAATTAACGGAAAATTGACTGACTTGGTGAGTTAAATATGGCAGATAACGCTTATATTTTGTGGGACACACAAAAAAAAAAAGAAAAAGTAACTTCTCCAGTACCGATAGCAGAACCGTTCAGGTCTGATCTTAACGATACTGCGGTCTTGAAGAATGCGGCCCCGGGGCTGGTTCATTACCGGGGCACGGTACCCATCCCTAATCATGAGATATAGGATGCCCGAGCTGGCTGCTTCCCCATACCGCTGCGGCCGTGGGCGAGCTAAAGCTTTCAGGCCGGCCAGCCTCCGAGATCTTTTGCCTGTCATGCTGGTATTTGGGCAGCTGCGGTATGTGGTGTTGTAGTTTAGGGTCAAACAGGAATAATAATATTCAGGACGTGCTAAGGTAACTTTTCTTTTGTTAACATGCTCGTTAGCAGTTTACATCTACATGTTTCGTATCCCATCATGCATCTGGACCAATCAACTTGTCCCTGTAACTGTGGTGCATTCAAAAGCAACAGAATAAATGTATATCAGAATATTATTTCATGGGAATTAATTTATTATTTCGTGGGAACAATTTATTTATCGATTTATTTTTCCAACATTTTCATAACTTAACATTCACTTTGGTTGGTTCAAAAAATAAATTATTTAAGACAATTTTAAGACAAAGTTTTAGGGCAATTTTACTTTCTTTTTTAAATTACAACTTTTAAGTTGTAAATTTACGTAGATTACGAGAATAAAGTCCTACATTTGCAAAAGAAATCTTGTGAATTTACGAGAAAAAAAGTCAGGAATTAACGAGGAAAAAACTCTAAAGTTGTCTGTTTATTGGAGTCTTGCTTGAAGATGAAAGATGTGGAGCATTTTGTGAAGCTTTATTTCCGGATAGGTTTCAAAAGCCCATTTAAAGTTTTTTTTCAATTTCAAAATGAAGCTGCATTTTTTTGACTCAAGATTAAGATGAAAAAGTATTTCGACAAAATGGTTTTTTGCTTTCCTTCCTCAACACTGCTTATTCTGTCACTTAATTAAAATGATAACGAAAATGGTATTTGACATTTCATTTTCAAAAAGTTCTCTGGTAAATGTGTGGCAAAATTCATTTAGAAATGTCTAATTTGACAATTAAAATTGATTAACAGAAATGCTTTTTCATTTTCAAAATGTAACTGTATCAAATGAATCAAAATTAAAATGAAAAATCAATACTTCAAAATGCTTTTTCCTTTTCTACTTAAAAACCACTTATTCTCTGTCATAATTGAAACGAAAATGCAAAGGCACACTTTGTGCCTTTTAATGTAATAATTGTAGTTTACTGCTACTTTAAGTTTGATACTGTTTGTCTAATAATTGATACTTTTTATCTATCCCACAATGGGAAACTCTTCTCCGCATTTGACCCATCCCCTGGGGGAGCGGTGAGCTGCAGCTGAACCGCACTAGGGAGGCAGTAGCGTTAAGGGTCTTGCCCCCACTGGGTGATGTTAATTGCTCGCCATTGATATGGTGATGAATCAAACACTGGATTCCTGCGTGGTAGCCCTTTACCAAACCAACCGAGCGACCAAGCAGCCAGGGTAGTTTTTACGTAGTTTTTATTGCTTAAATTGTATTACTTTTTTTTCTTCATCTGCTGCTTAGACTTTGTTCTAGTTTTTTATTTGAAAGATGATATACTGCTTTCTGTTTTTGATTTCAATGTTTCAAATGTAAAGAAATGTGTAGTTTTACATTTTGTGAATAATGAAAATCAAACAAAAAAAACCTTCCCGGCGGGCTGATAGGAGGTCAGGACGGCGGTTAGCCACCCTCCAGATCCGCAGCAGGAGCAGAGTGTGCTTCATTGGTAATGTCTTTGTTAGCCATAAAGTAAGGTAACTGCTGCCAACACGACAGCTGAACTGTGTTGTCCTGGTGAAGCCCCCAGCAGGAGGGGCTATTGTTGAGACAGCTTCCACACATAGAGCCTGCCATGTTCTCCCTGCAGTTTTCCACATCTGTCACGCCTGGCAGAGCACTCCTCGGCCAGTGAGGGGGGGCATGCAATGGGCTCTTCTGGGTCGGAGCTGTCAGAATTGGGCCCCATGCCCGGACTGCGGGGTCACACCTGTGCGTCATTGGAGTGTGAGGGAGTCCATGATTTCCACAGACTAGACATGCTTATTATTGCCCCCTCCCTCAGTGACACCCCTCCCGTTGCCTTTCAGATGGATGTTGCATGATTAAGTCCAGCATGAGTCACTTCCTCCTCCTCTTCCTCCTTCTCCTCCTCAGACCCAATGGTGTTTTGGGGAAACTGCGCCTGTGAAGCATGAAGGTGTGACATCTGCACAGCTGTTCACAAACCGGCCTTTCCTCGGTTCAGGAGACTCCCATCAGATTTTACAGCACATTTACTCAAACGTCTGCACAAACACTCGTTCCTTCCAGAACCATGCTGTCAGGCAAGACTAACAGCTCAGCACTTTTCCCCTCAGTGTTCTAAACAAAGACGGACCGCTCCAGCCTCCTGCGCGCTGCAATTGCTTCACCTTCTGTGAAACGGCTGCTTCTCATTCTGATTTCTGAGCTTTGAGATTTCCACAAGCCTGCTCCAAAGGCTTAATGATTACCAAAAACTCCCTCTGTGGAGCTATAACAGCCGCTTCGCAGAAGGAAGGAGTCTGGAAAATAACCAGAAAAATGTTGATGGTGAAATAAAAGAAAACAATAAACAGTCAGGAATGTTTATGTCAGAATCCAGTTGAGGACACAAACGCAGGATACAGGAATGCAGAAACAAAATGAAAACCAAGGCCAGATTCTCATGAGACTCGAGAGGAAAAACGCAAAACGCTGAGTGTAGGAAACACACGGACTATAAACAGGTGGACTGGTGACATAAGGGAACACAGGTGTACCCAATACGATGACAGGTGGGAGAGAAAAGTAACTATAAGGGAAAAAAAACAGGAGACAAAGAGCCAGAAACAGAAGGCAACAACAATACTGAAATATAATTACGAAGCCCACCCGAAATACCCCACAGTATCCCCTCCTCAAGGAGGGCACCGCCAGGCTTGTCAAGGTGGCGGTGGCAAAACACCCTAGCTGGGTCCAAGATCCAGGAGGCTGGCACCCAGGACCTCTCCTCAGGACCACAACCCTTCCAGTCCACAATTTATTGAAGACCCCTGCCTCGCCGCCTGGCATCCAGCAGGCATTGAACAGTAAAGGTTGGATGACCACCTACGATGCGGGGGGGACAGCGGCATGCTGCAGAGGGCTGACGACATGGGGCTGGATCTGGGAAACGTAAAAAAAACAGGGTGGATGCGTATGGACCTGGGAAGCCGGAGCTTGACCGCCACTGGGCTAACGACCTCGACCACCTCGAATGGGCCGATATACCTTGGGGACAACTTCTGTGATTCGGTGTAAAGCTTTATGTTTGCAGTGGACAGCATGACGAACTGGCCAGGTGTATAATTCGGGGCCGGGCTGCGATGACGATCAGCCAGCCGCTTATTTGCTGCAGAGCACCCCGGGCCTCCCTCCAGATGCACCTGCAGTGGCGATAGAGGTGCTGGATTGATAGTATGGCCACCTCTTTCTCCTGATCTTGGAATAGTAGAGGCTGATAGCCCAGAGAACACTCGAAGGGGGACAAACCAGATGCGGAAGAGGTAAGGGAATTGTGTACTCTACCCAGGGCAGCAGGAAACTCCAGGAGGACTGGCGGCAGGAGTAGAAGCAGCGGAGGGCAGCCTCCAGGTCTTGATTAGTCTGCTGAAAGTTAAACTGGGTTGTACTTTGACCAGTCAGGGACTCAGATTTAGTGATAAAGTATGGATAGCGTCCCTTTGAAAACTAATCATAGAGGAAAAATAAACAAATGTTGTCTGGAATTCTATGACACCAACGCCAAATCCAAATTTTTACCTTACTTATCCGGCTTCTCCCTATACCTCCAATAGCAGGGGTATTTGGAGGGATAAGGGTATCCGAAATAGTTTTTTAAATTGGAATCCCCCACGGCGGCGGGCCCTGTATCCCTTTTGCCGTGAGGGTGTTCTGCATCGCGCTGTGCTGCAGAAGAGAAACGCATTTCTTCACGTGGGTGTGCTCTGAAGCACAGAAGTTTACATTTTAACCTAAGTAATGACTATTTGTTGTAGCATGATTTTTTAAAGTTATAAACTGATGTTGTTACGGTTTTCCAGAGCTCTGGCAACTAAGCGCTAACGCGGATGAGCGGTGACTATTGATGACATCACCGACTGGGAGTGACATCTGAATAGAAGACACTATTTTTCCATTACTAGGGGTAGAGGAAGAATTCAGATTTGGCCCAAGTCTTTTGAATTGGAATAGAGCTGTCGAAGCCTGGAGCAAGATTCATCAGATTTGCACTAATTTAGCACCAATCCTCTTCCAGCTGTGAGAGGAAACATGCTCTCGTAAACAGTAGAAAAAGAAGAAGAAGCCTCTCAAGGAAAACTCGCGTGGCGCATTCATGGACGCTCATCAAATGCCTGGTGTGAACGTAGCTTTTAGCCCAGTTTCCCGGCCTTGAGGCTGATTCACATGAATGCTGAAAGAACGGACATCAGAAGCTGCACCGTGCACTTATTTTCTGCAAACTCTCATGCACTCTTCCATGCACATTCTAATGCACATTCATGCACGGATATGCTCATGCACATTCAAGCGCACTCACATGCATACATGTTGTGTCAGGCAGACAGTGACATGAGCTCATCTCTCTGCAGTTTAGCTCAAGTGCATTCTGACACCTCCACAGTGATTAGACTGCTGGTCAGATGTCTGCTGAAGAGATGCTTCAACCAGAGTGTGGGTGTTGGTGTGTGTCTTGTGTGCGTGTGTCCATCTGTTTGTGTTGCTTTGTGGCACGATGTGAGACTGACATAGAATCCCACAGTAATGAAACAATCATTAGAAGTTTCTGTGCAGCACAAACAGAAAACATCCACAGAGGCCCTTCAGAGTTTGTCTCCAGCTTTTACCTCCCATTGATGTTATTGCAGAGTCATAAAAAGGCCTTTCCTCAGGAGAAGTCCTGGTCATTGGTCACAGTGTTCAGAAAGTGTTCCACTGTGACAGTTCAGTTTGTGTCTGGAGTGTTTAACAGATGTGAAACAGAAACGGAAGCTTGATTTGAATTTTTTCATTTGAAATGGTTTATTTCAAGCAATCAAATAAGAATACGCAAAAGCAATACAATCATCAGTCATACATTCATACAATGACGAATCAGACTTAGGATAATTAGACATATTAATAAATATTGCTTGAAAGGGAGTGGAAGGAAGCAAACTTATATAATCCCACCTCGTTATACCGTAACCATTTTATTACATGATTTATCAATATCCGTTCCTAGCTTTTATCAGACATAATTAAGAATCATAAAGTATCAATGAAGCACATAACAAAGATGAATTACTTAATTATTATGTAAAAATAACTGAAAATGACTTTCAGAAGTCAACATGGCAAATGCAGATCACTTATCCAAAATATATGCAGATTATGTGACTCATAAGTCATTGATATGATTAAAAAATAATACTGTATTAGTAAAATAGACATAATACTGTTTCAGAGATTGTCATAGCAAATTTCATCAAGTATCAGAAGTTAAAAATATGTGCAAAATAATGATACATTAGGAAAAAATTATGAATCAATTTATCGATTTATGGAGCAAGTGAAGTAGTATCATTAAAAGTCAATCAATTTAACTATTTTCAATAATTGATTTATCATTTTTTTTACTATTTTTTTTAAATAAAGTAATGCTGTGAGGGAAAATAAAAAGGGTCCATAATCTTACGATTGTCCAAGGCTGGTATTCCTTCTTCTGCTGATCAACAGCCATTCTTCTGGGTTTAAACAGTTTATAGTTCTCTTCGCTTTTATGTCTGCAGACATTAGATTCAGGTCCATATCCTTCTTCTGCTGATATCAGTGGCGCCTAAGAGTTGAGGTCAAGTTGTCTGCATGTCAGATCTTTGTTGATAATCAGGTCACTTCAGACTTATGAAAAAAGTGTTGTATCCAGGCATCATATTTCTTGAAATTATTTGGCTCTTTGATTTATTACTGCATGTTGTTTCAGACGACCGTGATCAAGCACTTTTCAAAACCCTTCATGGTGTTCACAACCAGAACCTTGGACCGGTCCGGTGGACCGAGTGGTTTGACGTGAATCCTGCAGCCTTTAACCCAAGTGTTCTCAATCTGCTTCTGCTTCCTGAGAAGTCTGGCATGTTTGGAGATTTCAGCATTCCTTCTGGTCAGATGGTCGTTTCGATAAACAGCAGATCCTTTGAGATTTTTACGTTGATTGATCAGATCTAGCTTGTGTTTTTGATTCACAAACCTGATGAGGATCGCTGGTTTATCCGTCTCCTTTCTCCTGGGGAGCAGGTGGCAGGTCTCCATGGTGTTGAGATCCAGGGAAATCCCTTTAGATGTGAGAAACTATTACACTTGATGTTCCAGAGACTCTCCACTGCTCTCCGTTTCAGAGCTCCTAGCGCTATTAGCATTAGCAATGCTAACTCCAGCTGCATTTAGCTTTGCCCGAGGTTTGATGGTACTCCAGTGAGAATGACATTATTCGTCCTTACTTGTTGTTCCACATCGTCCAGTCTTTTCTCCAGAATGTCGACCCGGTTATCTCGTTGCTCGTTCACACACACACACACACACAGACACACACAGACACACACACACACACACACACACACACACACACACATACACACACACACACACACACACACACACACACACACACACACACACACACACACACACATATGAATGCATGTATATTTAGAACATAAAATGTAACACATAAATAAAAATTTTATGTATACACCCTGGTTATACAATAGTACAACCTGTCCAACACAAAAAGCCTTCAGCTCCCATCTGTTTGCTTAGTTGTTGGACAGAACAAGTTAAAGAGGAAAAAATTAGGTGGATTTGGTATCAGAACAGGCCATGTCACCTTGGAGCTGCTGCTTCTGGTTAATGACAAACGAGTAAGACAAAAAGGTCAGCCCCGCCCAAGGGCAGCTGAGGCTACATCAGTAGTTACCATCAGCAACTATGAATGAATAATAGACACGGAAGTGCTTTGACGTCTGGAAAAGCACAGAAAAATCCATGAAATTATTAATATTATTATATAGATTCTACTAGTGAACATTTTTTAAAGAGACTGTTTGCGTTTCTTTTTTTTTGCTTATTAAACTTAAGTTTGAGTTTGAACATTGTTGGTGACAGGAGAACAGTGGGAAACAGCTCTACAGATAACATCAGGACTTTGTCACGTGAACTGATGTAATGTTACGTCGGAGGGTTCAGCCTTCCGCGTCTTCTATTAATTTCTGATAATGCACATACCGTCAGGCATTACGTTTTCCAGATTCCTTGTGTTTCTTTCAAGATAATCAAGTTGAAATGAAATCTGTGTCCAAATAAACAAGTAAACCAGAATGAATGTCACATCCATTCACATGTTAGTTTCCTAAAGTTCACCACTGTTGTTTTCCACATCCAAGGAATCCAAAGGGAACATTCTTAGAACATTCTAGACACTGGATGGTCACATGACTTTATTCAAAGTCTTTCCACACATTGGACTGGAATGATGATTATCCGTTTTTTCCGTCATCACGTGTGTGTTGTCCACTGTGATGCACTTGGTCATTTTTACGTTACAGTAAAATAAACCTACCATGTTTCAATCCAAATTGTTTAGGTTGATTTGATTCAATTTATTTCATTTTGAAACAGTTTTTAATGGTACAGGTCGATTCAATTACATACTGCTTCAGACAGATCCATCTGGTTGGATCGCTGGATTAGAAATCAGTTCATTAAACAGTAGTTACACCCCTATTTTGGACTGTGGGAGTAAGCCAGAGTACCTGAAGAAAACCCTGCATGCATGAGGGGAGCATGCAAACTCCACACAGAAAGGATTTGAACCAGGGCCTCCTGTGAAGCAGAATGCTAACCACTGCCCACTGTGCCGCCCGGAGTTGGAAATGGGTTGCTAAATCCAAAAGTTGCTGTTTGTATCTTTCTGTTTATTTTGAGAGGTAATGGAAATATTAGCTTGAAAAACAGTCAGAAAACTGATTTTCTGCTATAGAACAGTGTGGACTGTTTTTGGTCATTCTAAAGCAGAAATGTGTTGTGAGCCGCAATCTTTGCCGTTCAGTTCAGTGCATACATCACATGACTGAAAGCTGTTGATAAGCAGAACAAGCTCTCCAGTCCCAAAAAGGGTGTGTTGATATGTGCTCAGCAAGGCCCTCCAATCAAAAGGCCGCTCTCACATCTTTCATTTGAAATGAGAACAGCTGCCACAGTCTAGCTCTCACTGATTTTTAAACTATTGATTGTTTTTGAACCAGACTGGAAGACTGTTGATTTTTGTTCAAATGGATGGAGACTGATTCAAGCCCCCTGATGGTGACCTGATGAACGGGCCTGGTTCCTTTACGTTGGAAAGTCCAGTAAGCGTTCAGCAGGCAGACAGTGTTGTCATTTAGCCCTGGAGATGTGATGCTGACAGGAGAACAGACTGCAGTGATGATGGTTATAGAAACACCTGAGGCTGCACCTCAGAGGCTCAGAGGACATCGCTGCAATATAAACTCTGTCTGCAGCCTCAGTCAGCTTTCCCAACTTTCTGCCCCTCTTGCCCCCCCCTCTCTAACTCACACAGCATTGTTGACTGTTGGAGCTTTAAAACAAGGACAACCTTTTCATCAATGAGCATTTGTAAACATTTATTAACATATTCAGCATTAAATAACAGCACATCTATTCTTAACAATGATACTTTAAAGACACAATGTCCAATAAATATTAGTCAATAAATAGTGTTGAGTAAAAACAGATTTCGGTAGAAAGGCGCGGGTCCAGGTTCAGACTGTAAGACTTGATCTTCACTTTGGATCTGCAGGAGAACAGGACAGCAGCTGTTATCAGAGCAGACATCAGGGTTCAGTCCATGCAGCTGCAGCGCCTCCTGATACTTACTGTATCTGCCCACAGTGTTACAGCCCAGAGAGCTCATGGAGCCTATCCGGTCCATTCGCCGGCCGAAGCAACCGGACGACCTCCTGGACGAGTCACCGGAGCGAAGGCTCTTCAGGTTTTTGGATGACAGAAGCTCCCTGATCACCTCCTCCTCCATTCTGCTCAGTCCTGGCTCATCTTCTCGCTCCTCCTCTGTGCTCAGCTGGTTCAGAGTGTCCCTCTCTACAGCTCCCTCCTCATCAACAGAGCTCTGCTCTGGAACCGACTCCTGCAGTCGGTGGAGGAGGTCCTGCAGAACCCAAACCATCCAGAACTTAGTGTTCTGATCGAGAATTCTTCAGAACCACAGGAATTATTCTGTCTGGCATCAGAAAGTCCACCCTTAACTGACGCCCCCTAAAACATCCAGACAGCCGCATCAGACTCACCTTCAGAGTGTTCACGTCTGCGTCGGTCAGGCCCATGCTGATGGGGACCGATGTGGACCGCTGAACGTTCAAGATGAAGAGTAGCCCCCAAAAAGGGATGAAGAACATATGTGAGCTTCTGTGCGAGCTGCAGCGGCTCATGTCTGAGGCTGGATGGATGATGGATGGATGGATCAGGGATGCTCCGCTGTGCCTGGTGTCTGTCGGGATGCTGAGCACACACTGATGTCCGCCTCTTCTTTATACTGAAGCCTGACTCACTCAGCCATGCCAGGAATTTGTCATCAGGCGTTTGGCATTCCTGACACCTCGTGCTGATAGCAAGAGCTGTCGGAAACTGCTGGATCTCAGATATGAACCACTTCATACTATCCTCTTTTTCAGAAAACTAACCCTCCCCTGGTGCAGTGCTCTCCTGCCCCACCACCATGGGAACCAGTCAGCAGTGTGATGCATGACAGTGTTACTAAACTGGGGGGTCTACGTGATGTTGAAGGAGTAAACTTCTTCAGTGGGCTGCTCCAAACTCTGAATGGTCAGAACGCAGGCATGTTCTGTTTGCCTGATCCAAAGGAATGCAGTCAAACCAAGACAGAACTGGACCATAGTGGGATAAAGCCCACCCACCCCCCACATCCCTGCTGGGAAAAGCACTTTGCTCCATAGGTGCTAGGTTTTTTTCATTCTGAACATTAACGATAACGTGAAGGAACCCTCGTTCAGATCATTGTGACAGTAAGTGAGCATGTAAGCAGGATGACCCCCCGTCAAGGTGTCCATCATCATAAATCAATGCACTTTGCAGAAGCAACCGTCCAACATCATCAGCCCTCCGTCAGCTGTCCGTTTATTTCTGATAACACACACCTTGTAGGGGATTATCCCTTTCATAATAAATAATAGTTAGAGAATAAAATTGAGATTATCTCAGAAAAATAAAGTAAAAGCACAATCATGTGTCTGTATTTAAAAATGATTAATGCATTTGTCAAAAACTCTGTCTATAAAGTGAAAGTGCTTGTTACATCAAGGCAAGGCAGGTTTTTGGGCACATTTGTCCCTGTGCTTAAGCCACTTGAACCCAGAGGTGTTGGATCTGCTACAGTGATTTAACCTGATTTTATGAGCCATATTATGCCAAAATCAATGTTTACTGAGCTGCTAAAACACAAAAAAAACCTGTTTATTTAAAAAAAAGGATGTTAGGAACACAAGTAAAGATGTATTTGTGTTGCAGAAAAATGTGCATAAATGAAGTCCACGTTTAACAGTTAGGCTCTGGCCGAGGACGTCTTGCGTTCTCAGGATGAACTCGGACCATGGATGAATAAAACCCAGAGCCTATAGACTGATGGTCGTTAGAGGCCAAAGTGTCACTCCAGGGGGGGCGGAGGTGGAGGAGGGATGCCGAACTGTGTAGAATGCAGAGAGAGAGAGAGAGAACCAATTGTGAGTTTAAATGCAAAAATGTGATTGTGATTGGCTGAAAAGAAGGCGGGCTACTTCGCGCTGGTTCAAAGTGAATCGGTGATGGTGTGTAGTGAAGAAACAAGGCAGCGTACATGTGAATGAGGTAGATTCTCCTTACTGAAATTGCACAGAGCTTCACTACAGCTACATGTGTGTGCCTCCGGCTCTGTCATTCATCTGCAGAGACTGGACACTGGCTGCAGTATAACATTTTGGTTGCAGTTTGTGTTTTTTTTTTTTGCTCCTAATACTGATTGAGGGTGTCAGGTTGGGAGGGCTGATGAGTGTGAAGGACCCAAAATGCAGAGACGGGAGGCCCACAGTTCCAGGGCAAAGGATTTATTCAACTAACAAAAAGCGCTGCAGAAAACAAAACTAGACTTAGTTTGGTCATAGCATGAACACATGACAGAAGGGAGTCAGGGAAGAGACCTTAATGGACCAGCACAAGAGGAAGGCACTCCGCCACAAATAAAAAGAAATTCTACAAATAAAAAGAAAATCTGCAAATAGAAAAGCCAACTTCACACTCATCAAAGTAACTTCCCACTCCTTCCAACTCCACTCCTTAGATTATTGCTCACATGATTATTAATGATAAAATCAACAACTACAGAAATAAGCTACTATAAGTATTCAGCCCTCAGTTGTTTCCACTCAGAGCAATTTTCGTTCTAGGCTATCATTACTTGTTGCTAGAGTTTGTCTTTGGTAGACTCTGCTCTGGAGTCAGATGGTTCATGAAACTGTGTTTTACTGCATATTGGAGTAAAGCTACAGAACTGGGTTCTCCTCTCGTTAGTCTCTTTCTGCACACTGGCTTCTCCATGCTAGCCGAAGCAAACAATAAACCGGCATCCTACAGTTTAGCTTCAAACGTGGGGCTTCATGGCCGAACCAAATAACGCACTAAAAAGTACACATAGTGGGGGGGTGGCGCTGGTGAGTGTAGCCATGTAAAAATGTGTTTTACAGAGGTCCTCAAAAGGGCGACTTTTACACTATATTACTTATTCCAAAACTACCAAGTATTCTCCAACATAACAGCTACATGCCAGGGAACGGCCGGTATGTCATATTTTGCATTTTCAGTGCTGCATTGTAAAATCATGAGCAAACCTCGAACTGAAAGAGAACAGGCCGCGAAAGCCTCGGATCCTGCTGAGAACATAGCGGCGTCACCACCGGACATGAGAGAGGTAATGAGGGTGATGGCTAACTCTGAAAAGACTATCCTGGAGTGGATTGACTCAAGCACAAAGGATCTGAAAGAGCAGGAGAAGCACGAGACCTGCTTGGACAGTATTGAGTTTGGTTTGAACACGTATTCAGACCAGACCGTGGAACTGCAGAATGTGGTTAACAAGCTAAAGTCGGAGGTTGCGTAGCTAACTGACAAGGTGAATGATTAAGAGGGGCGACAGCGCCGCTGCAATGCACAGATTCTCGGGGTGAAAGAAGGATTAGAAAACACTGGGAAACAAACGGAAGTCATTGCCACAATGTTGAAAGAAACGCTGCACCTTACTTTCACACCGACGCTAGATCAAGCTCACCACAGACTGGGGAAACCTGGAAGCTCCTCCAGGGGGATAGTGGTGAAGTTCCACTACCTTTAGAAAAAGGAAGTTTTCCAGAGAGCTGCCAGATCACAGGCGCTGCTTCTGCAGGATATGAGGATCAGCATCTTCCCTGATTTTACTGCAACCATCCCAAAGAAACAAGCTGCTTTCTCAGAGGCGAAACGTCTGCTCAGGGATTATGTTTTTTAAGATTATGTTTACAGGCAAGCGCTTCGCAGATCCATCTGCAGCAATCGACTACATTAAAAAAGATTTACTTGGACCTACTGAGTGATGTGGGACATTTTTTTCCATAGCAGAGTTGACTCTCATGAAGAGGATGACCCTGCATCAGGAGACATCACGCGACTATATTTTAGTTAGTAAAAAAAAAAGACTAAAAGATATCTTTGTATAATATTGTTTACTTTGCAATGTTTAAGGAATAAACCAATATTTTCTTTTGTTTGTTGGTTCTATTGAAAACTCAGAGGGTTACCATTGAAGTTCAATTGATCATCATTTTAAAAACGGTATTTGTTGGTGAACTGGATTTTTTTTTTTCTTTTCCTCTCCATTTATTTATTTGTTTATTTTTGTTCTGGAGTCTGAATACATTATACATTTTCGCCCAGTTGAGGAGCTTTCTGACAGGAGAATATTTATGTCATGACGTCGTAGACGTAGCAGACCCAGATGCTGAAACCTGGAAGTAACACGCTTGAAATTGGTTCATTTTACCATGGTAGAATAAAGTTTCTAGGAGAATGTGATACTCAGTTCCTTCGTGGTATGATCCGGATGTCCTCTGAGCTGATGAAGCTGAGGACAGCGGAGCCAGAGAGAGGAGATGCGAGGACGCATCGGACAGTGGAACCAGAGGGAGCGAGGCATGGGCGCTGAGGACGGCGGGACCAGCTTGAGGCGAGGCATGGACGCTGGGGACGGCGGGACCAGCTTGAGGCGAGGCGTGGACGCCGAGGATGGTGTAACCAGCGTGGAGCGAGGAACCAGCATGACCAATGGATGAAACCTAGACGAGGTAAGTAACAGGAACTTGATAACTTTAGCAAAGCCTAAAAGGCCAGACATAAGCACCGGAGTGAGTACAACAAACTGGCGCCGGATTCTGGTGAGAAGCTCCCTTATGAAGGAGATGAAGGTCAGCTTCCAATTAGCAGAGTGGGAGAGCTGTGGGAGGGGGAGGTGGACTGACAGGCACCGTGACAGTTTAGCTAATACCTAGTACTAGATTGGAGAGATGCCATCTTAGGGGGGTTTGTTTGACCACCGGGGGACGGCTGTTTAACCACCGGGGGACAGTCTACCAGCTGTACCCAACTTACCCCCTTCCTCATATAACCTAATATTAGGGTGAGGGGGTGGGGGGCTTAGCCTCCGATGCGCCTTGGGGGGGGCTACTTGGTAGTGGTCCCCCCCTCCCATGGTTGCTGTATGGAGTGGGCCCCCCCTCTTTCGGTTTTATTTGCACCTTAGACATGTAGGGCCCTTGGTGGTGGTGGTGGGGGGGGGTGCTTGGACATCACTGCCAGCAAGCAGCAGATGTCCTCCTAGCACCCTACCCGCCAATTTTAACCGCACCTTAGACATTTAGGGCCCCTTGGTGGGGAGGGTGAGAGGACATCACTGTTAGTAATCAGGAGATGTTCCCTCAGTGCCCTACCAACCAATTTTAACTGCACCCCTGCATATACATTCCATATACATTCCAACATAAACACACACACATGCACACACACACCCTCTCAAACACACATACACGCACACACATTTGCAAGGAAGGTGGGACCTAGGACCATCTGTCCCCTACCCCTTCCCTGGTGGGGTGTACGGGGTCCTTGGCAACGGCGGCCGTGTCCCTGGGTGCCGGTTTCCTGGGCCCGGCAGTGCTCTCTCCGCACGGGGGGGGGGGGGGTCACATTTCACCTGAGCCGGAGGTGTCCGTGTCCCTGGGGGTGGGTCCTGGTGCTTGCCCCTGGGTGCTGGGCCCCGCCAAATCTCCAACTGTGGCCGAGCTTGGTCGGGCCAAGTTAACAACACCCCTGGTGGGCCCCCTTTCTCCCCGGGGCGCTCCCCTCCTGGGCGGGGCGGCTGGCTCCTGCCTTGCTCCTCCCTGGACCAACCGTGGGCCGGGCGGGTGGCTGCCTGGAGTGTGGGGCGGGTCTCCCTTGGGGGGGTCCTGGCTCGTACCTGGGGTTGGGGCGGGGGGATGCCCGGAACTCCTGGGTGGTGATGGGGTGCTCGTCTGGGGCTGTGGGTGCCCTTCTCGGGTGGGGCCCTGCGTTGGGCTCTTCCGGCACGGCGGGGGAGCTGCTCTCCTGGTTGGGTTGGGGCGGCGCTCTCTTTCCCTCCGTGCCTCCCTGCTCTCTGGCTCTGGGGGCCTCGCGGCAGTCCTGCTGGTCCTGGCCTGGGTGGCAGATTTGGTCGCCCAGGGGGCGGTTGTCCCCTGCCTGCTGCCGTGTGGCGTTGGGGGGCTCCGGCTGCCGCTGCGGCGGGGGTCTTGGTGTGGGGATGGCTGGGCGCTCCTCCTTCTTTTCACATTCCACCGTCCATTTTAGAACATAAAAACTCACCTGAGCACAGGTGTTAGCTCACCTTTGCACTAATAGTTTGCATGATTGAATGAATGAAAGATTTCACACTAGTTGGTTTAAAGGCATAAGTATGCGTGTGAACTGTTTTTTGTACATATTGACATGTGGACATTTTTGCAGCTAGCAGGTGTGTTGATAAGATTTGAGTGTGAGTGTGTGGACAGGCCCCGCCATTTTTGTACTAGATTTGAACCTTACCGTAATGATAAACAACCAGTAATGGGGGGAGAAGCAGACCCATGACAGGCAGCAAAGAGAGAGCTGTCGAGTTTAATACCTTTTTCAACAGGTTTAGCTCTCTGAATGCTTCAGCCTCCTCCCCCCCACCTCCACCACACCACCACCCCCGCTCCTGCTGCCTCTCAGCTACCTGACCTCCCCCTCCCCCCTTTACTGGGTGATAAGCTGCGGCTGATGGGTGCTGGTGCGTCCACCGTCTCCTGGATCACTGACTTCCTGACAGACAGGCCACAGTTTGTCCGACTGGGCGGCGTCCGGTCTGGCGTGGTGCTGAGTGGTGTGGGAGCCCCACAGGGCACTGTGCTCTCTCCATTTCTGTTCACCTTATACACCTCAGATTTTCAGCACAACTCAGAGTCATGTCACCTACAGAAATTCTCTGATGACTCTGTGGTTGTGGGGTGTATAAGCGGTGGACGGGAGGAGGAGTACAGGAGGCTGGTGGACGGATTTGTGGAGTGGGCTGAAGAGAATAACCTGCTGCTCAATGTGGACAAGACCAGGGAAATGGTGATCGACTTCCGGAGGAAAAGGACAGTCTTACAACCCCTCTGCATCCTGGGCAAGGATGTGGAAGCGGTGGAGGAGTATAAATATCTCAAATTCTCAAACTCACATGTTATCAACACACCTGCTGACTGAAAAAAAAAAGTCCACATGTCAACATGTACACAAAACAGTTAGTGTTCACACACGCATACTTATGCCTTTAAACCAACTAGTGGGAAATATTTCAGTCATTCAATCATGCAAACTGTTAGTGCAGAGGTGAGCTAACACCTGTGCTCAGGTGAGTGTTTAGGTTCTTCTAAAATGGACAGTGGAATGTGAAAAGAAGGAAGGAGAGTGCCCAGCCATCCCCACACCAAAACCCCGCCGCAGCAGCAGCGGCAGCCGGAACCCCCAACGCCACACGGCAGCAGGCAGGGAACAACCGCCCCCGGGCGACCCAGCCCGCCCCACAGGCCAGGGCCAGCAGGACCGAACGCGAGGCCCCCAGAGCCAGAGAGCGGGGAGGCACGGAGGGAAAGGGAGCGCCGCCCCAGCCCAACCAGGAGAGCACCCCCCGCTGCGCCGGGAGAGCCCAACGCAGGGCCCCAGACGAGCAGCCCACCACCCCCCAGGAGTTCCGGGCATCCCCCCGCCCCAACCCCAGGTACGAGCCAGGACCAAGAGACAAGAGAGAGGCTGTCTATGAAGACTCTCATTCATCCAGGTTGGTTCCATTGTAGTAGGTTTAGGGAATGTCATCTGGACTTGGTTTTAAAGTTAGTAGACGTTTCACCCCTTATCCAAGAGGCTTTGTCAATTCTGAATTAGCTGGTTGAGCTACAAATTCTCGCGGCGCTGCAGGTCCGCTTTTATGCTCCTCTGCGCCAATTTCACCTAATGAGCCGTGACTAATGCCCCCACCCGTGGAGAGGAAGCTGCCAGACTGGAGTGTGTTCTGCCCCTGGAAGCTGCAGCACCGGAGGCTCATGTGGATTCTTCCAGGAACTGAAACCGGTTTCGCGCGTAGCCCACGACCCGGATCAGAGCCTTCCGGAGCAGTAAATGACCACAAACAGCACGAGCTCCTTCATAAGCTTCCGATCTGCAGGAATTGTTTTCTGCTAAATTCACTGAAAGGTCCTGCATGGGGAGGGGGTCATGAGTTTGTTGGGAGGAGGGCAGCTTCCATCACTCCACAGAGGAGGAGAGACCAGGAGGGAAAAGTTAACCCCCAGCAACAAAACAGCTGGCAGCAGGCTGGAATAAAGAGAAAGCTGATGCTCTGATGATGCAGCTCTGCAGGTTTCAGTGGAAGTCAACGGCCTGGACCTCAGCAGCAACGCGTCAAAACCAGCAGGCCGGGCCAAAAGCAGAAGCCTCAAAGTTTTATTCAGACGTGTTCTTTGACTAGGTCCTAGGACATTGTGCTACCTGATTTGCGAGCAGTAAATTTATTAATGGAAACAATTCAATTTGGGAAAAAAACTTGCATGTATCAAAAAAAGTTTTTGCGCTTTTAAATGCACACATCGAAATGCACACATTTAGCAAATGGAAACACGTTTTTGGATCAAATGAGTCATGTGATCAACAACTCAGCACAGGTAGACATTTTTGGTATTCATTTTGCAACCTGTTGTGGCGGGTTGTTGGAAACTCTAGCTACTGTTGGGTGAAGAAGGGATAGAGTTCGACAGCCCCCATCCAGTCGAAGGGCCCAAGGGGCTGGAGCGATCGCTCTCACTGCGCTGGGGGGTCCCTGGGGGCTGGCCGGCAGACAGAGAGACACTGCAGGATGGGGAGGCAGCCAGCTTGGGCCTCCTAAATCTTATGAAATATTTGTTATTTTCATAGAGACAATAATAAAAAGATCCCCTAGCTTGATTCCTGTTTTATTTCCCCCTCTCAAACTAATGTGGGTCACAGAGACACAGAGGGAACCTGGAAAGCAGCTTGGTCAGAGTGTGAGGGGAATCTCACCATACTGGGAGAGACGGAATGAGCTCATGAAGCGGACCTGGAGACGTGATTACCGAGGCTTTTTTACATCCCATCTGTAAACATTCTCTGTGTCTTCCATGCATAGTAATGAAATAAAGACAGACCGAATGTGAAGGTATTCAAAGGTGAATCAAGGTATTGTTCACATCCTGTTTAGGAATGACTTATCACTGCAGAATTAATTTGTGTTTATTTGCATATTTATGACACATTACACTACACACTGACACACTATGAATTCAAAAGTGTGTTTTTTCAACATTTCTAGAATTTTGATCAAGTTTTGCCCATTTGAGTCGTGGAAACAGAGCTATTCTAAGATTTTGTTTTGTCTTCAAAGTGAGAGTCAGTAGATGCATCAGACAGACACTTTAGCTCATCAAGCATCATCATGGGAAAACGGTCTGTTGTGGGGGAGAGAGGGCTGCATGAGCATGAACCAACAGCATTCTGCCTTCAGACTCAGGTTTACCATGGTCACAAAGTCAGACTGTTTGACTCAGGATCCACACTTGATTTAGCTGTTGTGTCTATTTTCTATGGTAGTCTTAGAAAAGCAGAAAGAACTTATTATTAACAGTATGAATAAAACATGAACAAACACACACATGCACTCCACACACGCACACACACCCACACACACACGCACTCACATACACACCCACACACACGCACACACACACACGTACACACACACATCCATAGAAAACAATGGCACTCTGCAGGTTGAAATACACTACTCAATAAGTTAGGGATATTTTTATTTACATAATGGCTTGTGCTATTTAGTCTGAACTTTAATGAAATATGTAAAAGTTCCCTTTGATATAGCTAATAATGAACGAGTAGAAACATTATTGTAGTTTGATATTTATTACCCAGAAAATGAAGACAATAATGACAACAAACACGACCATGTCAATAGTAGGTATTTCCATTTGCTGCAATGACAGTTTGACAGCAATGGCTCAGGCTCCTCACTAACCTCATGATGTTGTTCTGAGTAAATGCGTTCCACTCTTCCACAAGTACGACATGCAGCTCTACCAGGTCATTTGGGGGTGGGGTCCTATCATCCAGTTTCTGCTTCAGCTGGTCCCAGACCTGCTCCATGGGGTTCAGGTCGGGTCATTGCTGGCTGAACCATATGAGGAACTCTCACTTCCTGGAAGTCCAGCCAGACTACCTTGGCACCATGTAGTGGGAGACATTATCATCCATGAACGGAGAGTTGGTGGTGTTCTGATGGAATTAGGGAATACAATGATGGTTCGATCTCTGAGGTAAGAACAGGCACTGACTGGACCATCCACCCAAAAGGTTTTGCTCTGACTGGGGATGCCAGTCCAGACTATTGCACCTCCTCCACCAAACCCTGGGGACCATGTTGACTCGGGCGATCATTCTCCTCAATTCTCTCTCCAGCAATGCTGACCACCGCATTTCTGCGCAAGGCGACCGACACTCATCAGGAAGAATACGGCACTCACCGCTTTTTACTGTCCAGGTCAGATGGCCTTCACTGCAAACGCTCACGGCGTGTGTGTATTGCGTCAGTGGAGTCACCTGCAACGCCGCCTGTCATTTAAGTCAAAGCGTGGAGTCACAGAATGGTTTGTCTGGAGACCCCAGTACCCGTCACATCTGGTAAACCGGCCTGCAGCTGTGTGGCGTTTGCTGAACCATGTCTGAGGTCAGAGGTCCTTGGGTTCTGGTCATGGCTGTGGTCTGTCACTGGCGGGGCTCCACTCCTGGGTCTGTCACAAACTCTGACAGTAGTTCTACGTCTTGATAAAAGTCTGCCGATGACACTTTGAGACAAGTTGACCTACAACACCTGACTGTCTACCACCAACCTGAAGGCGCTGTGGTCAGGTGGTGCAGCTCATGCACGATCTCTGTAATCACATCAAAACAGCTTTTAGACCCACCAAACGCCTGGTTAACACTGCTTCATTGAAATGGTCTTTCTTTTAGAAATTCTTGGTTTTGGCCCAAATGACACACACACACACACACACACACACACACACACACACACACACACACACACACACACGCTAAAAACAAATACATGCATACATAGATACACATAATAGTGTAAAAAGGATAAATAATGAATCTCACTGTGTGCAGATGCACATGCAAAAAGCTTCACCTGTGAATATTTTTTTTATAAAATCTCAACAAATTTCAAATCAAAAACATCTTTGGCAAACTATTTATTATTTTCAAGCTATTTAGATAAATTTCTATTTTCCCATTTGCATGCACATTATGTAATGAGCTGCTGCTGCATGATTTCTGACCAGTTCAACATGACCGAGCATCAGGAAAATTGCTCTTTTGGTGACAAACAGGATATCATATCTGTTAAACTATGTTCACTCAAGCTAAGATCATTTATGCAAATTATTTCAGTACATGTTTAACTTTTCATATTTATGGCCACATGCTGCAACCTTCTTGTGATTAGACCCCCCCAGTCAAATCAAAGTGGCAATGCTTGAACACAAGCAGTGCTGATTGGCTGTTAGTGGCAGCAGATGGGAAAATACTGAAATGTCCCATAAAGTTCTCATGTTTGAAGTTAATAGAAATGCAGAGCGTTTCTCAGCGGAGCTTTTTACTGGAACGCTCTGTTTGGATCAGATGAAGCAGCAGCGCAGCCTCAGTCTGTGCAGCACAGATGTTACTGATAAACCCGGATTTGGGGACAAACAGACAGAAACGCTTGGACTCAGAAGAGATTTTTTCCTCACCAATGCATGTTGGTCGGACTCAGGTGTGTGTTGTTGTTGCATAGTGTGAGTGTGTGTCAATAGAGTCTGGTTATTTTAGTGATTGCACATCTGCACACATCTGGATTAAGCACATCTTTGAGGCGGAGTCTGGGAACTCATACCGCTTTGCTTTTCCTCATCACCCCTGACTCCGCTTTGACAGTTTTCATATTAAATGTATGCACACCAGAATTGATCCCAAATGACTTTATGTTGTTTCCATTTTACAGCACAAATAATAAATACATAAATAAATATGCCAAAAATTGAATTGCAGCTCAGCTCATAGATAAAATCAGCAATTATTTTCAAACAGACACAGTTTGTTCAAAAACCCAAAAGGCATGGGTGAACTCTGTCGGAGGGGGTGTGCAGGGCAAGAGAAGCTTCTCCCAGCTCTTCAGTGCGCGTGCGTATGGTCACCTGCGGCATCAGGTGTTTGGGTCAGAGACAAAAAAGCCTGGACACTCATCACTGCAGAATCAAAGTTTTACTGCAACATGACTGACACCATCGAGCATCACCAAAGACCCCCCCCACCCGCGTGCGCGCGCGTCAGCTACCTGGCGCTCCCACTCACGCGCCTGTGGACACAAACAAAACAGAGGCTGGGGAGAAGCCCCCGCGCGGGACGATCTGGATAGTGGGGGCTTTGATGCGCCCTCCCCACCTCAGCAGCCCAGTCCGCTAAAGGAGCCGATCCTCTCCAGCCGGACTCCGAAGCAGCTCCGCATCCCGCCCTTCTTATAGCGCCCCCACGAGCGCTTCGAGGTCCTCAGGAGGTCCGCGAAGAGGCGCGTGAGCGCACTCTCATCTGCCGCCTCCCGCGAGGAGGAACCCCCCAGCTGCGGGTCCTCCCGCGTCCTGTCCAGCCGGTCCTCCTCGGGATGCTCCGTGGAGCTGAGCTGGTCCTGAAGCAGCCGCTCCAGGTTCTGTGGGGGTAGTGGTGGGAGGAGCGTATGTTAGCGCACGCGCTCGCCTTAGTTAGCCCCCCCCCCCCCACCACCACCAGAACAGGTGAACTTACCTGTAGCTCAGAAGCGGGTCTGGCTCCGACACTCTGAAGCAGCACACACACACACAGCAGGAAGGCGCGCAGGCTCATGGTCCGGTTCTGGTTCCGGTCTGTTGTGGCTCCGCGGCGCTGCAGGTCCGCTTTTATGCCCCTCATGCCGTCACCTCACCTAATGAGCCGTGACTAATGCCCCCACCCGTGGGAGAGGAAGCTGACTGAGGTGTTCCGCCCCTTGAAGCTGCAGCACCGACGCTCATGTGGACTTTGCCAGAACTGAAACCGGGTTTCTTCGCGTAGCCTATACGTGACCCGGATCAGGAGCTCGGTTGGTAAATGTGACCACAAACAGCACGAGCTCCTTCATAAGCTTCCGATCTGCAGGAATTGTTTTCTGCTAAATTCACTGAAAGGTCCTGCATGGGGAGGGGGTCATGAGTTTGTTGGGAGGAGGGCAGCTCCCATCACTCCACAGAGGAGGAGAGACCAGGAGGGAAAAGTTAACCCCCCAGCAACAAAACAGCTGGCAGCAAGCTGGAATAAAGAGAAAGCTGATGCTCTGATGATGCAGCTCTGCAGGTTTCAGTGGAAGTCAACGGCCTGGACCTCAGCAGCAACGCGTCAAAACCAGCAGGCCGGGCCAAAAGCAGAAGCCTCAAAGTTTTCTTCAGACGCGTTTCCTTTGACTAGGTCCTAGGACATTGTGCTAATTGGATTTGCGATAGTAAATTTGCTTAATGGAAACAATTCAATTTGGGAAAAAAACTTGCATGTATCAAAAAAAGTTTTTGCGCTTTTAAATGCACACATCGAAATGCACACATTTAGCAAATGGAAACACGTTTTTGGATCAAATGAGTCATGTGATCAACAACTCTGCACAGGTAGACATTTTGCATCCATTTTCTGAACCTGCTGGGGTGGCGGGTTACTGGAAACTCTCCCAGCTACTGTTGGGTGAAGAAGGGATAGAGTCTGGACAGGCCCCCATCCAGTCGAAGGGCCCAAGGGGCTGGAGCGATCGCTCTCACTGCGCTGGGGGGTCCCTGGTGGGCTGGCCGGCAGACAGAGAGACACTGCAGGATGGGGAGGCAGCCAGCTTGGGCCTCCTAAATCTTATGAAATATTTGTTATTTTCATAGAGACAATAATAAAAAGATCCCCTAGCTTGATTCCTGTTTTATTTCCCCCTCTCAAACTAATGTGGGTCACAGAGACACAGAGGGAACCTCGGAAAGCAGCTTCGTTGCAGCGTAGGGGAATCTCACCATACCGGGAGAGACGGAATGAGCTCATGAAGCGGACCTGGAGACGTGATTACCGAGGCTTTTTTACATCCCATCTGTAAACATTCTCTGTGTCTTCCATGCATAGTAATGAAATAAAGACAGACCGAAATGTGAAGGTATCTGCTGTGAATCAAGGTATTGTGCACATCCGTGTTTAGGAATGACTTATCACATGAATTAATTTGTATTTATTTGCATATTTATGACACAGTAAACTACACACTGACACACTGTAAATTCAAAAGTGTGTTTTTTCAACATTTCTAGAATTTTGATCAAGTTTTGCCCATTTGAGTCGTGGAAACAGAGCTATTCTAAGATTTTGTTTGGTCTTCAAAGTGAAAGTCAGTAGATGCATCAGACAGACACTTTAGCTCTTCAAGCATCATCATGGGAAAACGGTCTGTTGTGGGGGAGAGATGGCTGCATGAGCATGAACCAACAGCATTCTGCCTTCAGACTCAGGTTTGGCCTCATGGTCTAAGCAAAGCCAGACTTTCAGACTTATGGATCCACACGGATTTAGCTGTTGTGTCTATTTTCTTATGGTAGTCTTAGAAAAGCAGAAAGAACTTATTATTAACAGTATGAATAAAACATGAACAAACACACACATGCACTCCACACACGCACACACACCCACACACACACGCACTCACATACACACCCACACACACATGCACTCACACACACACGTACACACACACATCCATAGAAAACAATGGCACTCTGCAGGTTGAAATACACTTCTCACAATAAGTTATAAATATAGTTATTTACAAGCGTGGTTTTCTTATTTGGTCTGAATCTTAATGAAATATGTAAAAGTTCCCTTTGATATAGCTAATAATGAACGAGTAGAAACATTATTGTAGTTTGATATTTATTACCCAGAAAATGAAGACAATAATGACAACAAACACTGACCATGTCAATAGTAGGTATTTCCCCCATTTGCTGCAATGACAGTTTGACAGTAATGGTTCATGCTCCTCACTAACCTCATGATGTTGTTCTGAGTAAATGCGTTCCACTCTTCCACAAGTACGACATGCAGCTCTACCAGGTCATTTGGGGGTGGGGTCCTATCATCCAGTTTCTGCTTCAGCAGAAAGCATGCTTCAGACCTGCTCCATGGGGTTTAGGTCGGGGTCATTGCTGGCTGAACCATATGAGGAACTCTCACTTCCTGAAGTCCAGCTGTGATAATTCTGGCACCATGTAGTGGAGCATTATCATCCATGAACGGAGAGTTGGTGGTGTTCTGATGGAATTAGGGAATAATGATGGTTCTGTGATGTCTCTGAGGTAAGAACGGGCACTGACTGGACCATCCACCCAAAGGTTTTGCTCTGACTGGTGATGCCAGTCCAGACTGTTGCACCTCCTCCACCAAACCAAACCCTGGGGACCATGTTGACCTTGGCGTATCATTCTCATCACCTTCTCCAGCAATGCTGACCACAGGCATTTCTGTGCAAGGCGACCCGACACTCATCAGGGAAGAAGACAGTAGACCACTGCTGCATTGTCCAGGTCAGATGGTCTTCACTGCAAACGTTCACGGCGGTGTACTGGTGTCAGTGGAGTCACCTGCAACGGTCGTCTGTCATTTAAGTCAAAGCGGTGAGTCGGTTGTAAATGGTTTGTCTGGAGACCCCAGTACCCCTCACACCTGGTAAACGGGCCTGCAGCTGTGTGGCGTTTGCTAAACCATGTCTGAGGTCAGAGGTCTTTAGGTTCTGGTCATGGTTGTGGTCTATTACTGGCAGGGCTCCACTCCTGGGCCTGTCACAAACTCTGACAGTAGTTCTGTGTATTACTGCAAGTCTGCTGATGACACTTTGAGACTCACCAAGTTCACCTGCAACACCTGACTGTCTACCACCAACCTGAAGGCGCTATGGCCAGGTGAAGCTGCTTGTCCGTTACGTATCTCTGTGTGTTCATGACTAAAACAGCTTTTTAGACCCACCAAACGCCTGTTGACACTGCTGCTTCATTGAAATGGTCTTTCTTTTAGAAATTCTTGGTTTTGGCCCAAATGAGTCAAACACACTCGGTTCATTGAGACCATCATGAGGAAAACACTACATGAGGTGAGTCTATCACCACAATACTATAGAAAAAAACACTGTGTTCAATAAATATACTGAGTTTTTCACAGTATTCTTGACTTTTTGTGAGTTGTGTAAAAAATATTCCAGTTTATGTTGTGGCGGATGTTATGGCAGCACTCAGGGAATAGATCCTGTCAAAGCACGCTTTGAAAATAAAAAGAGGATGCTCTGACGCGATTAGTCACTCTCATGCCTCATCGCTTCCTCCAACTCTGCCCTGCAGACAGCCAGCAGGGCTAAATGATGAACAATTATCCTTGCCCCGGTGAGGCTGTGCTGTGGTGGAGGTGGGGGGCAGATAATTAACATTTGGACGGCTCTCAGCTGGAGGGCTGTCATGTGAAATTGGTTCAGGCTGCAGGGCAGCTCTAAAGGCTCCGTGTGCTTTTCACAGAGAATGGGCTTTTCCCTAATTCAATGTGTCGGCCCATTAAAGTACAGATGTGATTCTGTCAGACAGACGCTGACAGAAGAAACCAGCAGAGGGAAAACAGTTCTGCCTTTGCAGAAGCCGGATCAGGTGGTCGCATAAACTCAAGGCTCATGTGAGTCAATGTTTCGTGGCTTTGGTCCAGCGGACAGATTTCACATGTTTCATGTGAATTCTTGCTGAAGTGATGCTTGTTTGTTTGACTCAGCAGCTGTGAAGGACTTCCCTGCTGCTGATCATAAGGGTAGAATCCAAGGTACCTTCACACTGAAGCTGGAGCGGAACATCCACCTGTCCCACCAGCTTCTCCCAGATGGACCAAGCTGAAACCTGCTGACCCCAAATCCTTCAGCAAAATGATCGAAGTTACACAAAAAGTTATTACAGCTGAGAAACATTTCACAAGGAACTAACCACACTGTTGATCCCTGATCCTCTTGGTAAATGCTTATGTATATACTTATATAGCGCTTTTCAACCTACAAGGCCCAAAGCGCTTTACAGTCACAGACCCATTCACCCAGTCACACACACATTCACACACTGGTGGTGGCTCCGCTGCCAAACACAGGCGCCCGCCTACCGCCAGAGGCAAGGTGGGGTTCAGTGTCTTGCCCAAGGACGCATCAACTCATGGGCGTGCAAGGCGGGAATCGAAACTGTAATCTAACGATCAGGGGTGGACCGCCCTACCGCTGCACCACGGCCGCCCACAACATCTTGCTGATGTGAAGCATGGTAATGTTTTGTTGTTACTGGATTCACGTCTGCGGTTTGTCCACGGCAGGGAACAAGCTGTGCTTGTCATGGTGCCTCTGGCAGTCTCTCCTCCCCTCTCTGCTCTGCTTCCTGATGTGGACCAGCTGTGACCACTCACCTCATCATCCACCAGCCCTTCATAAGGAGATCCAGTTCCAGCATTCATCGCCAGTTCATTGCCCCTGATGGACTTCAAACAACGAGTGTTCACCTGAGTCACTTCTCCAAGAGCAGACTCATCCTCACTGAAAATCCTGAGAACTCCATGCCAAGACATCCAGTCACGCCACGAGTCCTAGCCATGCCAAAAATAAAACTCCATACTTGCCATCTTACTTAACTGTGTTTTCCTTCGGGTTCCAATATCTGGGCCTGTCCCGCCTAGCAAGTCATGACAGTGCTGAAGTTCTGGTGGATTATCTCCTCTTTTTCTTCTCTTAGAGGGACTTCTTTAACCCTTGTGGTATCCTATGACCCCCCCATTTACATGGTTGGTTCTCCCTACCATTACAAAGGTGGATAAAGGTGGAAAGATTTCATGCAATCCATAGACACCAGCGAAGATCACAAATCATTGAAGAACAAAGGTTCAGAGCACTGTCTAGTGGGTCTAGATGACCCAACTCCCAATGTTAAAGTGCCTAGGATAGCACAAGGGTTACGGTTTAATGAAAAAATAAAATATGGAGGCCTTTTAAAGTTTTTCGGGGAGACAGCTTTCTAATCTTAACTTCAGTGAAAACTGTTAAACACCTGCAACGTATCAGACTGGATAATGAGGGAAAAACAGTCTGGAACTGTCAGTTCTGCTGGCCCAGATCTGAACATGTTCGTTTCCACGGATCAGGAGAACCTGGATCACTTCAGAGCTGGCAAACAGCTGATAATTTTCAAAGGATTAGGCTTCATATTCTCATCTGTTCTAGGAGTCAAGGCTCAGTGTCGTCAGGCTGAAGGCTCTGGTTCTGAACAGGCCTGACTTTGTTCTGTGTTTGACTACTTATCCTCTTGATCTTTGAACTGGAGTGGGTTGGGAGTTTTCATGAATGTTCTTCTTATGCTCACCATTTCTATATGGAAAAGTATTGGTGCCTCCTTTCTTTATCTAAATGGATGAATTTGTTTACTTATTGTGTTAACTAAATACCCTTTTAACAGAAAATAATACAACGTCAAGTCTCTCCATCTTCAGAATTCCTTTCAGGCTGCAGAGTTGCTGGAGCCTATCCCAGCTACTGTTGGCTGAAGATGGGGGAACACCCTGGACGGTTTGCCAGTCTATTGCCTTCTCCCTGTGAGGTGAGAGTGCTAACCACTGCTCCACCGCGTGGCTTAAGAATTTCTTTTTCCTTAAATCAAGATCTATGGGCCAAAACTGCCATTCTATCAACAAACGTGTGCATTTCTGGGTAGTCCTTAAACTTCTTTAACAGATCCATCATCTCTTTGCTTTTACTGTTTCCTCCTGATGCAGGGACAGACAGACTAACTTGCCCAGAGTTGTTTTCTTGTCGCTCTGACGTGAATGTTCTTATTTTAGCTTCATGGATCTGAAGCGAAAAGAAAATGAAAGTTGAGTTGGGTTGAGTGAAAGTTTGAAAGTGTTTTCTGACACCACCCACAAGCAGAGAGGGATGAAGGCCTGATGAATGTCAGGCTGTCATTTACCGTCCCATCACATTTGCTGTTAAATGTCACCTGTGTGAGTCCTCTTAAAGTAAAAGGACACAAACTGCCTTCTACTTTGATAAAACTTCCAAAATTCTCTTTTGTAAGCCCCCTCCCCCTCATGAAAGCCTCCTAGGTGCAAAAGGGAACCCAGGACCAGGAATAGTTTTCATGCCAAGCAGTTAAAAATTGAGCCGGATCTGACTTTTATTTACAGTGGCAAGTGTTGACCGCTATTTTTGGAAAGGTAATGAATGATTAGCGCCTTATGGAAATGAGCAGGCAGTGGACTGAAAGAAGGTCAAAACAGTCAGTCCATTCACGGACATTGTATATATTAATGATTTAGCTAAATTAGATGCAGAGAAGAAATGAGTCAGTGTCCAAACTGAGACATTGATGTCTGCCTATCTGCTGCTGCCTAAACTAAACTGCACACGTGTGTGGGTTTACACATGTGCATCCCTTCTCCTATCTATTTTAGCATAAAAGGTTAGGACATTTCTGTTTGGTTGATCATTATTTTGTTGTAAAAAAGCTTCTGGAGGGACAATCAGTGTGGTCTCCTTGAAATGGTGCTGGACTGCAAACATGGGAGAGCGGCAGAGCTGAGAACGTGGCTGTGGTGAAGAAAAACGAACCAAATCTTCTCTGACAAACATCTGCTGTTGAGTCTGAAGGTTTTCACGTATGACTTGACCCTCCTCACCTTTGTGTAGCTTCTAGCTTACCTTGCTCTCCAGTGGGGAATCAGCTTCATTGGCTTCTCAATTTTTATAGTAACAAATGCACTTGGGGGGAAAAAAACCATTTGACCATCATTGATTCTGCAACTTGTCCCATTTAAAAAGCTGCGTTTGGTTCAGAATTTAGAGAAAGAATCCAGAAAAATCACATTTTCTGATTTATAAAAACTTTATTTTTAAAGTAAAGCAGAAAATAAGATTTGCTCAGTACTTCATAATGTAACCCTGGTTTCAGTGACAGAGGTCAAAGCTGTGATGTTTTGGGGCTGCTGCTTTTCAACTCCCTCCTCAGATTCTTTTTAGATTGAGGTCCACAGGTCCATGGTGATGTGTTTGGGATTATTGTCCTGCTGAAAGATCCAGCCATGTTGCATCCTCAATGCTCTCATTGATGGACGGAGGCTTTTGTCCAATACCCAGACATCTTTTTCCTTCAAACAGATGTGTTGTTCTATTCCCTTAGCGGAAAATCTCGTTCTTGGATCCTCAGAAAGCTCTAGGTCATAGTGGAGAGGTTACAGTCTGCCTGTTAAAGGCTGTGAACAGGTGTCTTTATTCAGATAAGCAGTTAAAACAGATGAAATTAATGCAGGTAACCAGTGGAGGATAAAGAGCTTCTTAAAGAGAATCAAGCACGGACAGAATTCTATTCTTGTTTGTAAAACTAAATACTTGTTTTTTTTTTATCATTAAAAAGCAGCTCCTTATAGACACTATGACAACATGGAGGCAGCTAACAGACTCATCCAGGAGGAGCAACAGCCAACCTGCACAGAGACCATACCATAAATCAAATTTAAACTTTGGTGCCATTTCAATAAAGACCCAGCTCACTTACGGGTACGCTGGGTTGTTATGTCACTCAACACACAATCATAAATTAGGCCTTTACTTTGGACCAAATAGTAAATAGGCTTCCTTCTTCACAGCCAATCACAATCGATTTTGTGACTTTAAATTCATGAATGGTTGCCTCTGCATTCTAGACGGGTTGCCGCCCTCCACCTGGAGCGACTCTTTGGATTGGTCTGACCTCTAACCACTGTCTGTGCTCAGAACAAATCTTTGTTAAAATAAAAATGCAAAAGACTTCAGACTCAAATCATGATACACACCTCTCCTCTGATCAGTCCACACATTTGAATGCAGAAATGCTGCAGTTAAAATTATAGCTATTCTCAGTTAAATATTCTTAGTTAAAACTCACTTCTTCAAATACAACCAGAAGACACTGACCTGCTCTTCTGGTTCTTTGACACTGTGCATTAGTGAGCATGTAAGTTTCCATGTTTCCTCTCAATGATTATGTTTCTGTTATATATTAGCAGGATTTGGTCATGTCTAATAGGATAAAGGAGCTGTGCCGCCCCAATCTTTATTACTGACCCATTGCCAAGATGGTCATGTTGGACGATGTTTCAGCAGCAGAACAGTCTTCACAGCGTCTCCAGACTCTGTCACGTCTGTCAGGTGTGCTCTGTATGAAGCGTTCTTTCATCAGTGAGAGCCCAGGGCACCAGTGGTGAATTTGCCAATCTTGGTGTTCTCTAGCAAATGCCAAACATCTTGCACGGTGTTGGGCTGTAAGTACAACTCCCACCTGTGGTTGTCAGGCCCTCATACCACCTTCATGGAGTCACAGCTCGCATTAATGTGGCATCCTGGATGAGTTGCACTACCTGGGCCACTTGTGTGGGTTGTAGACGCCGTCTCATGGTACCGCTGGAGTGACAACACTGTCAGCATTTTTCAAACAAGAAAAAACAGGGATGGAGAAGTTGTCTGTGGTCACCACTAAAGGAACCACCCCTGGAGTGGTTCTTGCTGATTACATATTAGTTCCACCTGTTGCTCTTCCACTTACACAACAAAATGTGAAATAGATTGTCAGTCAATGTTGCTTTCTAATCGGACAGTTTATTTAAAAAAAAAAGTGTGATTGACTTGGAGTAACACTGAGTTGTTTAGGTGTTTCCTTTTTTTTGAGCAGTGTGTTATCCTAGCACCACACACGGTGTACTCTGATTATTCTCAAAGTCAGCTACTACATCCTGTCTCTGCAAAGCCAGGTCTCTGGCCTGGAGTATTTTCAGCACTGCAAGCTGAACAGCTCCCAATGAATATTCCACTCCCTTGAAAGGTGTCATGGTTTGGGTTTTTGCTTCCGTTACATCACTGTCATGATTTGAGTTCTGCTTGCTGTTTTATTTTGAAAGGTTTCCTGCATGTCATGGTTTTGAGTTTTACTTCCCTCTGCCCAATCTCTCCTTATCATTTTCATTTGTGTTTTGTCAGTCCTATTTGTATATATGTCTTGTCTCTGCCTTCCTCTTGTGCTGGTCCATACTGTCTTCTTCCATGACCCTCTTCTGTTCCGTTTGTCTGTTTACCTGGTTAGCCCACAGTTAGTTTTTGTTTGGTTACCCTGCTCGGCAGCGCTTTCTGTTCTGATATTAAACCCCTTGCCTTGGAACCGTGTACCTCCCGTCTCTGCATTTTGGGTCCTTCATTTTCATCTGACAGAATGGACCAGCCATATTTTTTCCTGGTCCCAGCTGAGCAGGACAGGCGGCTTCTGGAGGCCTGCTGCCTAGAAGCAGACGGGACCAGTTCATACTGGGATTCTGACCTACTCCAGTTCCCCACTCTTTCTTCAAGGAGGAATCATCGTCACCCCGCCCCGCCTATGTCCCCGAGGAGGTCCCTACCAACCCCGGTTCCTTCATGCCGGCCGACTGCAGGCCTGAACCACCGGCCTACTCTAAATATTGGCCCGACCCGCCAGCCGACTGCTGGCCTGACCCTCTTGGCCAAGGACTTGACCAACTCAGCCAATTGCTGGCGTTACACACCTGACCTTTACATTTTTAATCATTTTGTTTTGCTGTTGTTATTAAAATAATTGACCATTATTGATTATTAAAGTAAACGGTAAGACACAAAAACATTTAGCTAAATCTCGATTAAAACAAAGAAAAACAAAGTACATTTTGGATGTGTATGCTATAAGGTTACTCAGAAATCTACTTTATTTTGCCAAGGAAAAATATATCTTGAAACATTACTGGCTTTCTGTCTGATCTGCTTTGTCAATTTAATATTGAAAAAAAGTTATTTTCTCCCTATACATTTTTATCTTAAAAATACAAAACAAAAGTTCTACTGAACTATAACTTACCCAAAATGATAAAAATGTGTAGAAAACCTTTAGATTCTCAAAAAGATTTACAAAAATGTCCGTAACAAGAGCTTTAACTTTCTAATTATGCACTGTATTATGGAATTATTGTGGAATTTTAGCTGATCTAATAAACCTGCTGCATTTGGATCCAGCTGTCTGCCTGGATCCAACGCTCACAAAATACCAGAACAGAACTGAATCCACTGTTTTAGCAGCGTCTTTGTGGCGCTACAGAGCCGATGTTCCTCCAAAAACGGTCACCTGTCAGATGTTGTTTCCCTCATGAGAGCGTCAGCTTTAATGTCAATGATAAAAAAGTAACAATAATCCAAAACATGAAAGTTTTCAGGCTGTTTTGTTATGATTTAATATAAAATGTGATCACCTGGAAGCAGAATTAGGAAATCTAGTGTTAATCTGTTCTTGTTTTCTCAGCATGTTTGAATTGGAGTTTATAGTTAGATGACAATAAAGATTATTATTATAAAATAAGTTATAAAATACTATTATGCAGTTACATTTTCTTTAAAAAAAAGCTGTAATACTGTTTGAATAACGTTATAATGTGGCCAGTAAAAATATTTAGCTGCAGATTTATTCAATCAGACGGCCAACATGGTCAGACTCCAAAACTTATATTTGCCTCTCTCTGTGTAAAGGACATAGTTATTTAAAATAAAACAGAGTAACGCATCAAAATTATGAGTCATGTTCTTCTACAACTGGAAACAGCATTAACCTGTTTATCAGCTGAAGCAGATCCACCAATCATGTTCATCGTCACTGAAGGAAACCGTGATTCTCCAGAAAAAACAAGGAAATAAACATTTAGACTAAACAACCTGCTGAGGATGACATTATCTTATCAGTGTTTACATTTGACAAATGTAGTTATCTTGGTTTATATTGCGAGCATTATAGCCTGATATAACAAAAACAATATAGATATAAATAATTCCATACCGTCATCCCTACCATTCACCACGGTAAAAGTTTCTAGACGTAGCGCAGTATGAATTAACATGTGCCCTCATCCTGACTGGAAAGTTTCCATTCCAGCCTTCCTCAGGAAAACCTTCAGCCCTCTCACTTTGCCTGACATTTCAACCTAAGTTCCAAGAGGTGTTTGCAGGGAACTCTGCACAGCAGCGCCTCTCCTGAGGAAGACAAATAACAATGAGCCAGCAGAGCGTCTGCCCGCTGCAGTCAGGTGAGGATCCGTCCTGCTTTGTGGGAGATAAGTTAATCTGTGGAGGAGGAAGTGCTGGAATGCTGCTGACAGGACGCTCAGAGCAGCATCCGTGCCTGTTTCCCTGTCCCTCCTTTATAAGGAGACACCCAAGTAGAGCACCAACATTAGACTGTCAGGAAAGGTTTTCTAACCTCGAGCCGTTGTTGGAGCTGCTATCAGCCTGACGGCACTGATTCAGAAAGTCTGCCTCAGGGAATGCTGAGAGACTGCCTGACTATTTATGAAACAAAGTCATACATGCTTCCCAACAGGAAGTCCTCATGTGGGAGGGCTGTGTCACAGATGAGCTTCATGAAAACTGAAGACAGAGCAAAGCTCCTCTTCTTCCACAGCAAGTGATGGGTTTCCATCTTCCAAGAGGAAGTCAGGTATAGGCTCAGGCATGAAGCCTGACTCAAAATCAGACATTGATGCTGACTCCAGCCTCAGCCTGCCTCTACCGTATCTAATGTACAGTCAGGGTCGTAAATATTTGGACAGAGACACATTCTTTCTAATTTAGTTTCTGTACATTACCACAGTTAATTTTAAATGAAACAACTCAGATGCCATTGAAGTGCAGACTGTCATCTTTTATTCCATGGGTTGAACAAAAGATTACATAAAAATGGAAAAATCTAAAGCAGAGGAACGAACACCAACCAAACAGAAACTGTGTGTAGTTTATTGTTCAGAGCCTAGGAAACCGTTACACCGAGATGTTTGTCAGTTTGTTTGTTTGTTTCTTGAGTCTCTGTTGTTTTTCCAGATTCCTGCATGACGCATACCTGCACTGGTAAAATGCAAACATGTTCTGGAGTGTCAGTCATTCCTCCACTTTCTGTGTTGTGAGTTCGCAACCCCGCCTCCAGTAGGTTTTAATTAGGGTCATTAATGGGGGCAGGTCCATCATTCATCAGGAACAACTAATTGAAGCTATAGTGGTGGCGTGAAACGCTACACGAGAAAAGTGTTTTTTCTTTAGTAAAACACTGGCAGCTGTAGTTGTTAGAATGGTATACCTCAAAATTATGCTAAAACATTTTTTTCATTTTTATGGCAACAAAGTAGTTTTGTTGTTGATTTCACGATAAAAAAACTGTCATGCAGTCAATATTTCACTTCTGAAAAAAATGTTATTTTTTAAAATCAATGTTTCACCCAATGAGTTATATCGCTAGAGGAGACACGCCCGCTTGGGAAGCCTGGCCGACGGTGGCGGAGCGTGATTTACTATCCTGGTGAGGCCGATGCGCCACATGACAATGATTTCTATAGCCTTGGTAACATCTAAGTAGCTTTTTATATAATTTATATGTATTTATGTTTATGTATATATATATATATATATATATATATATATATATATATATATATATATATATATATATATATATATATATATATATATATATATATATATATATATATATATATATATATATATATATATACATCATTTGTTGTTGTTAAATGAGAGAAACAGTCAGCCTTAAAAGCTCAAACTGTCATGTCTTGGGTTTCTTAATAGGTTTTTGCTTTCCATTTTGTTCTGTCATGTTTGATTTCTGTTTCCTGTTTTATTTTGAAAGGTTTCCTGTTATGTCATGCTTTTGAGTTTTACTTCCTTAGTCCCAATCTCTTGATCAAGTTCACCTGTGTCTTGTCAGTGCTGTTTTTATTTAAGTCTTGTCTCTGCCTTCCTCTTGTCCATTAACGTCTTTTCCCTGACCGTCTTCTGCCACGTTTTCATGGTTTACCAGAGTGAGTTTTGTTTAGGTTTCCCTGCTCTGCAGCGCTTTTTGTTTGAGAATAAACCCCTTGCCCTGGAACCGTGTGCCTACCGTGTGCCTCCCGTCTCTGTGTTTTGGGTCCTTCCTGGTGCCCAGCCCTCCCAACCTAAACGTGGACATTTTAGACCTCTTTGACATGTAATTTAAATTATTTAGAAAAGCCCAACAATAAGTCAATCGGCAGTCAATAATGATAATAAATAATAACAATATATACATGTCAATAATTATAATAATAAATCAATAATAACAAATGCTAATAAAAAATCAATAGTAATTCAATAATAATAATAAATAAGAATTAATCAATATAAGGTCAATAATAAGAATAAATCAATAATAAGTCAACAATAAGTCCAAAATTCAATAACAGATCTACCCTTTAAAAAAAGAAGAAAAAAAGGAAAACAATAGATTTATACTGATTCATGTTAGTGATCAATTGGTGTAACACAGATGGTATGGTTCCAGGTTTCAAGCAACAGTCTGGCCTCTCATCAAAATCTGTTTCCACCAAATGTTTTGAACATATTCAGACTGTATTACTAGTTGGTACCACAGTGATCCATCTGGGTAAGTTCTTATTATCGCTAAGATCCACTTTTTCCTTAAGTCTGAATCCATTGGAAACCTGCAAGAAAAGTTCAGTCACTGAGTCAGAAATGTATAAATCTAGATTACTATAATAGCCTAGTCCTAGTATATTGTATATAGGTTTAACAAAATAAAGTCATCATGCAGCATCATGCATATTTATATATGCATATGCATATACATGACATGTGTACTATTAATGAAGCCCCTGCAGCATTAAAAGAAAAACATTATAGTACCTACCTGTCAAATGTTATACCTTCCTCCTTCATGGACTCATTTCTCTGAGTTTGTCAGTTGAAACCCGCACAATGAACTGGTATTATGCAAAAAATGTGTTCACATGCTGCATTGCAGCAGTAACTTGACCTCACCAAGATGGCGGTGCTTTCCTCCCATGAGGAACCACATGATGTCTCCTCTAGCGATATAACTCATTGGTTTCACCCTAAAATCAATGAGAAAAAAATTGATACAATGAAGCTAAGTCAATAAATACAACAATTTCTCCCTGTAAGATGTACAATAAAAAATTGATTTAATGAAAAAAATTACTCTAAGAATTACAATGACTTTCATGTTTTCTTAATGCTAATTTTACGATAAGATCCTGGCAGTTGAAACAACAAATTATTTATGTATAGAAATGTATTTTTTTAATATAAGTGAAATATCTAACCAGCTTTGTAGTTAAATTGCTGTTCTTAGAAACTACAGAAGCGTTTCATACTGCAGTACTTTTAGTCATACTCTTCTGCAAGCCTAATACACAAAGTATATATTATTTAATACAGCATAAGTCAAAATGTCAACGTCAGATTTCAATTTATAAAGTATTTTATTTCATATGGAACATCAGATATTTGAATTTTTCCACAATAAACCAAAGAATTTTCTCACTGACATCAAGATTAAGCAATTTCAATTTCAAAAAGAAACAGAGTTCTCTTCATTGTGGAAAACCAAACTAGAAGGAAAACACTACACTGCTCAGAGATGTAACTGCATATGCGCAGGGTCAAAGGTTAAGGCCCATCGACTGTAAACACAGCACAAACCTACCAGATTCAAACTTTAAACCAAACAAAAACTACAATCCCACTTGAGTCACTGAGACTCAGCCAGTTGAGCAAAAACTTGCACGCAAAGTTTCTTAAAAAATTTTCACAAAATTAAAAACTTCCGACTCACTTTCCAAACTGTAACGCTTCTTTAAACAGAAGAACATCCAAAGTATGTACCTGTAATCCAGCTCCAAAGAAAAGGGGTGGGTCTAGATCCATTCATGGTCAGCAATGTCTGTGATGAGACTTAGGACTCTGGGGTTGACTGAGAACACTTTTCCCTTCTTGGACTCAACCTTTGTGCCTCGAAAAGAAAAACCTTCAAATAATGAAAAACACAAAATATTGAGGTTTTTAAACATCTGGGTTTGGATATCAAATAGATCTGACAAATTCACAAAATAAAAGTTTTAAGAATGAATGTTACCTTTAGAGGAACTCCCTAACTCCCAAGCATTAGGCAAACGGCAGAGGTGAAGGATGAGAAGTTCAGTTATCACAATGTTCTTGTCAATGCTTTATTGCTTAGAATGAATGTTTCAGTAGAGAAACAGGAGGGACCTGAAAGGGAAAAAGGGAAAGTCCTGATCAAAGGTTTAAGACTAGATGAGAAATGGTCAAGTCGCATTTTGCATGATTGGATCATTACAATTTTTACATTTATGTAAAACATAAGCTTCCACAGACTGAACCGATTCTCTGCATATGTAACAGTGATAGATGATTCACATGCCACCACCATGACGTTAGCTAACCTCACAGTCATTGTCAGAGCAGGTTAGCCAACCTCACAGCACTGCTCACGGACACAACACGGCTCATGACATAAACAAGGAAAAAATCACAACTTACACACTTTTCTTGTCGTAGTCGGTGAAAAGGAGCTGAAAATAAATTCCGTCCATAAAAGACCCTCTTATTTCATTTTTTTCCACCTCTCGGGTTAATGTGAGACAGCAAACCTTCAAAAAACAGAAACACAGTGGAAGAGGCATTTGGTTTGCTTTATCACACATTATTTTGTTTAGTTGGAAACATTGTAGTATAAATGTATATTTTCATAGTTGCAACTGTACCATGTTATTTCTATTTACGTATGCCATTGTGGTTTGATACTTAAAGAAATTCCAAGTGAGGCAACTCTCAACAATGGCAGTAAAAGTTTTTCATTCTTATTAAGTCAGTAAGACATAAGTAAGTGGTCCACCCTCAAGTTCCCGCAAAAATCACAACATAGCACAGCAACTGCACATTAACATTGAGCCATAATAACCTGGGCTTTTGTCAATAAAAAGTTGTAAAACTAATAGCATTTGACTGTTAGAAGCAATATGGTAAATTTCCGTTAAAATAACAACGCCCAAGTCCTTTACAGTAGGATTATGTATTTTTTCCAAATAAAAAATGTTACTAATTACAAATTTTACCAGTTAACTGATAAACAGAAACTTAATGTCAAAATTACAGTTTTAAACAGTTTTATAATTTACTGTCGTGGTTCTCCTGTTTTTTACTGTTATACAGATATTTTTTTACAGTGCAGTGACGTGATAACATCTGCCTTCATGGATGACTGCGTCGATTAATGACACACGCATCACTGAAAACCCCCATGACAGTGAGATGGCCAGAGTTTCCATCAGTCCATTATCCACTCTCACAGGGCAACAATGACTGGCAGACGCTTTTTACAATGTCAGCTGAAGGAGGGCAATCGATCAATCATACAGTTGATCATTCAATCAATCATTAAACTGATACAGCAAAGCAGCCAAAAGAATTTATAGGAAAACAGTCCAAACTGTCCAAAGACAGTTTCATCTTATATCCAGCATCAACAGGGACACCTTTACAAGATCAAGGAAACATTTGCTGCATTTGTTTAAACCTGGAAATGGCGCCATCTGGTGGAAGCATCAAGATTTCAGATTGTTTCATTCCAACTGATTGATTCATGCTTAGATGAATTAACACATTTGTTTGTCTTTCTCTTTGATAGAATGTGAACGTATTGTTAACATAGACTACTTTAAAGAGATTAAACATTCTGATTTCTCTAAAAAAGCCCGTTTTGAATCTTGCAATGAAATCCCAGTGTGGTGTATTAGTAATATATGGGGCTTGTTTATAAATAGTTTTGTTGGGAATGGGTTGAAAAAATTCCAGCTGAATCAGAAAGAGTCATATCACAACAGCTGTTTATTTCACATTGAAGGACCCAGGAAAAGCCCAGAATGATCCAGAATCATGACAATCACACAGTTACAGCAGAAACGTTCTTACAGGGGAGCTATGAAGAACTGATGATGTCATTACCACCTCCACAGGAGCTCCACTCTCGCTCAGGGCAGAGCTGTGGCCCCCGACTGCAGTGACCCCCACAGGGCCTGCTGCTGCTGCACAGACTCACAACGAATCGCAGAGAACATGAAGGCTCACAGAAAAAAACAACCCCCATGGGGGTAACACTTAGAGTCTGGAGAGTGAACGTAAAGTGGACTAATTAAAATACTCATTAAGCTTCATTAACACACCATAGGAGCCCCCTCCTCAAATATGAGAACGTTCCACAGCTTCTTAAAAACTTTAAGAGGAATTTGAATAGAAAAAAGTGAGTAAATACTGTATGTTATACCGGCTTTAAGATTTTATGAAGAGCATTGTGACTGTTCTTGGAGACCAGAAACTTAGAACAATTCCCTAACCCTGATAAAAAAAAATAAAAGGAAAACTTTGAAAACACATCCTATACCTGAACGAATAAAACATTAAAAAGCATGACAACACAACCACACAAAAATTAAATAATGGAAATTAAATGTATTGAGGTCTGGATGTTGTATTTTTCTTTAAAATAAAGTGGAAAAACACACTACGCCCCTCTCACCCTCCGCGGGTGGTTTCTCCTCCAAGCTGGGGTCCTCTACCAGAGGCCTGGGAGCTTGAGGGTCCTGCAGTATCTTAGCTTTTCCTAGCACTGCGCTTTTCTGGACTGAGAGGTCTGAGGTCTTTCCAGGTATCTGTTGTAGCCACTCCTCCAGCTTGGGGGTTACTGCCCCGAGTGCTCCAATTACCACAGGCACCACTGTCACCTTCACTTTCCAGGCTTTCTCCACTTCTTCTCTGAGTCCCTGGTATTTCTCCAGTTTCTCATGTTCCTTCTTCCTGATGTTCCCATCGCTTGGCACTGCCACATCCACCACAACGGCTTTCCTCTGTTCTTTATCCACCACTACAATGTCTGGTTGGTTCGCCATTACCATCCTATCAGTCTGGATCTGGAAGTCCCACAGGATTTTTGCCCTCTCATTCTCTACCACCTTCGGAGGTGTTTCCCATTTTGACCTTGGGGTTTCCAGTCCATATTCTGCAGACATGTTCCTGTATATTATTCCAGCCACTTGATTGTGTCGCTCCATGTATGCTTTCCCTGCCAGCATCTTACATCCTGCAGTTATGTGCTGGATGGTGCGTTGATAACTGGCAGTGCGTGGCTGTTTTTTGCCCGGGTCTTGTTCTTGCCATTGACCTGCTTGTCAGGACTTGCCTTACTCGTTGGAGGTATTTAGCTGTTGCAGCTTTCCTTGTTTCCTGCTCCAGGTTGCCATTTGCCTGTGGAATTCCAAGGTACTTGTAACTGTCCTCAATATCTGCTAATGTTCCTTCTGGGAGTGAGACCCCTTCTGTGTGGACTACCTTGCCTCTCTTTGTCACTATCCGGCTGCATTTCTCGAGCCCGAAAGACATCCCAATGTCAGTACTGTAGATCCTCAGAATCAGAATCAGAAAGCCTTTATTGTCATTGTTACACAAGAAACTTGTGACAACAAAATTTCCGGTGCTCTCCAGCTGCTTAAACAATATATATAAATAATCTTCTAAAGAACGATAAAAAAAAATTGTGTTTAACTGAAAAATATACATATGTACAAGCTACATACTTTTCAATGTTGCACTATATTGCACATGGGAATTGATAATATTACACATTGGCTTCAAATACTGCACGAGTTACAGATTTTTGTGGGATTCACATTTGTTTAGGAGGTCGACTGCTCTGGGAAAAAAAATGTTTTTGAGTCTATTTGTGCGAACCTTGTGTGATCTGTACCGTCGGCCTGACGGTAGCAGTTGGAACAGGTGGTGGTCGGGATGGTGGGAGTCCTTGATGATTTGCCTGGCTCTGCTCGTGTAGCGAGAGCTGGCGAAGTCCTCTAGGCTGGGCAGGGGGAGCCGGTGATTTTCTGGGCCGTGTTGACCACCCTCTGCAGCGCCTTCCTGTCTGCGGCCGAGCATCCTGCATACCAGGCTGTGGTGCAGGACGCCAGGATGCTCTCTATGGTGAAGGTCACCAGCAGCTTCTTCTCCAGGTTGTTCCTCCTGAGTATTCTCAGGAAGTGGAGACGCTGCTGGGCCTTCCCTACTGCCGCTGTGGTGTTTGCAGTCCAGGAGAGGTCCTCAGTGATCAGCACACCCAGATAGCGGATAGAGTGGACCCTGTCCACGCTGACCCCATTTATATAAAGTGGGGGTGGGTCCACTCTCCTCTTCCTGAAGTCCAGGATGACTTTTTTGGTCTTTGTGGTGTTCAGGTGGAGGTTTCCTGAACACCACTTTTACAGTCTGCTGACCTCATCCCTGTAAAAGGTCTCATCTTCCCCTGAGATGAGCCCGACCACAGCGGTGTCATCAGCATACGTTGATGATGGAGTTGCAGAGGTGGGTCGGCGTGCAGTCCGATGTGTAGAGCGTGAAGAGGAGTGGGCTCAGTACACATCCTTGTGGTGATCCTGTGCTGATGGTGATGGTGGATGAAAGGTGGGGTCCAAGTTTGACAGATTTTGGTCGTTCTGACAGAAAGTCTTTAATCCATGAGCAGATGGGGGAAGAAAGGCCCAGGTAAAGCAGTTTCTCTGGTGGTGTGGATCAGGGAGTCAGTGTCACGCTCACTCTTAGCATATAGCTTGATGTCATCCATGTAGAGGAGGTGACTGATGTTGGCCCCATTTCTGAGTCTGTATCCATAGCCAGTCTTGTTGATTATTTGGCTGAGGGGGTTCAGACCTATGCAGAACAGCAGTGGGGACAGAGCATCACCTTGGTATATCCCACATTTGATGGACACTTGTGCAAGTGGCTTCCCATTGGCTTCAAGGGTGGTTTTCCACAGCTTCATTGAGTTTCCTATGAAGGCTCTTAGAGTCCTGTTTATGTTGTACAGCTCCAAGCATTCAGTGATCCATGTGTGTGGCATTGAGTCATAGGCCTTCTTGCAATCAATCCAGGCTGTGCACAGGTTGGTGTGTCGTGACTTGCAGTCTTGAGCGACTGTTCTGTCGACCAGGAGTTGGTGTTTGGCTCCTCTGGAGTCTCTACCAATGCCTTTCTGTGTGTTACTCATGAATTGATCCATGTGCCTATTTAACTTGGTTGCAATGATTCCTGACATGAGCTTCCATGTTGTGGAGAGACAGGTTATTGGCCGGTAGTTGGATGGGATTGCACCCTTTGAGGGATCCTTCTGGATCAGGATCGTTCGCCCTTCCGTTAGCCATTCGGGGTGAGTCCCATCTCTTAGCAGCTTGTTCATATTTCTTTCACAATAGCTGAGTATTTATTTATTAGAAGTTAATTTTAAAATTGCTCCTGAGTTCCGTTTTGTTTGAAGGACAAAATCAGTGTTTTTGTTGCCCTTTTACTACGAGCCCCTGCCCTTCTAAAATCCTTTGCTCGTCCCTGATCCCAACAATGTGTGTGATTTGAAGCAGCTCACATTTCTCATGTTTTCTTTATAGTAGAGATGGTGATGTTGCACATACTGTTACTGAAATAAACAAGCCTTAAAAAAGGCAAATAAAACTAAATTAACCCATGACAGAAGTATTTTTGCCATACTGAGAAATAATTTGGTAAGATCATTAAGGAAAGCAAAAGCAGATTCTTTCCTTACAATAATTGAAAAATCACATGGAAACTCTAAAATAACACTGTAGTCTATGTTCATGGCAGTAATTCCTCTCAGGTGGCTGAGAAGCTCACCAATGCCATGGTTAACATCACAGCTTGGTTGAAGTACTCTTGTTTGCAGCTAAAACAGTTGCAATGTTTTTCACCAAGTCCAATAATAATCTCACTGCTGAACCAGATGTTTTTGTTTCATGAGAAAGGCTACAGATTGTGTCAGAATACAAATATCTGGGTGTCATAATGGACTCAAAGCTGTCTTTCAAATCACACATCAGAAGGGTCTGCAATAGAATCAAATTCAACCTCAGTAATTTTAGGCACATTCGCCATCAGATGTCCACACAGTCTGCAAAAATGTACATGCACTCCATGATCTTCTCTCATATCACTTACTGTTTGCCTGTCTGGTCACAGGCTTGCAATACATCTTTAAAACTTCTCCAAACATTATACAAACAAACTGTTAAAACTTTGGATAAAAAAACTCAACATATTTCACCATTGTCCAATATTACAAAAACATGGATTACTGAGTTGGGAAAACATAGTCAAACATTCAAATCTCTGTCTCATGTTCAAGATCATTCATGGCTCTTCATCCCCTCCTCTTCACCAGTTTGTTAACATCCAGACAGCGGATCACAGCAGAACTGGGACTGCAGTCAGAGGAGACTGGATCGTTCCCTTCAGAAAAAGCATTTTTGGTCAGACTGCTTTTTCTCTTAGAGCTGCTACTGAGTGGAACTTCACACCCGTAACTGTCAGAAATCAAAACACATATCATTTATTCAAGACACAATTAAAGAAATGGCTCATTGACAATCAGAGTGTCAACACTGAGTACATTTCCTCTCACTGATCCTCACTACTGTCATGTCTTTTATGTGCGCGTATGTTCTTACATTTGTCTGATTTTGGATTGTTTTATCACTAATTTGTTTTTAGGTTAACTGCTAATTTTATCGAATGCATTGTTTAATATATATATGTAATGTTATGTAAATATATCATTTTACTTTGATCTTTTAGGGTGATTTTAACATTCACTCAGGGACTGCAGATGAAAAATAGCCCTTTGGCTAACTCTGGCATATTGACAGAAATGTTTATTAATATGCGCTGTCCCCTATATTAAAATAAACAAACAAACAAACAAACAAACAAACAAACAAACAAACAAACAAACAAATAAAAATAAAAACTGTGCAATTTGCATCATTTGCTATGTCCTGTTCCTCCCATTAGTATTTTTTCCCCCATGGTTTTGAGATAATTTAAAGTTAGAATCCAGACTGGCATAATGACCAGCTGATCTTTGATCACATTTTTTTCATTAGTTAGCTGGATAATTGTTTCCTGCACCGATTTAATTTAATATTATTAGTCTGGCCTTTTAATCTACTTTACTTTTTCTCTAGTCGGAATTCCTCTTAGGAGAAAAACAGCAAAAATGTAACTTGATTTGTTGGCAGAATTGCTAAAGTAACTCTGTTCATTTATGAAGACTGAAAGGATAAATAAATTAATAAAACATTAGACAAGTTAACTAAATTCCAAAAAGTGATTCCTGCATCACAAATACATAAACTTCAACAAACAGACACATCTACAAGCATGCACACACACACAAATACGATACATGCACCATGGGGTTTTGACGAAGTCACATGGGAGGAGCTCCAACAACCATATTTAAACTGCTCATGTGCACATGCGCGTTCCTGTGCAGGAACAGCTGCTGCTTGTTGACAGGTGACATCTGATCATCCTGCATTTGTTTCCTCCACTACCACCCCCCCTAAAAAATGGTATAACTATTTGCAGTCAAGGTCACACTCTGAAAATAGTCTTTGGATCCATTGTTATTCAGGCCGGAGCTGTCGTCTGTGGGGCGAGAGTTTGGATCATATGTTCTTTTCTAAACTTTTTTTTCATCTTTGCACTGATTTACATAAATGTGCTTCCAGCATGAAAACCAAAGTAAAGCTCAGGAAGAGCCCTGGATCTGGCAGTATCACCTGCAGATCTCTCCTGCAGGACAGTTTGGATCTTCTTCCACCTCTGTCTGGTTTCAGTTGGTCAGCAGGGGGCGCCCTAGAGCTGCACAAACAGCTGTGCCATTGAACTGACCATTGTTCAATGACATGTTTTGAGTGGTTTTGGTGTGCAGCTTCTCGATCATTTTGGCCAGAGGGCATCTTCAAACTTACCATTTTAAGGAATCTTTGAATCTTGCAAACCATCATCTTTTACTCTCCTGACAAAAGTTCAAAAAATGAACGTTGCTCTGATCCTTTACCACTGGGTCCATTCCTCCGTAAAAAGATGAAGCAGGACCTCTGCATCAGACCAAAAACTGACATGACAGAACAACCAAGACGAGGAGACATGTCGCTGATCTGTTTACTGAGGTCAAGGACTGTTTTTCACTTCAGCTGAATGAATCCTGATGTGATGTCACGGGGGGGAGGGGATGGGGGGATGTAACCGTCCCACTGCTGCCACAGAACGAGATGAGCATGCTGAGATCTGCTGCGTGATGATGAGGGACAGCAGGAGCGAGGGGGTCCTCTGAAAAGTTTCCTACAGTCAGAGACCTCTAGAATAGCACCTGAGATTCTCCAGCTCCTCCAGGATGAAGATGTTCTGATGCCAAGATACTGGACAGCGAGGACAAGGCTTGAAGCTTCTGTCCCTGACGAAAATTCTTTACTTTCTGAGTCAGACACTGAAGTGTTTTCATATTCATACGTCTGTGAATTCCATCGCTTATGATGGAGACAAGTTGAGGAGCACAAACAGGATTTCTTTTGTTTCTAATGTCACCTGCTGACCCCCCCCCCCCGTTTCTTTCTGTCTGATTGGAAACTCTCTGAGGGGCATCCACCAATCTTAGGGAGGGGGTCTCAGATGTAGATTGCTCATCAAGGAGAAAACAAATGATCCGTAAAATAAAATAGAAGAAGACACGGGTTCGTTCTCAAACCTTCAGACTCGACATTTCTGTCCTTTTCATGAAAACAGTCCAGCCTTTTCATGCCTAAAGATGGTTCTGCATGTCCCCTCATTTTAGATCGGTTCAGAGATCTTCCATTTATAGATATTACCCTTTACGACCCCCCCCCAACCCTCAGCCTTTGTCACTCCTCCCTTCATCGTTACTGACAACTGAGAGACGAGTCAGGAGCTTATTTTAGTTTCCTTGGACTCACCCAAACGGACCCAGAACAGTTTTCCTGCCCGTTCTCCTTCTATCTCTGAGCACAGCAGCAGGGAGGCCAGAACCAACGAAGCCATGGATGATGTCTACAAAGCAGCGGTGAGTTACAGCACTGGGGGGGGGGGGTCACCTCTGTCACCCCCCTTGCTTTCCCTCTCTGTGAGCTTTAGCTGAAAATTTCCAAACTTTTATAGTTTGGATTTTTCTCTGGGCTTTCACTCTTACTGATTAAAACATAAATATCCAGTCTAGCAATGTTTTTTGTGGTGGGGGCACCCCCAGCACATTCACCCACGTAACCTCTACAGGGACTGAGAGAGACATGTGTGGAGGGGGGTCAGGAAGACAGTGCATGTGTCCGCAGCAGCCTGTGGCTAGAACCGGTGCTGCTGTTAAAACTGCACCCCCCAACACCCGTTTTGCCTGTTGCTGGTCAGACACAAGTCTGTCGTGAAGGCATCCTCTTCACTTCCTGACAAATGGACCCCAGGAACCAAAGCTGGGCTTCAGCAGGACTTTTACTCCTGACAATAGAACAACAGCTGAGCACCTCAGGCCCATTCTGCCTGCAAACAGGAATAGAGCTTGATGTGGGCGGTGTCACATTACAGTCCAACTGGACAAAGATCTGCAGCAGGGCTCCAGCAGAAGCAGGTCAGCACTACACTGCAGTCCAAAAACTCACAAGCTCTTCTTTGCCCTGCAGGTGGAGAACCTGACGGAGGAGCAGAAAAATGGTGAGAGAACTCCACTTTAGAGAACTTCAGAGCAGCATCATCATGTTCATGTGCAGCTGTGAACATTTTAATGTCCCTTCTGTACGCCTTTATACTTTGGTGTTTGGGGAGTCCCACAGGGCTCCGTTCTTGGGATCCTTTAGTTTTCTTTGAGTAGAACAATTTCAGACTGTTCAGAGATAGCGCTGCCATCCAGCATGTCTTTAAAATCACGCAAAGTCTGGATCTACATGATGTTCCACACATGCTCCTCAGTCACAGGGGCTCCTGTTACCGCTGCACTGAATTCCTAAACGTTTGCAAAGATTTGCTCTTCAAGCTTTAAGGCACTTTTTTTCTACATTATGTTGATGAAAGAATAGATGGAATAAAGCTTAAATAAGTCAGCCACAGATGAGACAAACAGTAAAACATGACAAGAAGTAAAGACCTTTGATGCCTTCAGAAAGACACAGAGACAGACGCATTTCAAAATGTAGAACAAAGAAAGTATGTTCTGTAGGAGGTGGGTTCAAGGTCATCAGCAGAACAGAATACTCCCTTTGAAATTCTGAGGAAAACTCACAGGAGTTTTACATGAGACATCATGATTTTTGCAAAGTTCCAGCTGGTAAACAGAGATTGGCCTAACTGACAAGCGTCTGCTGATGAAAATCTGCCAGGACTGTTGGAGCCTCAAAACACAGAACCTGTAAAACACACACAGTTCAGACCTGATATGAAGAGAAGACAGGGCTCTGGTCCAGGAAGAGGAACTAAGGCAGTAGTGAATGTGGATGGACCCGGGCAGAGGAGGCAGACTATAGGATGTTTCGGAAGAATGCAGGTGTCTTCATGTGTCCAACAGAAGACAGCGTTGTCTCTCTGCTGTCTGTAGTGTTTCATGAATTAAATCCAAACTGACTTTAAGGGAAAGTGAAACGGCTGATGTGTCCCTTCCAGAGTTCAAAGCTGCGTTTGACATCTTCATCCAGGATGCTGAGGATGGCTGCATCAGCACCAAAGAGCTGGGAAAGGTGATGAGGATGCTGGGCCAGAACCCCACCCCGGAGGAGTTACAGGAGATGATTGATGAGGTGGATGAGGACGGTGCGTTACATGTCTGGTGAAGAATGAACAGATGTGTTAGCAGCACTTATCATCAGCATTATATAATCAGAGACCTCAGAAAAAACTCCTTTCACGTCAAACTTCTGTTTCTCCAACATGTTCACTTTCTTTCGTTGTAGATTTCTAACTTTTCTATCAGGATCTTCAGCATTTAGGGATGGGTGGACCCCCCCGCCACGAGCTGCAGGTCTTGCCGGGTCATTAACGTGGACTCTGTTGACAGGCAGCGGCACTGTAGACTTTGATGAGTTCTTGGTGATGATGGTTCGCTGCATGAAGGAGGAGAGCAAAGGAAAGCCAGAAGAGGAGCTGGCTGAACTTTTCCGCATGTTTGACAAGTGAGTTTTTGGAACGACAGAACTCAAGTTAAAAAAGAAAGCCCTCAAACTTCTGTGTCGGACTACGTTACAAATGAAGAGCATGTCAAAGCACAAGCAGTGCAATCTTCTGGCTGGATCAGGGAGGACAGGAGCGAGTGCCGTAAAGAGAGAAGGAGATCTGGTTGAGGAGTCCCCAGAAGAATCAGTCAAACATGCTTTTTTTCAGTAATTCAGACAAATGATCTTTCATTAAAGATCCCATTAATTGTCATTTCAGTCAACAAATTGTGAAGTTCAGATAAAGGCTTTGTCAAGTAAAGTTGCTGTGAAGCATTAAAACGTTTTTCAACTACAGTAAATGTCACAGTTAATAAAGGAAAATACATTTATGTAGTTACTAGTTACTTTTGAAAAGGATGAATATTTAATCTAAACAGAGTAATGGGTAGAAATAAGTGTTTTTTGGAAGTTCTTGTAAAATCTTTGACGTAAATGAAAACACTGCCTAGAGGACAAAGAAACCTGGAGGTGTTTCAGATTAGCAGCTAGCAGACAGACAGAGGAGATAAACCAAAAGGGTGCGAAGCAGTACTTAAGTTATTTGAGTCACTGTCACGTTCTTTTCATGATTTTGATTGAGCTGCTCAATCAAAAACAGCTGGTCGCTTCTTGGCTCCCCTCCTGCTTGACTGTCTGGCATCTGGCACAGAGATTCAGTTTTTCTGAGGGAGATTTTATATTGTTGAAAATTGGTGACTGGGTCATGCGTCTTTCTGCGTTGTGATTGGTTGGAATTTTTTGTAAGACTGCAGAGTCAGTAGTATCTTGGTGGGTGGGTAGGTGGGTGGGTGGGGGTGTTTTCTTGCTAAGACAGTCACTGAAACAAAAAACAACAGACTCCAACATGACCCTGACCTCACCCCCCTCTGTGTGCAGGAACGGAGACGGCTACATCGACCTGGAGGAGCTGAAAACCATGCTGGAGTCCACCGGAGAGTCCATCACTGAGGATGACATCGAAGAGCTGATGAAGGACGGAGACAAAAACAACGATGGAAAAATTGATTATGATGGTGTGTGCTCCAGGACTCAGTGCTGGGATCACCTTCGTGTTCATGTGTACATGCACAGGCATTCATGACTTATTTTGTCTTTGACAGAATTCCTGGAGTTCATGAAAGGTGTTGAGTGAAGGTTCTGTTGGCGTGGCTTCATCATCAAATTTCTTCATGTTACACTGGCAGCGACCTCCACACCCCACCACCACCACCACCACCCCTGACAAACCTATCGCCCTCTGGTGGGCAATAAAGTGTTGTGTAAAAAGACTGTTTTCAATAAAAGTATTATCGTAAAAATGACTCCAGGTTTGTCATCCCTGAGGATGTTTGCAAGTCAGTTTTTTACAAAAGCAGGTTCAAGTCCAGTCCTATCGATCCCATTAACCAGACGCAGACGGAGGAAACTGTCCTGTGTTCTCATTGACGATCCTGTTACTGCTGCACTGAATTTCTAGGACAGCCGTCAGTCTTCAGCTCCAGGTTCCATCTCAAAAACTTGGACCCCCAGGCTGTGAAGACGATAAACCAAAGTCTGTCAGACAAGCAGTCACCTCACCCACAGGTGAAGCCCACACTGTCTGCAACACCTGAACTGATGCCTATAGATAACTTTAGCTTACCTTATGCTAATTCATGAGGGAGAGGGAGGCTTCTTTAATGGAGGATTTGAAACAAGACAGTTTAAAATCAGTCATTTAGTTTAAAATACATGTAAAGATCACTTACAATGAATTCTATTTCAATAAATAATCTACAATAAATTAGAATAAAAAGTGTTTTTTAACAAAACAAGCATATTTGCATGTCAGGAATGCAAGAAACTCTTTTCTTGAACACGAAGCGAGTTCAGGGTTCTTGGAGAATTCAGCCAGTGAACAGATGCTGAGAAGAGGATAGGGTTAGGTATGGGAAATGATCTTGATTAGTCTGGGCTAAAACAGGCCTACTGGGATGAGGAGTGTGATCCGCAGGTAGGATGGAGGTGTGGCCCCAAACAGAAGTCATAAAAGAGAGGGGGTGTGGTACAACTCAGGAGCCTGGGGCTTGGTCCCAAGCAGGGACTCACTAGGTTTGGGGCAAAATAGTGTGGCAGGGAAACAGGAGCAGACAATGACTGCAGCAGCATGAAGCTGAGAGCAGAGACCAAAGAATGGCTGAACAGGTTAGCTGGAGGCCAGGCTGAACGGCAAGCAGACAGGTAGACTCTGCAGATGAGCTGGCAGAGACCAGCACAGGTGAGTTGACTGAAAGCTTGCAGTGCAAGAATCCAGCAGAGAGTGAAGGGAAGAGGCAGAGATTTGTAGGAGCAGGTACAGGTGGAGGAAATCAGACATTGCATCATAAGAGAAGAGAGAATTTCATTTATTCATCAGTTAATCTTGTGGCTTGCAAATGTTTTTGGAAACGATATATTAAAAGAACAACTAGATTACATGCTTCCCAAGTTTGATCAGAAAATATTTTTATCACGTTGATTTGAAAAGATAAGGTTATTGAGCCAGACTGATAGATCGACACATACCTGCTGCCAGAGAGTCTGGACAGGCGTGCAGAACCACAGTGCATGCATGTAATTGTCGGGTAGATTACTGTCACAGTGCTCGCCAAATGTCTGAGTTACTGAGACCCATCTTGAACATCCTCTGTCCAGTGTAGTAAATTCTGTGAAGAGTTTTGAATTGGATTAGCTGCAAGTTTGGACATTTTGTCCGTTCAAAGGTGTTTAGACAGAGTTCTGACCAGAAGCTTTCATCTGTGCTGATGCTCAAATCTGCATCCCATTTTGTTATCGGGAGTGAAATATCATTATCTAGGTTGCATGAGTTTGTATATTTTGGAGAGAGGTATATTCACTGAAAAATAATTCAGAGAGGTAACTAGTTCTAGTAGTTTAAGGTCATTTTCATTGTATTTAAATTTAAACTTTTCAGTCATTTTAAGTTGCTGATATTCCAAGAAGTTATTTATTCCATGTTTGTCTTGTAGTTACTGGGGTGTTATGACTCTTCTGTTAATAATTAAGTGCTCTAGTAATGTTACATTTCCCTGCTTGCTAAGCTGGGAAATGTAACATTTTTCTGTTTATAAGGATGTCTGGGTTGTTCCAGATGGGTATCATTTTGCACGGTAAAAGTGAGGATTTTGACAGTTTTAAGAAATTCCCATCAGGCTGTTAAAGTGCTGTTTATATCAATACTTTGGGAGCAGTCCTGTTTTTTAACTGCTTGGCTGATAAATGGTAGATCTGACAGGTTGATCTTTCCACATAACGCCTGTTCCAGGCGTTCCATCCATGAATCAATTTCTGGATTGTTTATTAGGATGTATTGTAATCTATTGACAAACAGGTATTTGTGGAAGTTTGCTAATTCTAAACCTCCACAGCTTTTTAATAGATTATACAGTTTTTGGAACTAATTTGCTTGATTTATTGTTCCATAAAAAGCAGGACTTGGGTGAGTATAATGTAATGTTTTGTACCAATGTTTTGGTTGTGTTGAGATCATTGAGAGGAGTTAATCATTTTTTGGCAGAAATTTCCTTTTTATTGCAACTTCTTTGCCGATGAGGCACGGACGCAGATCGTCCTGGATGCTTTTTAGTGAGAAGGTGTAGTGTAGCTGCACCAGCTCGGATAATCTAAGAGAGAAATGGACACCAAGATAGTTAATGTTGTCTGATTCAACTGGTAAAGGAAGAGTTTGCACTTAATTACCTTTGAGTGATAATAAACGTGGCTTGCTCCAGTTAATACAGTATTCTGAAATAAAGGAATCCGGAAGACCCGGACAAGAGATCCCTAGCTCAGGAGGGCTGGTATTGTAAGTTACTGTGGGAAATCTTAATGTGATCTGACCAGCAGGTGGCGCAATATATTGCCAGCAGTTGTTATCTTACCCCATAAATGTTGGTTAGATCAGCAGAGGGAAGTTAAGCTTTAGAGATCAGAGTTACTTTGAAACCTTTTCTCCACTTTATTCCAGCATTTAAACAGGAATGTTCAAACATCCACTGTTCTTAATCCAAAACAGGCTCTGGGTGCTGCTTAGGAAGCTGAACCGAGACCACTAAAGATGATCTGTAGTAACTCACACAGGCAGCAGCAGAGTTCTCAGTGGCACCAAAACTCTTTCTATTCAACAAGAGAATAATAGCTACTGTATTGAAGACTTCAGTCTTTACTAAGGGTTTCGGATTTGGATGATCGCAGAGAGCACACTGGTCAAGTGTGTGTATTCTCCCAAGCAATAACAGACCAGAGGATGACCTTTTTCTTTTCCTTCTTTAATCTGGGTTTGGCTTACAGTCCAGCACATGTATATTTCTGGTTTGCATATGTGTGTGTATTCTAAAACAAAGGAATGAAGAAAACAAATAATACAATTATAATAAACCAAATTCACACACAAGTCTAATAATAACAACTGTCTGTAATATCTGCACTTTACAAACATTCCACAAACCTCGATAGCATCAATACTCAAAATATTATACCAAGAAAACCTATGATAATTATAGGAGCTAAATAAATCCAATAAACTTCTAACCAAAACTAGCTTAACTTGTTATGTTAGCAGAAAATATCCACACCAATAAACAACATATTTTACCCTAATATAAACACAAAAAATGGGCTTCACCAGCCTCAAGGACGCACACACCAGCCAATTAAACTGAACTGCTCTGGAAACATCGCCACTGTCTTCTGTTCACCTCTGCTTACAAATTCATGATTTATTAACTCAAAATGGCTGCTCTCTAGTGGCTAACTTCAGAACAACTCCTTTAAGCCACTTCTTCATAACAGCCACTCAAACTTGCACAGCAAGTTTGGTTGCAGGGCTTACTGTTCGCTTGTTTGGCGCTGTCAGCAGGTAGTGGGATGAGGCTGTGCCTCACTGGTCGCATGTAATGCACGGCCCTTTACTTTCTTTAACTTCTGCTGTACGGATTCAAACCGCTGAAGCCTCTGAATGCCCTGCAGATTCTTCCGATAGGCCATGATGCTCTTGGCAGCTGGGGATCAACTACCATCACTACAGTTCCTGTTTGAAGGGGAGAAGTGTCTTTCTGCCACTTTGAACGGGTCTGCAGTGTTGGGAGATAGTGATGTCTGAACTGAGTCCAAAATCGATCAGATAGCACTTGACAGGTCTTCCAATGTCGCCGTCCAAGAAGCTCTGAGTCATGGTAGATCACTTGTGGCAGAGAAGGGTCCAGCCGCCCCATCAGCAACAGGTTTGGGGTAATGGGGTCTGGGTCAGCCAGATCCGATGAAACGTAAACCCAAAGGTTTGAGTTGAGTATTCCCTCAATTTCAATCAACACAGTCTGTAGGATTTCCTCACTTACTACTTGGGAACCCAGCGAAGAGGTTAAAGCCACTTTATGGACCTGATCTCGCGTTCCCAGGATCCTCCAAAGTGAGGAGCATTCGAGGGTTGAAGCGAAACTTTATCTGATGCTCTGCCAGCTGAGATTGTAATGTGGGATGAAGACCATTGAATGTTTCTCGTAGCTCGTTTCTCCGCCACGGAAATTAGTGCCCTGGTCGCACAAGATCTCAGCTGGTTTCCCACGACGAGACAAATCTTCTTAAAGCCATCAGGAAGGAATCTGTGTTAATGCTTGAAAGTACTTCGATATGAACAGCTCGAGTTGTCAAACATTTGAATAGCAGGCCCCACCGTTTCTCCTTCCCTTCACCAATCTTCACCTGCATTGGCCCAAAACAGTCTACACCTGTAGAGAAAAATGGTGGCTGGTTAAGTCTGAGCGTGACAGAGGAAGGTCCGCCATTTTTGGGGTAATTGGTTGTGCTCTCCATCTTTGGCACTCGGGGCAAGAGCGCTGTTCACTCCTTACTGCTTCACGGCCCCGGAGAATCCAATATTTTCTTCTCAACTCTGCAAATAATCTCGTTCTGACAGCTTTAAATCACCGTCAGCTCCTTGTCGCACGAGTAGTTCGGTTATAGGATGTTTTGGGTCCATGACGCATCGATGAATCAAATTTTTCTTCCCAAATCAGGGGAACGCCTGAGTCGTGCCACCTACTTGATGAGCTGAAGTGACTCATCAAACTCTGAGACAATGTAAATCAAACGGGCTGGTGGAGCTGACTGTTTGCCAGATGTCAGACACTGAAATCTCATCAGGAAACTGCCCTTTGTGCAGATATCAGAAGATCAAGCTCAGCCTTTTGTAATGCTCTGTTGTGAGGTTGTCACCACGCTCGTGAAGGCACCTGGTGTGCTTTTCACCAGTTGATCAAAACTGGTAAACTGTTGTGCATCAGGCAGAGTTTTCAGGTCAGTAGAAACAGCTAAGCGTTGTGGATCTTCGCTGTTCTTCTTCTGAATCTGCGCGATGGCAAAAAATGGATTTATCTGGCCATTGATCTTGAAGGCAGCTGCAAGAATGAGGGTCCACAGGCCCACCTGGACTGACTGGTGAGGTCCTGCAACCGTTTTCCTCTTGTCAGATCATCTGCTGGGTTTTCCAAGTCGTCACATATCTCCACGACTGCTTTCTGTCAGTTCCTGAATTTCAGGAGTCAGATTGAATCCACGTTAAGACAGTTGTAGAGTCTGTCCACAAAACAACTCTGGACAATGGCAGAGTGAGCTCTTTAGTCAGCAGGCTGGCAAGTTGAGCTCCAGTCAGGGGTCAAGACATAGTTCCAGGCGCAGATAGACAACTGCCGCTAGGAGCCACTCTGGAGCTAAGCAGTGAGAAAGGCACTCAATGTTTCCAGCAACATCTTGTGTTCGTAAGTATGCCACGCTGCCATATGCCTGTTGGGAGGCATCACAGAAGATGTGAAGCTCTCGCTGACTGTCTGCTTTGTCCATCTCTGGGCTTGAATAACAACGGCGTAGACTGATGTTCTCCAGCTGTTGCAACTCCTCTTCCCATTCAATCCATGCAGAGCAGCTCACCTTGGCAACAGTGGGTCATCCCATTCACGGTTTTTGCCCCACAACTGCTGAACCAGTACTTTAGCTCTCGTGGTGAAAGGAATAAGGAAACCAAGGGGGTCATACTGACTGGCCAAAACTCTGTAGATGTTCCTCATCGTAGGAGAGCTGCTCCCCATCTGTCGGGACTTGTACTGCAGAGTGTCAGAGTTGCACATCCAACGCAGACCAAGAGCAGGTTCTTGAGGGTCCATATCAGTATGATTCAGCCACTGTTCGGCTGCTCTGACCTGAATTCCTTGGTAGATGGCTGATGATACTTGGAGTGTTACTGGCCCACTGTCTAGCTCAAATCCTCCTTCTGAGTAAGGAGCGTGACTTTCTCCACCTGGTCTTTGCCACTTCAGGAGATGGAAAGCTCTGCAGCCAGTTGTCTTATACAGAAGTTGTTCTCAATGAGTCACGCACATAATCTCCCTGGTTACTGTTTTCATGTACAAGTCTCTGAAGTGCATAGATTGCACAGCATGGTGAACATGTTGTCCCAAAGGGGAGCACCTGCCATTCATACACCTGAGGGTAAGTATCTTTCTGTAGGTCACGCCAGATGAAACGTAACAATGACTGATCTTCAGGTAATAGTCTTACCTGGTGAAACATCCCTTGATGTCACTTCAAGCAATGGCGGTGGAGTGTTCTCAGCGCAGCAGATGCCAAGAAGAGAGGCCTCCAGATTTGGGCCTGCAGCAGCAGCACATTGAGGTTCTTCTTTCTCTCTGTAGGTAATGAACAATTGAACACAAAATACCTGCTCTTTCAGACGGAGGAAACTGTCCTGTGTTCTCATTGACGATCCTGTTACTGCTGCACTGAATTTCTAGGACAGCCGTCAGTCTTCAGCTCCAGGTTCCATCTCAAAAACTTGGACCCCCAGGCTGTGAAGACGATAAACCAAAGTCTGTCAGACAAGCAGTCACCTCACCCACAGGTGAAGCCCACACTGTCTGCAACACCTGAACTGATGCCTATAGATAACTTTAGCTTACCTTATGCTAATTCATGAGGGAGAGGGAGGCTTCTTTAATGGAGGATTTGAAACAAGACAGTTTAAAATCAGTCATTTAGTTTAAAATACATGTAAAGATCACTTACAATGAATTCTATTTCAATAAATAATCTACAATAAATTAGAATAAAAAGTGTTTTTTAACAAAACAAGCATATTTGCATGTCAGGAATGCAAGAAACTCTTTTCTTGAACACGAAGGAGCTCAGGTCTTGGAGAATTCAGCCAGTGAACAGATGCTGAGAAGAGGATAGGGTTAGGTATGGGAAATGATCTTGATTAGTCTGGGCTAAAACAGGCCTACTGGGATGAGGAGTGTGATCCGCAGGTAGGATGGAGGTGTGGCCCCAAACAGAAGTCATAAAAGAGAGGGGGTGTGGTACAACTCAGGAGCCTGGGGCTTGGTCCCAAGCAGGGACTCACAAGGTTTGGGGCAAAATAGTGTGGCAGGGAAACAGGAGCAGACGATGACTGCAGCAGCATGAAGCTGAGAGCAGAGACCAAAGAATGGCTGAACAGGTTAGCTGGAGGCCAGGCTGAACGGCAAGCAGACAGGTAGACTCTGCAGATGAGCTGGCAGAGACCAGCACAGGTGAGTTGACTGAAAGCTTGCAGTGCAAGAATCCAGCAGAGAGTGAAGGGAAGAGGCAGAGATTTGTAGGAGCAGGCACAGGTGGAGGAAATCAGACATTGCATCATAAGAGAAGAGAGAATTTCATTTATTCATCAGTTAATCTTGTGGCTTGCAAATGTTTTTGGAAACGCATATATAAAAGAACAACTAGATTACATGCTTCCCAAGTTTGATCAGAAAATATTTTTATCACGTTGATTTGAAAAGATAAGGTTATTGAGCCAGACTGATAGATCGACACATACCTGCTGCCAGAGAGTCTGGACAGGCGTGCAGAACCACAGTGCGTGCATGTAACTGTCGGGTAGATTACTGTCACAGTGCTCACAAATGTCTGAGTTACTGAGACCCATCTTGAACATCCTCTGTCCAGTGTAGTAAATTCTGTGAAGAGTTTTGAATTGGATTAGCTGCAAGTTTGGACATTTTGTCCGTTCAAAGGTGTTTAGACAGAGTTCTGACCAGAAGCTTTCATCTGTGCTGATGCTCAAATCTGCATCCCATTTTGTTATCGGGAGTGAAATATCATTATCTAGGTTGCATGAGTTTGTATATTTTGGAGAGAGGTATATTCACTGAAAAATAATTCAGAGAGGTAACTAGTTCTAGTAGTTTAAGGTCATTTTCATTGTATTTAAACTTTTCAGTCATTTTAAGTTGCTGATATTCCAAGAAGTTATTTATTCCATGTTTGTCTTGTAGTTACTGGGGTGTTATGAATCTTCTGTTAATAATTAAGTGCTCTAGTAATGTTACATTTCCCTGCTTGCCAAGCTGGGAAATGTAACATTTTTCTGTTTATAAGGATGTCTGGGTTGTTCCAGATGGGTGTCATTTTGCACGGTAAAAGTGAGGATTTTGACAGTTTTAAGAAATTCCCATCAGGCTGTTAAAGTGCTGTTTATATCAATACTTTGGGAGCAGTCCTGTTTTTTAACTGCTTGGCTGATAAATGGTAGATCTGACAGGTTGATCTTTCCACATAACGCCTGTTCCAGGCGTTCCATCCATGAATCAATTTCTGGATTGTTTATTAGGATGTATTGTAATCTATTGACAAACAGGTATTTGTGGAAGTTTGGTAATTCTAAACCTCCACAGCTTTTAATAGATTATACAGTTTTTGAACTAATTCTTGCTGATTTATTGTTCCATAAAAAGCAGGACTTGGGTGAGTATAATGTAATGTTTTGTACCAATGTTTTGGTTGTGTTGAGATCATTGAGAGGAGTTAATCATTTTTTGGCAGAAATTTCCTTTTTATTGCAACTTCTTTGCCGATGAGGCACGGACGCAGATCGTCCTGGATGCTTTTTAGTGAGAAGGTGTAGTGTAGCTGCACCAGCTCGGATAATCTAAGAGAGAAATGGACACCAAGATAGTTAATGTTGTCTGATTCAACTGGTAAAGGAAGAGTTTGCACTTAATTACCTTTGAGTGATAATAAACGTGGCTTGCTCCAGTTAATACAGTATTCTGAAATAAAGGAATCCGGAAGACCCGGACAAGAGATCCCTAGCTCAGGAGGGCTGGTATTGTAAGTTACTGTGGGAAATCTTAATGTGATCTGACCAGCAGGTGGCGCAATATATTGCCAGCAGTTGTTATCTTACCCCATAAATGTTGGTTAGATCAGCAGAGGGAAGTTAAGCTTTAGAGATCAGAGTTACTTTGAAACCTTTTCTCCACTTTATTCCAGCATTTAAACAGGAATGTTCAAACATCCACTGTTCTTAATCCAAAACAGGCTCTGGGTGCTGCTTAGGAAGCTGAACCGAGACCACTAAAGATGATCTGTAGTAACTCACACAGGCAGCAGCAGAGTTCTCAGTGGCACCAAAACTCTTTCTATTCAACAAGAGAATAATAGCTACTGTATTGAAGACTTCAGTCTTTACTAAGGGTTTCGGATTTGGATGATCGCAGAGAGCACACTGGTCAAGTGTGTGTATTCTCCCAAGCAATAACAGACCAGAGGATGACCTTTTTCTTTTCCTTCTTTAATCTGGGTTTGGCTTTACAGTCCAGCACATGTATATTTCTGGTTTGGGTTTATGTGTGTGTGGTTCTAAACAAAGAATGAAGAAAACAAATAATACAATTATAATAAACCAAATTCAATAATAATAAGTCTTAATAATAACAACTTAGCCTGTAATATCTACACATTACAAACATTCCACAAACCTCGATAGCATCAATACTCAAAATATTATACCAAGAAACTTATGATAATTATAGGAGCTAAATAAATCCAATAAACTTCTAACCAAAACTAGCTTAACTTGTTATGTTAGCAGAAAATATCCACACCAATAAACAACATATTTTACCCTAATATAAACACAAAAAATGGGCTCACCGCTCTCATGGACGCACACACGAGCTAATTAAACTGAACTGCTCTGGAAACATCGCCATTTGCTCCTCTGTTCACCTCTGCTTACAAATTATGATTTATTAACTCAAAAAACGGCCGCGCCCTCTAGTGGCGAACTTCAGAACAACTCCTTTAAGCCACTCTTCATAACAGCTACATTATATTGAATCTGTGAGCTCTGATAAAACTTATATCATTTTGTTTTGACCATTCAATTTTACATATAGACAAAGGATTTCAAATTACAGATCTAAATGAGTAGTACATACTGTTATGGCAGTTTTGACATTTCAAGGAATGTGTAGAACCTTTAGATCTCTATGAAAAGACACTGGCCTTTAAGATCTTAATAGACCTAAATCTTTACATTTTCCCCCTGACATCTATCAATCAAAGGAAAAAGCAAACTTCAGATTTTAGAACATAAAAGCTACCATCAATCTAAGCAAAAGACATAATTCAGATTCTCTTTACTAATAAAAAAGTACTTCCTCTTTTGATGACTTTTGTTCCTATAACCAGTGCTGTGGCAAAACGTCGGCATTTTTAGTGCTAAATTAATTTCTGTAAACAAAAACAAGAATCAGGCCATACATTTTGTCATATTTGTCTCAGTGGTAAGATCGTCTGTGAAATTTTGAGATTTTAAACTCTTCAAATACCAACTTTTACCCATATTTTTTTTCTTCCATAAACAAAGAATAAAACCAGACTGACCCCACAGTCACCATTAGATTAATTTCCCCTTCCTCAGCTTTGGTTTGCTGCAGCCAGAGACAGGATAAGCTGCTGCTTCATTTCCTCTGCAGGCAGGAGAGACACACTGGAAAACCTGATGATTTTGATCACAATAATTACTTTAATAACAATTGCGACTTGTCAACCTTTATAAACTAGAATCTTTAAAAACGTTTTTTTCCCTGTCATTTTACTCCACAGTTTTAGACTTGCTTTGAATTTTATTGGAAATCAAAGATTAAATAACCTGTGCTACAAAACCAGCACCTTTTAGTTTTTGCTCAGCTGTGTGCTGACACTTTAAAACATGCAGTGCGCTTTATTGTGCAAGCGCCTTAGTTTAACTCCTCTGAGATTTTTTTAATTCTTCATAAAGAAAAAAATCTAAATCGGTGGTTTTTCTACAGTTTGGTTTTATGTGAACGGCTGTTTTTTTCTTGTTTTTACTAACGTTGTTATGTATTTTCTTTTTTAAAGACTATTTTGAAAATTGTTCAAGAAATAAAATAAATGGAAATAAGAAAAAATCCCCTCCGTCAGGGAAGAGGCGTACCGGAAGTGAATGCGCCGTGAACCGGACGTTCTTTCATTTTAGCTGTTTGCTTGTTTTGCTCGCGCTGGCGGACCCTGGTCCAAACGGTTTCGAACCCAAAGTCTCACTCGCATTTGGCGGGTTGCCAGAGGCAGCAATCGCACCCAGGGATCCACAGCCTCCAGTTTGGGCTGCTGCGGTTCGGAACCTGAAGCGGATCAGAGGCTGGGCTCGAGAAAAGCTAGCTGCCACTGATCCCGGTCCGAACCCGCCGAGGTTCGGCCTGTCAGCCGCATCCACGGCTCCAAAGGTAAATATTCGTGTCTACGAGTCATCGAGTGGTTTTGTTCCAGCGAGACAGAACCGGGCTATCACAAACGAAGCCCAGAGCGCGTTCATGAAAGGGACCCGACTAACACCCGGTCCAGTCCTCTACCCCAGTGCTAGTTTCTCTTTCCAGCCCAGAACCAGTTATTTGGACAAAGTGAGTCTGCTCGTTATTTACAGAGTCAGAGATGAGATTTGGATCGGAAACGTGTCCGAACCAGAACCCCGGTGGTTGTTGTTGACGTCTGCATAGGTCGGAGATCCCATAATGTTGGTTAGATCAGACGCATAGTTGGGCCGACTGATCATCAACATATGGGTCAGAGACATGTTCAGACGACCGGACCGAGCCTCGAAGAAGGTTCCAAACATCCACAGGTCCTCATGAAGCACGTGACTGAAAACATTTTGATGATGATGATGATGATGCCAGAGAAACGTCTAATAGAAGTTGAATTGGTAATGAGTGGGCGGGGCTCGTTCCAACTAGGAAGTACCAGCTGGTTCCAAAAAGCCAAAATCCCATAGACTTCTATGGAGAAGCTAACAGCTGTCATTCTATTGGTCAGAAAAAAACATCCTTTTTTACGTTATGATTGACCAATTAGATTCCTGCGTAAAAGCACGTGATTGACAGTTTCTCCCAAGCCCGCTTTCAGGGGAAGGGGTGTGAATTGGTAATGAGTGGGTGTGGCTCCGGCGTGGAAAAATGGCGACTGAATGGACTTCATTTGGTTGAAGCCGTTGTATGTGGGTGACGTCACTCACTCAGTCCAGTCCTCAGATACAGTCAATGGTTGTTCCACATATACAGGATGATGATTATAGCTCTGTTTCCACCCACACATTTTGGAAGATGTAAAACATCCAGTCAAAGCGTGGACAGGACCGCCTATTGTCTTCACGGGAAAGTCTCTGATTGAAGTGCTGAGCTGCTGCCACAGCAGAACATTCTGGAACCATGTGATGGTTTAACCCCCCACCCACCACCCCCATTAACCCTAGATACTAAGACAGGGTCTTTGGGCGTAGCCCCACTGTTGATTAGAGTCACTGTGTAAACTGTCGGAAAACTCACGATGTGCGATATTGGTGATGAATATTGCCATAACGATATAATTCGTGGTATATAAACAAATAGCAAAACAACCAAAAACATCATTTCCATTTCACTGCAACAGTTTAAAATTATACTCCAAATGCGCCTCGTTGACGTAGGAGGCAAACATAAAAGGGCTCATCTGATTGATCAACAACGTAAACGGGTCCTTCCGATTGGTTAAATGCATAAAGGGATTTATTTCATTTGTTCAATATTTCAAGCTGCCATGAGTTTGTTTTAGCACGTTTAAGGTAACCCTTTATTGCGATTTTCGCCGTCTTTTGCGGTATGCATATTGCACAGCTTAATGTCGCAATAACGATAAATTTGCGGTATATTGTGCAGGCCTACTGTCATGGCAGTGATGACGTAGAATCCTGTTGACGGCGAAATTATCCAAAGACATTATTGAAGTCTTTGAACCTTTTACCAACACGCCTCAGTTCAGGATTGGGGCTTCTAACTCATCATTTGAGGGGCGTTTGGCCATCATTCGGTTAACCTCCCAGACCATAATGCCTCTTACCCCGTGCTCCACAGTGGTTGGCTGTGGTTTGGTTAATTGCCGCTTGACCTTCTTCAGGGTTTGTCCTCATGCGATCTCTCTCTCTGTGCAGTCAGTGAAGTGAAGAGCGAGCAGGGGACGCTGGGACGTGAACACCCTCCAGACAGCTGACCTTGGAGATGACATCCCAGCAGCCACCCCACCACCCGCATCTCCATCACAGCCCGTCTGCACAGCAGAACCGAGTAGAGTCCAACCACAGCAGTGGTGTCCCGCTGAGGAACCGAGCTGTGATGAGCAGACCCCCCTGCCTCAGTGTGGCTGCCGCTGGGGGGGTAAACAACAGGACAGTCTCCTCTGCCTCCCCCAGCCCCAGCCTGTCCAGAAGAGCACGTTCCTCAGAGCCGTGGCCTGAGGAGGCGGTGGATGGCTCGCATGGGCTGTACTCGCTGCACCGCATGTTTGACATCGTGGGGGCTCAGTTGACGCACCGGGACGTGCGCGTGCTGTCCTTCCTCTTTGTGGACGTCATCGACGAGTACGAGCGCGGTGGCATCAGGAGCGGCCGGGACTTCCTGCTGGCCCTGGAGCGGCAGGGGCGCTGCGACGAAACCAACTTCAGACACGTCCTCCAGCTGCTGCGCATCATCACTCGCCACGACCTTCTGCCTTACGTCACGCTCAGGAAGCGGCAGGCTGGTGAGTACCGCCCTGCCTTCCGACACAGTGCCCCTAGAGGCTGATTTGAGATCACAACAGTGAAGCATCTTCCTGGAAAATTCTCCGTTTCAACATCTGAAGTGTGGCTGCTCCGTTTTTGATGATCCGTCTGTAGACGTGGGGGTTTTGCGTTGTTTTAAAGGAAACTGAAGCAGTGAAACTGGATTCAATCATTGAAATAGACTTGAATTTCAGGCAGACAAGAACAGTTCTTGTGTCGAGGAGCCCCTGGGATTGTTTGGACTTTTCAGGATAGCATCTTCTGCCTGACAGAAGGCAATCATATAAACAATAAATGGGAGAGAAAACTGATCGGAGCTGTAAGTGAGGAAAACGATGTCAAGAAAAGATGTGTGCTGAACTCTTCCTCTGACACTCCTGTCTTTGAGAAGTTAGTCTCTGGGTCAGTCAGGAGGGAACACTACTACAGCTGTTTATTTTGAAGATGCCCCTCCCTATCCCCGCCTCTTCTTTAGACTTCTGTGTTTACAGTGGGGAGCATCAGGTTTTAGTCATTCTCTGATTCTGCAGCATTTCCATCTAAACAGCTGAGTCTGGTCTGCAATGTTCATCACTGTGACAGACAGAATGGAAACAAGAATCCAGGATTTGGAAAGAATCTATTAGTATAATGGAGCAGAAAGTACAGGTTTGCTCACTAACAGAAGCCACCTCAGTACTTTATGATGTAACCCTGGTTTCAGGGACAGAGGTCAAAGGTTACTGTAGGTCTTCAGCAGGTTTGCAGTGTAGCTGCTATTGTGGTCCATCTTCTCCAGAGCTGTGATGTTTTGGGGCTGTGGCTGGAAAACACCGACTTCCAGCTCCTCCACAGATTCTCTGTTGGACTGAGGTCCAGAGAACGACCAGAACCCTCCAGAACCCTGGAATGTTTTTACGTAGACGCTCTTGTGTGTTTGGGATCATTCCCATGCTGGAAGATCCAGACACGCTTCACCTTCAAAGCTCTCACATGGAAGAAGGTTTTTCTCCAACATCTCTCCACACATGGACCCATTCATCCTTTCCATCGTACGGATCAGTCGTCCTGTCCTCTTTCCAAACCATGATGCGTCCACCCCATGCTTCACAGTGGGTATGGAGTTCTTCAGCCTTTTGCCTCCTCCAAACAGCGAGTGGCGTTTGGACCAAAGAGCTTCTTCTGACCACATGACCTTCTCCCAGTCCTCCTGTAGACCTCCCAGATGGTCTCTGGAGAACTTTAGACGGGTCTGGACATGTTCTACTTAAGCAGGAGAACCTTTGGAGGATTTGAATCCATGCAGATGTGGCGTGTTACCATAGTAACCGTTGTTACTGTAGTCCCAGCTCTCCTCTGGTCTTTGTCCAGTTCTTCTGGACTGTCATTGATCTTCTTCTCTTCTGTAATATTTGCTCCAACAGTTGATTTCTTTTCTCCAAGCTGTTGGTGTAGATTGGTTCATTCCAGTCTTGTTCAGGTCTAAACTTGTCCCTGGTGTCCTCAGACAGCTCTCTGGTCTTGGCCATGGTGGAGCGGATGCCTGTTGACTGTTTGAGGATCTGGCCTGGCGTCTTTATACACATGACCCATTCAATTATGTGACATAATAAAAGTAATACAGGTAGAGAAGAGCTTCTAAAGGTCATAAATTCAGATGCAGTTCTGCAGATCACCGAACACCCCCTAGACCAACTCAGTGTGTTCATTCTGAGTGCTTTGGGGGGGGTTGTGGAGGCAATAGCAGGTAGATTCTAAAGTTTCTCCTGGCTGAGGACCTTCAAGGTGATGATGGGTCATCTCCTCACACTAATTGAGCTGCTGTTTGCAGTCTGTCCAGATCCTGTAGACCAGTACCTGGAGGAGACATCTGTGCGCTACATTTCACCCAGAGGAGCCGAGCGCTGCCGGGACTCTGTGCTGCATCGAGCTCCAGGTTTGTGTTGGGTCTGTTTCTGCCTGCAGGTGGCGTCCGCTGGAGCCTGCAACCTCCTGGGTGGGTTTGTGTTTATTGTACTGTTTGATTGACAGCGCTTCTCCCCTCACCCTTAGGCCCCCAGCCGGTCATCTGCTGCCCCCCCTCGGGATCCCATGTAGGTCCTTCTCGGACGAAACCGCCTCCCCCTCCCACGCACGGCAAACGGAAAAGAAGTCACCCCTCCTCAGACTGCAGGGAGAAGCAGACATGTGGTAAAAACTAAAGTCGGCTTTTGGCAGACTCCTCAGCGTGAGGAGCAGAGCTGCAGCAGAGCGCGAGGTCACACACCGGCTCAATCTGCGGGTGGGGTTAGCCTCAGGCCTGACCTTGTTGTCTGAATGAATCTGCACTGATGTTTGTTTGTGCAGAAAAGTGGAACAGCTGTCATGACGCTGAAAACATTCACAGAAACCGTTTCCTTTTTTTACCAGTTTGTTCTTGTGTGGCTGATGATGATGATGATAGTGGTGATGAAGATGGTGGTGATGATGCACAGCAGCTGCAGGACACTTTCCTCCCCTCTTCCGTCTCTCCGTCTCTCTTCACATCTGCATCCCTCCGTCTGTCTTTCCTCCAGTTCAGAGTTGATAAAACAACATGTGTTTGTACAAAAACACAGCAGTTTGTGCAGAAACAGCAGAACCCGGATGCTAAAAGTGTACTGTTTGCTGCTGGACAGGACAAACAAGAAGAAAAGTCTTTATTTTCCTAGTAAAAGAGTTTTTAAGTGCAGTTCTGTCGTCTCCATGGAAACAGGGAAAGTGTTGCTGAACGCTGCAGGACAGGAGGGACACACCAGACGAGGAAAACCCTTTAAGTCTACTAAAAACATTCCTTCATTGTTATTCCTTTCTTTGTCTTGTTTATTTCTCAGCACGGCCATTTGTTAATGATTTTTCCTGCATTCAGTTCCTTTCGTTATTTATGTCCCTCCTCTAAAGCAGCTCCATCCTCCATCCTCATGCTGGTTCCTTGTGTTTTGAGGAGCAGCTTCAGCGTGGTTGTTCTCTTGGTGTGTTAGCAAAAGTCAGTGAGCTCATCATCCGTGTCATTGTGTCAACTTTTCATTAAACCGCCAACACAGAGGTGAAAGCAGGCCATAGGAGACGGGCAGCATGCATGCGGGCCAATCAGGTGTAATGACCATCATTTCTAAATCCTGGTTGGTTGATTGACACTGCAGCCTGTCAGTTAGCTGGCTGACTGACTGACTGTGAGCAGATGTTGTTGCCGTGGAAACCCCATGCCACTCTCTGGAGTAACTGGCCGTGTTCTGGTTTTTGTTTCAGACATCCGGCTGCGGGTTCGTGCAGAGTACTGCCAGCACGAGTCAGCGCTTCAGGGAAACGTCTTCTCCAACAAGCAGGAGGCGGTGGAGAGACAGTTTGAGCGCTTCAACCAGGCCAACACCATCCTGAAGTCCAGAGACCTGGGCTCCATCATCTGTGACATTAAGTTCTCTGAACTCACCTACCTGGACGCCTTCTGGAGAGACTACATCAACGGCTCGCTGCTGGAGGCGCTCAAAGGCGTCTTCATCACCGATTCCCTGAAGCAGGCTGTGGGCCACGAGGCCATCAAGCTGTTGGTCAACGTCGACGAGGAGGACTACCAGGCCGGACGCCGCAAGCTGCTCTGTAACCTGGTCGCCAGTGGAGGGAGCCCCCCTGTGGACAGCCGGGACGCTGTGTCCTAATTCCTGACTGTGACAGAGGGGAGTATTTGAAGAAGCTGTCTGAAAGGAAGTGTAGGACTCCAGCAGGTGATGGAGCCGGACGGACACGTGAACTGCAGAGTGGACGGGTTCGACTCCAGTAAAACTCTTTTCCTCTTTCTTCAAACTCTCCTCATTTTGTTAACAGCTCTGAGATGAAAGTGAACCAGTGTTCAGGACGTTACCTGCTTCCTCTGTCCGTGTGTCCTGGTGACTGACGGCGTCGGCCAATCGCAGAGCCTCCTGCACATGCATTGGCCAATCACTCCTGTTCCCTGAAGGTCTCCTCTGTTGACATGTGCTCGTCCTGACTTTGGTTGAACTTTTCATGTTTGATCTCGGAGCGCCGCTGCGGGTCGCTCTCGTGTAACCGAATCTTCCACTGCTGTACATTTGACCTGAAAACAAAGTGAACCTTTTTAATACATTTAGATGCTCAGCAAATAAACGGCAGATAAATCCTGACGTGTGGCTGTGTCTGTGGCAGAACCGGCTGATGTTCTGCGCTCACACGGGCTGCTCGTCAGCCTCCTTTCCACCGTGTGTCTGTCCAAGCCTTCACACACCTTTGTGTATTCCTTAAACTCCTGCAACTTCCCAAAACCCACAAAGGGATCTTCCCAGTACAAAGCTCGTGGTCATGTCAGCTTCTGCTGTGTCCTGATGAACTGGTCAGCAGGCTCTACGGAGCAGACACACTGTGTGTTTTCTCCTCTGTTTACCAAGAAAGTACATTATAGTTAACTAGTCAGTGGTTGTAGGCTGGTCAGACAGACTCATCGCATCGTGGAGCTCAGGTTTCCACGGTTTTTCTGCCAGCCAGACCCTTTGCTGAGCAGGAGTGGTGCCTCCTAAAGAGGACTTCTGCAGTGAGAGACGTCTGTCCTGTGATGCTTGCATCTGGTGGGATCTGTAAAGATGGTCTGCTCAGGCAGACCCTGAGCACACACGCTGCTTCACCACGTCTGCTGCGCTGAACAAGGAGATGTTATGATGGTCAGTGAGAGAAACGTTGACCACTTCCTGTCATGTCCGTCAATGACAGCCAAGTGTATCAGTACTTCTTTACCTTTCAGATCCTCCCTTCAGGGGGCGCCACAGCGACTCATCTGCCTCCTTTAACCCTCATCATCCACACACACTTTCATGTTTGACAGCAGATGCTCTTGTTGACACATGAAGGCAGTGGATTGTGCCCCCTTGTGGTTATATCACTGAAGTGTTTAAAAGAAAGTATAGTTGGTCTGTCGCTTCGTTCTTTAAAATCTCTTTCAAGACTGGCTGAAGCATTCCTTCATAGCACACTGATGGATTCTTTTACCTTTCTTAGGTTCTTACAGAACTCTGAAGTGTCTTTCATTCCAGTCTGTTTTGTGGAGAACTGATGCATTATTTAGGAAACATTGGAACACGTTTTTTTATAGAAAAGTTGAGCTTCCTCATGTTTTTCTGCTTCACACCCTCAGAATTCTGTCTGCATTTTGCATGTTTGCCCATAGATGCTCTAAAATGAGGGGAGTTCACTTGGTGACCTGTAGTGACTGATGTCTGCTCACTTTGGGATCGTTTCTGTGGAATTTTGTTCTGATCCGTCAGTGGTCTGCAGTCCATTTAAAGTGTCACTTGTGTTTCCTTGTGTGGTCCTTGTGGAGCCAGCAGGATCACAGCAGCTTTTGGAGGAGATGCTATGTAGGCTCAGTTTGTCCAGTTTGTCCAGTCAGCTCGAATTCCTCTGTGGAGAACTGTGACCCGCCCAGGGTGAACCCCGCCTGATTCGCCCATGGTAAGCCCCGCCTGACCCGCCCAGGGTGAACCCCGCCTGACCCGCCCATGGTGAGCCCCGCCTTTGCCCAACAGTGGCTGAGACGGCTCCAGCATCTCCCTGACTCCAAAAGGGCTTCAGCGGGTTCAGAATGGATGTTAGCTCCTGCAGAACCTTTTTGAAGAGGTTGGGTGTAATGCTCCTCTGATCCTTTGCTGGTGCTGATCCATAAGTTTATTGGATTGATTGGCTGATGGAAGAAGAGATAAAAGCCTCCTGCTTTGCTCGTCAGTCTTTACTTCTGTAGGAAAGGCACTGGTTTTCTTTTCAACTTGATTTCATTTGAGGAGTCCAGTCAAAAGTTCCTTTAGGTTCTGTGTTTGGTTGGACTTCTGTTGCTGCACAGGAACCTCGGATGTCACGATGACCTTTGACCCTTTAGGCAAACTTCAGCAGAATGTTTTCAGGAATTGGTTTTAAAAAGCTGCTGTTTGTCAGGACAGACATTTTCTGCAGACAGACAGACACAAACAGGAAGAAGAAAAAGTGAGATTTAGTGTATCTGGAAGAATCCGATGATGCTCTCAGTCGAAGCCCTTTTAACTTTGAAACATGCCTTTTTGGAGAACTTTCACATTTTTCATTGTCTCACTGACTACTGTCTTTCAAATAGAAAAATGGGAAGTTTTAACATCAAACTACAACACAAGTTTAATATTTTAATCTAAAAATTCACTTACAATTATATCTTTTTTTGTTTTGAATTGTTCATATTTCTTCATCTTCCTCATCAATGAGAGGAATGTCTATGTGAGCAAAACACCCACTTTATTTTGTGAACCAAACAACCTGTTCATAAAAAACAGCAGAAAAGGTCTTCCTGCAGCCCCCGGAGGGGCGGGGCTGCCTTCTCAGTGAAGATTAAAGAAAGATGGTTGGATGGACGGACTGATGGATGACAATATCTCAGTTCAGAGACCAGTTGGTGATCAGACAGCACCACCTAGAGGATGTTGGGGGAGTCATCGGTCATGAGAACGGGTTTGTACATCACAATGTGCTGTTTAACATCTTTACATTCTATCATCCATTTTAGAAGAACATAAACACTCACCTGAGCACAGGTGTTAGCTCACCTTTGCACTAATAGTTTGTGTGATTGAATGAAATATTTCACACTAGTTGGTCTGAAGGCATAAGTATGCATGTGAACACTATCTGTATTGTGTACATGTTGACATGTGGACATTTTTGCAGTGTGTGTGGACAGGCCCCGCCCTTTCCAGAATTGTACTACATCTGAACCTCACTGTAATGATAAACATCCAGAACTTGTTGTCTTATGCTGCTTCATGGTTTTACACCCCCCCCCCCCCCCGCCTCTCTAACATCCCTCTCTCTTCTTCCCCTCTTTCCTTTTCCGTCCGGTCCAACACCAAAGATTTTGAAACATGATTGAAATTAATAAAGTTTGGCCTCAATTACAAAAGGGGTTTATCCAGACATACCTCTGGTTTGTCTAAAGATTAATAACCCCTCTTGTTAAAGTAAAATCTGTCCAACACAAGAGGCCCTCAGCTCTCATCTGTCTGCCCAGCTGTTGGACAGGACATGAAAAAAAAACATTAAAAATGAACAAAGTGCGGTCATGAATAAAGACTGAGTTTTGCTAAATAGCACTGAAGAAAAATTCAAATTAGAAAAGCCAATAGAGTTAACTCTAACTCGTGATATCCTGGGTTCAGCGGGCAAAAACTCCTGGTTTGGGGCTTTTTCTGGTCTCATTTCCTCGAGGCAGTAAAAAAGGAATAGCTTTGGTCTGGTGGTTCTATATGTGGATATTTTATATAAATACATTTGTTTTTGCTTTCATGTATGGTCAGAATGACGGTGGGCCATGACTGTGTAATTTTATAACCAAATAAAACCCTTAAGTTTCCTAACATGTTGGATGGAGGCAGAGCTTTGTCCGACGGACGATGAAGAGTTCATGAGTGAACAAGAGGGGGAGAGGAGGGGCTGGACACCTTTTACAAGACTGTAAGGAAAACTTCAGAGCAGGTAGTTCAGACTGATCGTCTGCTGGTTCAGCCAAATCCATTTACCATTAAAATGCAAACAGGAACCACAGACAAGAAAAGCTTTTCAAAAAAGGCAGAAGCGCTGTCGTCACCTTGTTTCTTTGTTCATAAAAGACTTTATTTAGTCTTGAGATTAAGAAGAAATAAAAAAAAAGATCCACATTTGCTGATTGCAGTTTTCCATTTTAAATCACAAAAACCTTTCAGAAACAGATCCTGTTATGGTTTCCAAACAGTGATTTGGGCCTCTGATGGTGGGATGGTGGCACACATGGCAGAATTTCTCCAAAGTGGGTGGAAAAATTCCAAGAAACAGCTGATCTCCTGCAGAGAACTCCTCCCTCTTTCTGTGAGGAGCGCCACAGATGTGCAGCAGAAAGCAGCATGTCCAGAAAAAACCCGTTGTTACGGATGATGGTGTTGTTTTCTGCAGCAGAACACAGAATGAAAGTGTTGACATCTGCACACCCTCAGTTTTTACTGTGTCCACGTGAGAGTTCAGCTGAAGATCTGTGGCCTCCCAAACCAGGGAGGAGTCCAAGTCCCTTCCATGTCCGAGTCTTTACTTCACGTCAGGCAAGCTCCACGTGGTTGCAGAAAGAAGTTAGCAAGTTCCAAGTCGATCCATACATTTGTCGTACATACATGCATATTATAACACGTGTTTGTGTGGCAGAGGGTCAGATCTGGTCCAGAACTCCTGAAATGAGGATCTCCCAAAACAGAAAAAGTCCTTTTTTTATGAGCCACATGGAAAAGACTGCAACATTCTTTTAACCAGTTTCATTACAGCAAGAACAGAGTTTAAGTCTTGACTGAGTTTCTATAGAAATGAGACGCTCAGACTCATAAACATCTTTTTTATTCACAAAATCACACTAAAATGCAGAAAGACAGTGTTTATGTTCATTTCCACGTATCCAAAAACAAAGCTGTCATCCCTTCACACCCACCATCTGTGGTCTGTGATGCTGATCCTCTGAAGGTGCTGCATGCATTCTCCACTTTGGGGAGAGTGGGTGGGGGTGTGGGCTCCATAGGGTCGTCTGCTTATGCGACCGGTGGCTCAAAGTAGCTTAAATGAAGGACGTGGGGGTTGAGTGCTTCATCACATCTGCTTTTTACTGCTGGGCTTGTTTCTCAGGATGCTGTCCACCTCTGCTATAACAGACACGGACAGCTTTGGAAGGACCTGTGGAGGGAGCAGAGCAGCTGATCAGCAGGGAAGCCTGGAACTGGTGACGTTAGAGAGCATACAGGTGTCACAATTACAACTATGTGAAAAAAGTTCAATATTTTCTGACAACCAATTCAAAGTGAAAATAATGTTTTATATAGAATCCTTTCACATACATTCAATTATTTCAAGCCCTTTCCTTTATTATAACTTTGATGACTATAGCCAGTAGATTGTGAAATTCAAAAGTTTTGTGTCTCAGAAATTTAAAATATCCCATCAGACCAAGAAAATTAAATTTCCAGCTCAAATGTTAGGTTTCTGAAAACGACATTTATGTCTTTGCACTTTTTTCTTGGTTGGGCCTCCTTTTGCATGAATGACTGCATCAGTGCTTCATGGCATGGATGCTGTGGCTCTGCAGATGTGGAAGGGACGCCCAATGTTGCTTCTTCAGGTCATCTGTATTGTGGGGTCTGGTGTCTCATCTTCCTCTGCAGAGCAGTCCGTACATTTCTTTGTGCTGACCTTTGATGGGTGTGGGTGACTGTCCTTTGAACATTTGTCAAGTTAGCAGTCTTCTTTATGATTATGCAGCTTCTGACCCTGACTGAGATTATTAGAAGACTCAAGAAACCTTTACATGGGTTTGGATTTCAACTTTAAATAATCTACCTTTTTAAAGTGTCTTGCCTTATGTTTTGTTCTTGTTGAAGTAAGCTATTAATATCCGCAGGTATATGATATGACAGTTACTCTGATTGTCATTATGTCAGGTAATAATGAGGACAAACATGCGAGGAAGATTTCTCCATGAGCTTTTCTCTGGATTCAGGTTCAGTTGGAGTTTGTTTGTTTGTTTGTGTCCAAAAAGGTTTGCAATATGTAAAATTCTTGCCCACTGCCATGCCATGTTCTCCAGTTGCTACTGAGACTTAATTGTTGTTTAAATAAAACACAACTTGGATGGATGGATGGATGGATGGATGAATTGATGGATGGATGAATGGATGGATGGATGGATGGATGGATGGATGGATGGATGGATGGATGGATGGATGGATGGATGGATGGATGGATGGATGGATGGATGGACGGATGGATGGATGCATGGATGGATGGATGCATGGATGGATGGATGGATGGATGCATGGATGGATGGATGCATGGATGGATGGATGGATAGATGGATGGATGCATGGATGGATGGATGGATGGATGCATGGACAGATGGATGGATGGATGCATGGATGGATGGATGGATGCATGGATGGATGGATGGATGCATGGATGGATGGATGGATGCATGGATGGATGGATGGATGGATGCATGGATGGATGCGTGGACAGATGGATGGATGGATGGATGGATGGATGGATGGATGGATGGATGGATGCATGGACAGATGAATGGATGCATGGATGGATGGATGGATGGATGGATGGATGGATGCATGGATAGATGCTTGCATGGATGGATGGATGGATGGATGGATGGATGCATGGACGGATTGATGGAGACATGGACGGATGAATGGATGCATGGATGGATGGATGGATGGATGGATGGATGGACGCATGGATGGATGCATGGATAGATGCTTGCATGGATGAATGGATGGATGGATGGATGCATGGACGGATGGATGGATGTATGCATGGACGGATGGATGGATGGATGGATGGATGCATGGACGGATGGATGGATGGATGGATGCATGGACGGATGGATGGATGCATGGACAGATGGATGGATGGATGGATAGAGACATGGATGGATGGAGGGTTGGATGGATGGATGGATGGATGGATGGATGCAAGGATGGATGCATAAATGGATGGATGGAGGGTTGGATGGATGGATGGAGGGTTGGATGGATGGATGGATGGATGGATGCAAGGATGGATGGATGGGTGGATGGATGGATGGATGGATGGATGGATGCAAGGATGGATGGATGGATGGATGCAAGGATGGATGGATGGATGGATGGATGGATAAATGGATGGATGCATGGATGGATGGATGGATGGATGGATGGATGGATGGAGGGTTTGATGGATGGATGGATGGATGGATGCAAGGATGGATGGATGGATGGATAAATGGTTGGATGGAGGGTTGGATGGAATGATGGATGGATGCAAGGATGGATGGATGGATGGATGGATGGATGGATTGATGGATGGATGGAGACATGGATGGACGGAGGGTTGGATGGATGGATGGATGGACGCAAGGATTGATGGATGGATAAATGGATGGATGCATGGATGGATGGATGGATGGATGGATGGATGGATGGAGGGTTGGATGGATGGATGGATGGATGGATGGATGCAAGGATGGATGGATGCCCTGAAATCTCAGACCTGTATCGCTCCGATGTTCTCCTCCAGCTGTTCAGGTCTGGAAGCTCCCAGGAGCACGGAGTTCACCCCCTCATTCCTCAGGCACCAGGCTGTGGGGACAAGAAACAAGTATTGGAGTCGAGCTTGTTGTGTTCAGCTTCTTTTTAGCTTTTGATGAGAATTTTATTGACCAGCTCAAATGAAAATGAGAAACTTAAAAAAACACACTTGAGAAAAATCTTGACAGTGGGAGCCCAGAGGCAAATTATCCTCAAGAGCAGCTCAGGCCTGCCAAGCACTCTTCTAAATGTGGACTTCTGAGCTGTGGGCGGACATCAGTTGTGATCCGTGTGAACATCCTCATGTCAGTGAGGAGTGGATGTGGATTTTCCTTTTGTATTCCCAACATTCACCTCAATGTTTGACCCAGTGTTTTCCTGCAGCTGCTCAGACCACCAAGAGTAAACCCAGCATTCCATGTCTCCAAGATTAAGCAATTCTGCAACTCATGGATAAGAATCTCATGGATAAAGATCTCATGGATGAGGATCTCATGGAATAGGATCTCATGGAAAAGGACCTCATGGAATAGGATTTCATGGAAAAGGATCTAATGGATAAGGATCTCATGGATAAAGATTGCATGGATAAACATCACATGGATAAGGATCCCATGGATAAGGAGCTCATGGAAAAGGATTTAATGGATAAAGATCTCATGGATAAAGATCTCATGGATGAGGATCACATGGATAAGGATCTCATAGATAAGGATCTCATGGATAAGGATCTCATGGAAAAGGATCTCATGGATAAGGATCTCATGGATAAGGATCTCATGGATAAAGATTTCATGGATAAGGATCTCATGGATAAGGGTCTCATGGATAAGGATCTCATGGATAAGGGTCTTATGGATAAGGATCTCATGGATTTGCCCTTGGAGATAAAAATTGCTCCATTACCCTCCAGTACAGGATTTCCCAGTTGACTCCTGTTTCTTACGGACCACATTTTTCGCAGACAAGCTTTTTAGTTTTTTCGTATGTTTCTGCGACTCTAGAGGTGGATGTGGGGAGGGTCTATTTCATATTGCATTGGCCTTTGATGTTCACTTTTTTGTAAACATAAAAATGTCCTTTAGAGACAAAGGTTTTGACAGACAAAGTGAGTAGTCTAAATACTAACATTTGACAGTACAGAGAAACATCATCTAAATAAATAAGAATAATGTCACTCACCGGCTTGCCAACAAGAGAAAAAACAATTTAGCAGAAGGAACACACATATTATTTACCAATGGCCAGTTGAGGCAGAGTGCATCCTAGTCGCTCAGCAACCGCCTCCAAGTCTTTGAGCTTCAGCTGCTGACGGTGGCCCTCCTCACCCTGGATCTTATCTTTGATCCATTCATATCCCTGTTGCAAACAAGACACAAACACATGTACAGTCTGGATATTCTGGACTCAGGGAACCCAGAGAAAATGACTTTTCATTGTTCATCTGCTTTTGCAAAAAACAAATATGTTGCTGACAGGTTTATACAAAAAAGGAGTGAAACAAAAAGCTCCTCAGCCACAGTTCCAGCTCCAATATCACAGTACACATGTTGCCAAATACTTACTTTCTGCATCATTACACAAAGAAATTCTTTAAAACTTGTAAAATGTGATTTGCTGGATTTTTTTATTTTATCCAAGTGTTATATTGATTTCAATTTCAATTTATTTGTTTTAGAGGATAAGCCCCTTGACATGTGTCATCTCGTTTTCAAGGGGGTCCTCAAAATACAACAAAACAAGCAAATAAATAACCGACAGATACAGCTGAGCAAGTTTTACATATATCAAAACAAGACGAAAAGAACTTAAAATTTACAAGACAACAAACAGGCACACACCCACACACACACAAACATAGACATTTAATGCACCTACTAGTAATTAATTTAAGGTAAGGAAATAAAATAATAAATAAAAGGTAGAAAAGAAATCAAATACATACTCATACTCATGCCTGTTAAGTTCATCTTCACATGAGTGTTGAAGATGAACTTAACAGGCATTTTTAAATGCAAAGAATGAGGTTAAAGAGCGAATGGATAGAGGAAGATTGTTCCAGTCGGAGGGAGCCTTATAATTAAATGAATATTTTCCAATTTGTTTTTTAACTCTTGGAAGAGCAAAAAAAATTTGATCTGCATGACGTAAATTATAAGAAGACTGAAAAGGAGTTAAATATTGTTTGAGATAGTCTGGATAGCTAAGGTTAATACATTTGAAAATGAACAATAGCCAGTGAAATTGACGTCGAGAGGATAGGGGAAGCCAGGACAGTTGCTGAAACATAAGACAGTGGTGAGTTCTAAATGGACAACGAAGAATAAACCGACACAAGCTGTTATAAATAACGTTCAGTGGTCGGATGTTAGTGAGAGTAGTGTTTTGATAAATGATGTCACCATAATCTAAAGTCGGGATAATCAGTTGTGAAATGATTTTCTTCCTGACTGAGAGACTAAAACAATTGATTGATAGATAAAGTAATTTTAAACGATACGAAATTTTGTGGACAATGGACTGTATATGAGCACTAAAAGAGAGAGAGGAGTCGAGCCACAAACCAAGGTATTTGAATTTTTCTGCTACTGAAATAAGTGACATGTCCAGGTAAGTTAAATGTATTTCACTTGCAGCTACAGGACGCAGTCTTTTTTGAAACATCATAAAATATGATTTAGATTTGTTGAGTAAAGGTTTATTGGATTGTAACCACAATTGAACAGAATTAAAATCATGTTGAATTGAATGCTGAATGTCAACAATGTTGGATTTAGAGGAGTAAATGACAGTGTCATCGGCATAAAGTTGAATATTGCTGTAGATGCATTTAGTTGGAAGGTCATTAATGAAAATAGAAAATAAGAGGGGACCGAGTGCGGAACCTTGTGGAACACCTTTGTCTACGCTTAGATCAGGGGTGGCGAACACGCGGCTCTCGAGCCGCATGCGGCTCTTGGCCAATGAGCGTGCGGCTCTTTGCGTCTCGTCATATTTTCCATATCCTGTGCCTCATTTCATAATTTTTTCCCTCTTAAACCACACTAAAACCATCAGAGGATATTAAAAATAAATAATAAATAATAAAAGTGATTTGGCAGCGTGTGTGTGTTTGATTCTGCTCCCGACACATACGTGACCGCCAATCATTTGCGCGGGTTACGCCCACTGCCGGAACACATAGATAAAGATTGATGTGCGTGCAGACTTACCCTCATGGTCAAAATGGTGAAATTCAGAGTATACAGATAAACACAGGATGTTTCTGGAAGAACGGGAAGATTCTAACTTTTTACTGAACAGAATGGCAAGTCACGATGTTTATTATTATGAGCTTTTGGGAGCAGTAACATTGTTCATGGCAGAAAAGAACAAAACGTATCCCGGAGAAAATGAAAAACTTCCTGGCTGATCTGACACAAATTGTCTCCTTTATTAACAAGTTGAAGCTTTTCAAAGTGCTCATTCAAAACAGCAATCATCCCACTTTCCTTCTTTGCGGAGCTCACAGCAGAAAGCTGCAATCAGAATGAATGAAGCGCAGAACGTGACGCTGCTTGCGCAACTGGACAGAAACGACCGCAGATCACTTTTCTCATGGATCCTTTAATGCAGAGACTGACTCCCTGAGATCCCTGCTTGTCACTGATGAGGCAGCGAGTGAACCGGAGATAAATGAGCAGCAATCTCTTTGAAAGAAGGCCCTGTTATAATTTGGAGAATAGACATCGGTCCGTTCTGACCGACACTCAGGTAAAGGAGCTGATCAGAGACTTAGCCCCGCCTTCAGCCCCTAAGGATCATGGGAAGGAGGTGTGATTTTCAGTGTAAAACCATGAGCCAGGTAGCTGTTAGCAGAATTGACTTGCATGCCGTTTGGCTGAATGAGTGTGTCGAAGTTACCGGGTTCCTAATGTGAGCATGAGGGAAATGACGTGACTGACGCAGTCAGTTAAATTGTAACTCAGCACGTGTTGGAATATTACTTTTTAGTTTAAACTGATTCAATACAATGTTTTAATATTTAAGAAAATTTTTGCTTTTGATGCACATGTCAGTCATACGATTTTGAATAGAAAACATAAAAGAAAGATATTCTAATGAAGGTCAAAATTAATTTAAGATGCACACAACTGAAATGTAATGTATTTAATGTGTTTATTGTGAATATGAATGACTCGGACACCAGAATGATGCTCTGTCCAGATGTTTGTGTATTTGTTGGTGTAAGTATCATTGAAAGAGGAATGTTGAGACACAAAGAATTACCAGTTAAATGCTGTTGGATAAACAATGAAATATTCAGTATTATCATCATAAATCTGACTTCAGAGGAGTCACATTCTCACCAGCATCAACCTTACTGCCCGTCACTGAGTAGTTGTGTGTCAGAGAGAGGCAGAGAAAAGAGTGAGATGAAGAGAGAGAGTGTGTGTGTATGAAATGAGAGAGAGGTGCTTGTGTGTGTGGAGGGGGTATCTGACCTCTAGGGTAGTCGCTGTGTTAACTCTGGCTAAGCTGCATTGATGTGTGTATTGAGGGTGGACACTTTCCTTTAAATAAACACAAGTACAATTCTGCTGTTCTGTTGTAGGGAGAGGAGTGTGTTATGGACAATAATACAGCTTTAATTGCGTGTGTGTGTGTACGTCTTGGCAGTTCAGTGTGTGGTGTGGCTCTTTGACTCTCACAGTGAAAAAATTCGGCTCTTGGTGTCAAACTTGTTCGCCACCCCTGGCTTAGATAGTTGGAGTAGCTGCCATTAAAAAGCACACACTGCTGACGATGATGAAGGTATGAGTTGAACCAAAGGAGCGAGGATCTATCAAGGCCAATTGAATGAAGTTTGTCCAGTAACAGATAGTGATCTACCATGTCAAAAGCTTTGGTAAGATCAATAAATAAGGCACCAGTTAACATGTTATTATCAAAACCAGAGAAAATATCATTGGTGAATTTTAACAAAGCTGAAGTTGTGGAGAAATGCTTTCGAAAACCGGATTGGAAAGGAGATAGTATATTATTAAGTGTTAGGTATTCTGAAAGTTGATTAAAGATAATTTTTTCATATACTTTGACAATACTGTTGATGATTGAGATTGGTCTATAATTGCTCATGTCATTAGATTTCCCTCCTTTATGAAGAGGTATAACTTTTGCACGTTTCCAAGCCAAGGGGACTTCAGACGTGCTAAAAGAGAGATTTAAAAGAGCAGCCAAGGGAAAACAAAGCACATGAGAAGCAAGTTTAATAAATTTTGCTTCGATGCCATCTGGACCAGCACTACTGGTGGATGAGAGCTCATTTATGACCTGTTCCACATCAGTCGGATTGACCATTCTGAAGGAAAAGGTAGTCACTGGACATGTCAACACAATGAGAAATGGAATGAGAAGGAGATTGAATAGGAGGTGATATTGAGAAATGCTGACAGAATGCCTCAGAGATAACAGCCGGATCATTTGTACACACATTGTTAATAAGCATATTAGTTGAAGCAGAATCAGTTTTTCCTAATAGGTTGTTAATTTGCCTCCAAAATTGCTTTGGATTATTAGCACTGTTAGATAGACTATCTTTGTAATAGTTCGATCTAGCATTTCTAGTTCTTGTAGTGCAGATATTTCTTAAACGTTTGTAAGCATCCCGATCAGCAGGGTCTTGAGTACGATGGAATTTCTCCCAAGCTTTATCCCTCTGTCTGAACAGACTAATCAGTTCACCATTTACCCACGGCATCTGTTTGCCTTTTACTCGGATCGCAGTTGGTGGTGCATGTTTATCAATAACATTCAGTAACTCAGTAGAAAAATAGTCCCAAGCTTCATTCATGAAAGGAATTAAGTTAAGTCTAGCCCAATTAATATTAAGCAAATCTTCAATAAAGTTATCAATATTTAATGTTTTTGTTTGTCGAACTTTGACCAATTTTGGGGGAAGACGAGGAGTTTTAATTTTCCAAATGCAATATATGATACAGTGGTCACTGAAGCAATCTGATAGGACACCAGAGTCCTGGATTCTGTCTGGATGTGTTACTAGAATCCAGTCAATAAGAGATTTAGAGTTAGTGCTAATTCTTGTAGGTTTAGATATTAACTGTGAGAAATTAGAGCTATTAAAAAGAGTACGTTCAGTAGCAGATGACGGACATAACCAATTTATGTTAAAGTCTCCCAACAGGATCATTTCACTTTTACAACTCAAAGATGTGGCAGTAGAAACAATGTTTTTAACTGAGTCAGAGGGTGAATTAGGGGGTCTGTAAATATTACCAATTATCAAATGTTTATGATCATGCAAAATTAATTTAATAAACAGGCCTTCAAAACACAATGGTGCCACTTTAGGTAAAATGACATGTGACTGTATGTTTGAAGACACATATGTAGCTACTCCACCTCCTCTCGAACTTCTATCTGCTCTGTACAGAGTGTAATTGTCCAGGCTAATGACACTGTCTGAGATATTAGAAGAAAGCCATGTTTCAGATATAGTGATGACACTAGGTTTATTGTACAGAAGCCAGGCCCTTAGTTGATCTATTTTTGGTGATAGACTCCTCATATTAACATGAATTATTTGAAGACCTTTAACCATAATCAAGGGAACAGGAAAAAATAAACTGCCATAAACAACACTGCATGAAGCAAATTTGACTAAAAATAACTGAATTAATAATTGCCAGGGGCACAATAACAGTCACACACATGCACAGACATTCACACAAAACACATAATTGAAAAAGCTGGAACATAACTGTTCAAAACCCAACAATTTATAAAGATAACACGACAACCTCAGTCTGAAATAGAAAAAATAAAAATACAAAGACGTCAGTAATGTTGTAATTCTCAAGTGGAGATTACCACCAGATGGAAATGAGTATTACCAGAAATAAAGAAGAGAAGAAAAAAAAAAGAGAAAAATTGAAGGAAACAGATGACAAATTTGTCAGAAATATTCACAATACCAGAAGAAATGCTTGTTATATTTACGATACACCACAGCTACGACTGTGACTGTGTGACCAAATAACAACAAACCATTAGTTGAAATGACAGTAAAGCAGGAAAAGAAACTGATGAGATTTTCAACTTCTTGCAATAGATAATAATAATGGATTAGATTTATCTGCACTTTTCCAGACGCTCAAAGCCCTTACATTGTGTCCATTATTCATTCACTCCTCATTCATACTTGGGGATGGTAAGCTACGGTTGTAGCCACAGCTGCTCTGGGGCAGGCTGACAGAGGCGTGGCTGCCAGTTCGCGCCTACGTCCCCTCTGACCATCACCGGGATCATACATGCAAATTCACACACCAGTGGAGCCACACTGGAGGCAAGGAGGGTGAAGTGTCTTGCCCAAGGACACAACGACATTTGGCTGGTGGGAGCGGGGAATCGAACTGCCAACCCTTCGATCATTGGACGACCCGCTCAACCACCTGAGTCACTGTCGCCACTAGATGTTACAAAACCACCTCAATTGCCAGAGTCCGGTGGTTGACATCTGTAAGCCAGCTGTGGAGACCAGCTGTGCGTGCTGTTCATTGAAGGAAAGTCACTTGGATGCTGCCATAATTAGTCATTCAGAGCAAATCTAGTTTACAGTCAGAGAGGAGACCCTGCACTAGATGCTCCTTGGTTGAAGGTCCTGGCAAGGTCAGGTTACTCACTGGGATCAATAGTTGGGGTGTGTCAATGAGAAGTCACACACAGAGATTGTAGATTTAGTATTTTTCAAGAAGAAAGCCCGAAAAGATCCACTGTGAAGGAATTTCAATCAAGGTGGAACGCAGATGTCCAGAGGAGGGTGAAAGGAGAAGGCCCAATCATACGCTGTCAAAGCTAAAGGAAATCAGCAGCAGAGGATGATTCCCATCACTGACTGACAGACCATTGTGGAGAAATGCCAGTTCACAGGTTAACCATTGTGCTATCCTATGGAGTTTAAGATGACCATTGACGTGTTCTCCCTACCATGACAAAGGTGGATAAAGGTGGAAAGATTTCATGTAATCCTTGGACACCAGTGAGGATCACAAATCATTGAAGAAAAAAGGTTCAGAGCACTGTCTAGTGGGTCTAGATGACCCAACTCCCAATGGTAAAGTGCCTTGGATAGCACAAGGGTTAAAGTAACCAATTCACCTATGAAGCATGTTTTTTGGAAGCTGGAGTGTCTAGAGAAACCCATGCATATACAGGGAGAACATGGAAACTCCATACAGAAATAATCCAGCTAGGATTCAAACCAGAGCCTTCTCACTGCACCACCGTGCAACCCCTAATCCAAACAATGTTTAGTAAAACGTCTGTACCTTCAGTGAAGCCCGTGCTTGGGGGGGTATCCCGTTGCTGTATTTTCCTGTGATGATTCCACATGCCAGTGGAGACCATGTCATTGCCCCAATACCTAGGTCAGTAGAAGAGTATCGTTATGGTCAAGCTAGCCAAAGTACTGACATTCATTCAGAGCAGAAGGATACAAGGAGCCGAGAAGACTTTGACATTAGATGTTTGTATCAGCCAACAGCCTTTTGCACTTCACTGCCCCTCTAGAGTGCCTTTGTTCTGCCCCGTGCTCAGTGGGTTGGGTTTCTGCGGCAGCACCTCTACGGGCTTTCCCAGAGTCCAGAGTAAAGCTGAGGAGAAGACTGTTTGATGGTCCTGACTGCAAATGGTTGATCTCATTTATCAGATGGTGTCTGATAGTCACGGTGCAGATGACTGACAGCTGGAAATCAGCTCAGTGATACTGTAACACAAACCTGTTAGAAGTCTGGAGCTGATGCCTTCTGAAGTACTCAGCCAGCGCTGTGCCCACACAAAACCTGCTGGTACTTCTTGCTTCTGAGAGTCATAGACCTTTCATATGCTTGAAAAGATGAACAATGTTGATCTATATTACATGATTACAGCAGCTTGCTGAATGTCAAAGCAAGACGAGGGCAAGTGGGTATAAAGACAACAGCCCATCTGAAAAAGGCTAAATGTTACCACCGTGAGGAAAAACCGAGAGCCAGGATAAATGTCCCTTTAAGGTAACTAATAAACTAAGATGGGGGGGGGGGGGGACAGGCAGAACCAAAAAACACCTTGGTTGTGTGTTTGGACTGAACTGTGGGAGTGAAACTAAAAAAACCTACTTTGTAATTTTACTAGTTCTCTCCTGATCATAACTCAGATACTGAGCTATCTGATAGTTTCACCCCACCAGGGGGGGCCTCGTGAAGAATGAAGAATAACTATAGTAAAGAAATTATTTATTGTAGTGATTACCAAATAATGTCCAAACTGAACCTTAATACTCACATCCTATCATTCTCTTGCTGTTCGTAATCAGCTCTAAGTCAGCAGTGCTGTCAGCCCTCAATCAGACCAGCAGTCCTTCATTTGGTTTGACGTTTGTTTCAGAGGACGCCACACCTGGACTTCCAGCAGTTATGAGGCCCAAGAGGCCCAGACTTGAACTTAAGTAGAGCTTGGACAGCGAGATCCCAACAGCCTTGGACTGAAACTCTCCTCAGGGGATTCTCCTTACACCAATGGATCCTCTGTGAGCTTTCATCAGCAGGGGGAGAATTTAAATTAAATACAACATTTTGGAGGCCAAATGCTAAAATATCACTTTTGACAGAAAGCATAAAAAGCCCAAAATAGAAGAAGATCCTTAGAGCTTGTGCCTTTCCCATCATATACTTTGAATGAAGCCTGCATTCTCCACAACACCAAGAAACACTTTAGGTTCATGCATGGGTTGTTTCTCAAAATGGTCAACCCTTTGACGTTCAGCCTTTGGTTAACCAGTCTCTCAGACAGGCCGCCTTCATTCACACTGCAGTGAACTGCAGCAGAACAAATACGAGTTATATGTGTTTCGCACCAGAACTCAGGTGAACCTTCACACCTGCCAAATACAGCCAACTATCTGAGGAAACAAACTGAGCTACCCAGAAAGCCTTAACTCTGATCACAAATACTCCTCCTTAATACTCCTCCTCCTTAAAGCAAAAGTGAAGATCATTTAGCCAAAGGAAGTTTTTACCAGTTACAGTCAATCTTCACCTATTTTATGAAAGAGTTCAGGGAGTTGCACCTCAACCTTTTCCCTCTGAAACATGTGGTACTCTGCTTGCTCACAGATGGGCGGGATCTGGTTGAATTGCCGTGCCACAGAGTAAGCCTCCTGCAAAAACACCAGAAAAACATTCAAACACTCGCTGTTGTTTTTGTGTCTGAATTAAGATCAAATCAGATCATGTTACTACAGTTACAGTTTTTATATTTTACATCAATGAAGGGGCCTTGCCCTGATGTTCACATCTACTTTCTCCTGACTTGAAGTAAGAAAAAAAATAGTTGTGTCCAAACGCTTTGAGAATGACACAAATATAGGAAATTAGAAAAGGTGCTGCTTAAGATTTTATAATAGTAATTTGCGTAAACTCCAGAATGTTATGAAGAGTGATCAGATGCATTGCGTAGTCCTTCTTTGCCATGAAAAAAACTTTCCCCTGCATTTCATTGGTGTCATTAAAGAACCTGCTGAGATCATTTCAGTCATTGTCTTGTTAACTCAGGTGAGAATGTTGACGAGCACAAAGCTGGAGATCATTCTGTCAGACTGATGGGGTAAGAATGGGAGACATGACATGTTAAAAGGAGGGTGATGCTTGGAATCCTTGAGCTTCCATTGGTAACCATGGTAACCTGCAAAGAAACGCGTGTAGCCATCATTGCTTCGCTTAAAAATGGCTTCAAAGGGGAGGATATTTTTGCTACTAAGATTGTATCAAAATCAACAATTTATAGGATAATAAAGAACTTCCAGGGAAGAGGATCGATTCTTGTTTAGAAAACTTCAGGCCGTCTAGGAAAGTCCAGCAAGCGCCAGGATGGTCTCTTAAAGAAGATTCAGCTGTGGGATCAGAGTGCCACCAGTGTAGAGCTGCTCAGGAACGGCAGCAGGCAGGTGTGAGTGCATCTGCACACACAGTTAGGCCAAGACTTTAGGAGGACTGCCTGGTGTCAAGAAGGACAGCATAGAAGCCACTTCTCTCCAAAAACATCAGGGACAGATTGATCTCCTGTAAAGAGTATGGTGAATGGACTGCTGAAGACCGGGGCAAAGTCATATTCTCCCATGAAGACTCTTTCTGATTGTTTGGGAATCTGGAAAAAGGCTTGTCCGGAAAGAAAAGGTAAGCGCTACCATCAGTCCTGTGTGACGCCAACAGTAAAGCATCCTGAGACCATTCATGTGTGGGGTTGTTTCCCATCCAGGGGAGGGGGCTCACTCACAATTTTGCTCCAAAACACAGCCATGAATAAAGAATGGTACCAAGACACCCTCCAACAACAACTTCTTCCAACAATCCGACAACAGCTTGGTGACAAACATGCATTTTCCAGAACCATGGAGCACCGGGCAACAAGGCAAAAGTGACAACTAAGTGGCTCTGGGACCAAAACGTTGAAATTTTGGGTCCATGGCCTGGAAACTCCTCAGATCTTAACCCATTTGAGAACTAATGGTCAATCCTCAAGAGGCGGGTGGACAAACAAAAACCCACTAATTCTGACAAACTCCAAGAAGTGATTCTGAAAGAATGGGTTACTATCAGTCAGGAAGTTGATAGAGAGCATGTCCAGTGGAACTGCAGAGGTTCTGAAAAAGAAGGGTCAACACTGCAAATACTGATGTCATTGTTGATAAAAGCCTTTGAAGCAAATGAAGTGCTTGTAATTCTATTTCAGTACATCACAGAGAAAGCTGAAACAAAGATCTAAAAGCAGTTTAGCAGCAAACTCTGTGAAAACGAAGATTTGTGTCATTCTTAGAACGTTTGGCCATGACTGTAGGAATACAAACTTTTTATTGTCTTTGTGATATTTGACACAACAGAATGCAACTGTTATGTTTGTAAGGAATACGTTCTTCCCATTTTTGTGCTTTCTGCATTTAGCCCAATTTTACGGAAGGTCAGCGCATCTCAGACTGTGTTGTGGGTCAATCTTCAGAGTACGAGGCTGTTAAAGTCAGAGGAAGATAGAAAATGTCTAATAGTTGACCAACACCTTTTTACTGTCACTGGCTGCACAGCTTTGTGTTTGCTTTACATTTAATTTAACTTGGAAATAAGCGAAAAGATCAAAACTATATAAACTATAAATAAACAAACCATCTGATTCATCAGGATTGGTCCAGTCCTGGCACATGTGCAGTCATCGGTTTGGCACAAGGCCACCAGGTTAAAAGCATGTACAAGATTGGGTACTGAATGGAAGGTGGACATTACTCCTTGGAAAAATGTGGTCATGGTTCCAAAAGAAAATTAAAAGGGATTTCATTTTTATGGCAGAATTCAGCAGAAGCATTGAACTGAGAAAAGCAGTTCCTAACCTTAACGTTGAATTGGGTTCGGTCTGGCTAAAGAACAAACCGAAAAATGTCAGATGTGTGCAATAATGAGATTTCAGATCTCACCATAATTTCTACTGACGTCCATCGAGAAGTGCCCCAATACATAGCCATTCCCTGGTTGATCACATGGGTCATTGCTCTCACCGTCTCTGACAAAATGCCCAAAGCAGATGTCAGACGGAGTCGTCTGCTGGTAGACAACGTTCTTCACAAAAGAAAATGAAACACCAAATCCAAGGCCTTTTATTAAAAAAACATTATAGGAGCTTGTGAAGATGAGTTTAAGAAAAGAATCTTGTGTTCTAGTAGAAACAGATCTCTAACTATGACTTCATTAAAACTTGACTATGACCACTGTGTTATCAGTGACCCTGTGTTAAAGTCATCAGTAGTATGCAGCTGATGCCTGAAGAAAAACATGTTGGCAGTCTAAACAGTTCATAACATCACAACAGGAGTTTATAGATCAAGCAAATCAGTGGTTTAAATGAACAAAACCAAGATATAAGAAAACAATAATGATGAAAAAACAACAAGAAAATAATAATTTTAAGACAATAATAAGACACATTTACTAAAAAATTAGTACTATAATGAAGAGTGATATAGTATTGGAGCAGTCTGATAAGAACACCCACCTTCTATAGGCGTGTTCGGATCAGGACGATTTGCAAAAACCACATCCACATACTGCAGCTGAAGTCTGTCAAGGGAAGCTTTCAAACCTTTTTCACAAATGCATCCGCATGATTACATCTGATTACAGAAGCAGACTCGAGACTTATTGAAGTCTTACCTTCAATAATGTGTTTTCTTGATAATCCCCTCTCAGTTTCAGCTCTGAAAACAAGACAGTTTGTTCACAACAGGACTTTTTCTGCTACAGAATTTACGGTATATCATACACAATACATGCTTCTATTAGGAGGAACATTAAAGACGAGCATCAACTAAATAAAAAGATTCATTTTGAAAGCAAAGTTCACTTCTGCCTTTGCACTATAGGTTAGTGTCAAAAAAGATTAATTGATTATTATGCAATTATCAGTATTGTTCACTACATCTATTGTGGCAATGAAATCAGAAGAGTGAATTAGAAGAGAATATATACATACTTTCCACCCCAGAAGATTTTAGTGGTGATGACCAAACTGGATCGCCTACAAAGACATGAGAATAGAAATGAGCCTCTGCAGGCTTTCTCTGTGGAACTGAACTGGAACTCTGTCACTGAAACCAAACCAGAAACCTCTGACATGGTTTAAGTCTCCTGCTGCACACATGCATCAAGCAAAGTCTGGTTCATGTCAGGCCCTGACTTTCAATATGGAAAAAAGAAACATTTTGGGTGATGTGGAGGAGGAATTGGAGGTGGAGGTGTTCTGGTCAAACAGACCAACACGTAACTGCTGAACATTAAAGTTAATGCCGCTCACAGCCAGGAAACAGCCTACAGTCTGAGTCTTCTTCAGGTCTGTCCTTAACCTTCAACCCAAACCCAAAAGATCCTTCATACCTACAAAAGTGATGACCTGTTATTACTCTGCACTCATGTGTCTTCCTGCTGACTGATTGAGAGTCCTGTGAAGCACGCGACTGTGGTCATGCGTGTGATGGCTCCTATGTTAAAATGAGGTAACGTTCTACAACATCACTTCACCTGAGACACAAACTGGAACAAAAAATGGCTGAGCTGGTCCATGAATGACAAACTAAAAGCCAAAGCACCAGAACTCCTGGTTTTACAGTTAAAAAGGATCATTAACACAAACAAGGTGAACATTTTGGGAAAACTCTACTCTACCTCCATCCTTTCTTCTTGATCATTCTTCCCAGCATCACTTCAGCCCTGAAACCAGCAGACAGTTTAGCATGTTACACATGTGTATCCATGTGTGAGTGTACCTGTGCATCTGTGTAAATTGTATGTGTGCATGACGATTTGTTTGTGTATACACAGGTGCATTTGTGTGTATGTGTGTGTATGTGTGTATATACATGTAGATGTAAGTGAATTCTTCTGCTGTGCTCCAATACATCTGTGTCCTCTTCCTCAAACATGTTTACTGAACAACAAAGTGGATTAAAACATGTAACACAGTCGAGTAAACTGGGAAGAATTGAGGTGTTTGGTTCCAGTTTGTTCTATAAAGCTACAAAAGCAAATGAGGCTGGAAATCAGAAGTTGTAAAATCACACAAAATATCAAAATCATCAATTCAACCGTGCAAAATGACACCCATCTGGAACAACCCAGACATCCTCATAAACAAAAAAAATTATCCACTTCCAAGCTTGGCAAGCAGGGGGCATAAAACATCTAGAGCATATAATTATCGATAGAAGATTCATAACTCCCCAGGAACTTCAAGACAAACATGGTATAAATAACTTCTTGGAATATTAGCAACTTAAATCAAGTATTACTAAAAAATTTAAATACAGAGACAACGATTTAAAGCTACCAGATGTAGTTACCACTCTGATCAATTTCTCAATGAATAAAACTCTCTCCAAAATATACAAACTTTTATGTAATTTAGATAATAATATTTCACTTCCGACAACAAAATGGGATGCGGATTTGAGCATCAAAGCTTTGATCAGAACTTTGTCTAAGCTTACCTTTAGAAGCTGACAAAGTCCAAATCTGCGGCTGATCATTTCAAACATACGGTACTACACTGGACAGAGGATGTTCAAGATGGGTCTCAGCAACTCAGACATTTGTCAGCACTGTGACAGTAATCTACCCGACAGTTACATGCATGCACTGTGGTTCTGCACGCCTGTCCAGGCTCTCTGGCAGCAGGTATGTGCCGATCTATCAGTCAGCCCAGGTTCAATCACAGCTTCACCGTCACTTTGTGTGTAGTGACGCAGGTGCCATATCGATGTAAGAAGGAGGACTAGGCTCTATCATTTTCACAACTCAAAATTGCTAAAAAACTATTTAATAAATTGCGGAAAAACAAAGAAAAATATAAATGTAAGTCAACACAGAAATCTGCTGTGATCAAGATCGGCTTGGAAAAAATGTCAGCCAAAGGTTCAAGTAACTTTGAAAGAATTAGGTCTCTGGTCTCCATAGCTGACTCCATGACTTGGGGGGATGGGGGGGAGCGCAGTGATGCTGCTCCTTGTACCGCTGCCGTGGGCACGGTGGGGCAGGCCTCCCGATTGATTCACCTGTGGCGAGTGGTGGGAGCTCAAGATTGGTCGAGAGGGTCGGGTCCGGCGCCGGGTGGGCGAGGCTGGGCGCTCGTGGTCCTCTGGGCTCGGTGTGAGAGTCCGTGGTAAGAGTGGGGTGGTGTTCTGGCTTGGCTTGGGGGTGGTCCTTTGCCTGTGCTGGGGAGGTTAGCGGGGCGCTGCTCGGGGGGCCGGCGGCGGCTGGATGGGCTTCCCATCGCCTGGGGCTGGGATCCGGCCTTCCTGGCTGAGTGGGGCGGGACCCTCTTGGGGCCCCAGGCGCTCTGGGTGTCATCTGCTTGACTCATTTCTGCGGGAGGTCTGGGGGTGGAGTGGGTCTTGTCAGTCCTGTCTTGTGGGGGGGCATTCTACAAGGGGAGAGGGCACTATTGGTGGGGCAGGGGTTGATGGGTCGGGTCTCGCTGAAGTATCGATTCGGCCGGTTAGCTGCCTCGGTCCCGTCGGGGCGACCAGAGCTCTTCTAGGGCCGGGCGTTTGAGGTGGGGCCTGGAGGCACTCCCGGGCGCTTTCTGGCTCCTCTCCCTCTGGCTGTGGGGTGGGTGGGTGCTGGGCCTGGGGTCAATAAAAACGCCTCGAGGATGGGGCCCCTGGGCTGGGTGGGCTCAGCCCCCTTGCTGGGGGCAGAGACAGCTGTTTGACCACAGAGGGGACAGTCTGGTATCCCCAACACCCCTTCCTCATATAACCTCATAATAGGAGTATGAGGTGGGGGCCCAGCCTGCGAGGAGCCTTGGGGTTTGCTAGGCAGTGGCCCCACTCTGTGGACCGATATGGAGTTAGCCCCCTCTTTCAGTTTTATTTGCACCTTAGACATGTAGGGCCTTGGTAGGGGTGCTGGACATCACTGCCAGCAAGCAGCAGATGTCCTCTGACACCCTACCCACTTGAACAACCGCACCTTAGACATTTAGAGGCCCTTGGTGGGGAGGGTGAGACATCACTGTGAGTAATCAGGAGATGTCCCTTAATTCGCCAGCGATTTTAACTCGCCCCAGCAGTTTTACCTCCCCTCAATATATACATTACAGCATAAACACACACACATGCACACACACCTCTGAAAACACACATACTGCACTTTACACATTTTACCCAGGAAGGTGGGACCTGGGACCATCTGTCCTGCCTCTTCCTGGTGGGGGAGTGCGGGCCCCTTTGCAGCGGCGGCGTGTCCCCTGGAGTGCAGCTTCCTGGGCCAGCGGTGCTCTCCTCAGCGCTGCAGTGGGGGTTCACATTACATCTGAGCCGGGGTGTTGGTGTCCTGAGAGTGGAGTTCTGATCGCTGGCTCCTGAGCGTAGGCCCGCCAAATTTCCAACTGTGGCCGAAACCTGGTAGACCATATTTAACACCTTGTGGGCCCTCTTTTCCCGGGTTCCCCACTCCTGGGGCGAAGCGGCGGGCCTGCTGCTCCTCCCTGGACCAACCGTGGGCAGGCGGATAACTGCCTGGAGTGCAGGCGGGTCTCCCTTAGGGGTCCTGGCGCAAATACCTGGGGTTGGGGCGGGGATGCCCAGAACTCCTGGGTGGTGGTGAGGTGCTCGTCTGCAGAGACTGTGGCGTCCTTCTCCGGTGGGAGCCCCTCGTTGGAGTTCTCCCGGCGGCCCAGAGGGGCTGTTCTCCTGGTTGGGCTGGGGCGGCCCTCTCTTTCCCTCCGTGCCTCTGCTCTCTCTGGCTCTGGGGACGCTGCGTGATCCTGCTGGCCCTGGCCTGGGTAGCTGAGCTTAATCGCCCGGCTGATTATTCCCCCTGCGGTTCATCGGCGTTGGGGATTCCGGCTTCTGCTGCTGCGATGGGGAGTCTTAGGGTGGGGATGGCTGGGCGCTCCCTCCTTCTTTACACATTCCACCATCCATTTTAGAAGAGCAAGGCACTCCCTGAGCACGGGTGTTAGCTCACCTTTGCACTAACAGTTTGCATGACTGAATGACTGAAATATTTCACACTAGTTAGTTTTAAGGCATAAGTATGCGTGTGAACACTATCTGTTTTGTGTACATGTCGACAGATGGACATTTTTGCAGCTAGCAGGTGTGTTTGACACTTGGGTGTGTGTGTGGACAGGCTCCACCGCCCTTTTGTACTGCATTTGAGCCTTACCATGGTGATTAACAACCAGTAAACTTGTTGCTTTTGCTCTTCATGGTCTTATCCCTTCCCTCCTACTATCACCCTCCTTCCCCCTCTCTAACGTCCCTCTCTCTTCTTCCCCTCTTTCCTTTTCGTCCGGTCAACACCAGATCTTCCAAACATGTTTGAAATTATTAAGAGGTTGGCCTCAATTACAAAAGGAGTTTATTCAGACATACCTTTGGTTTGTCTGAAGATTAACTCTTTCCCCTCTTGTTAAAGTAAAATATGTCCAACACAAGAGGCCCTCCAGCTCTCATCTGTCTGCCCAGCTGTTGGACAGGACAAGTAAAAAAAAAAAAGAAAAAAAAAAAAAGAAGTTGTAAAATCACAGAGTTCTTTAGCCTGGAATCTCTGTGAGAAATTAAATGAGAAGGGAAATGTCTGAAATATGATGCTTACCTTCCTCACTGTACACTTCAGCTGTATCAAACAAATTAATTCCATTGTCATATGCAAGGGTCATCATTTCCTCTGCAACCTAAGCAGGAAAATCAGAAATTAGACACATAACTACTTTATAACCATGTGATGTTTTCACCTTTTATAGAAATTATTTCTGTCAATATCTCAGTGATACATGATACACACACGTGCACATATGTGTCTCTGCAACCTGTAATCCTGCGTTCACACTGCCCTCAAAGACGTGCGTTCAGTTGACCACTTTCAAAAGCAAAGTCTGTGTTAGTGCTTGGAAAAGTGATGGAGGCTACCATGTTTAAAACTCTTGCGTTCGTGCGTAGCCACGCAAGTTTCTACGACTGTTTTTGGGCTCTACGAATTTCAACACTTGTTCAATGGATGTGCGTTGAAGGTTAAACCAGGTGACCATTCAGGGACTCGGACTTGGGGGTGACGTTTGGATGGCGTCCCTTCTAATTCAAAAAGTGCCGGCCGTTTAAAGACTGACCGTGGAGGAAAAGTTAATAATTGCGGTCTTTCATTAATCGGAATAGAGCTGTGAAAGAAAAAGCCTGGAAAAGGATATGCGGGATTTGCAACGCTTCAACATTTTTCACCAAGCCTCTTCCAGCTGTAGGTGGCAGGCTTTTTGGGAAGGATGGTCAGTGTGAACATCGCCCATGCTAAGCCTTGCGTTTCAGGGCGTGTCACTGTGACACGCTTCCCTGAGCACAAATCCCCCATGCCGCTGTAGATGGCAGCATAAGACTGAGTGATCCTGCCCATCTAAAGAAGATTCTTTTATTTTGTTCTGTTTTATCTCCATGAGCATCATCAAGCGCTGCTTCATTTACAGTGAAGGTGTTTTTTTTTTGTCAATGTGTTTGTTTCTGCCGCCTCTAATCTAGCTGGTCCAAGAAAAATGTTCTGCTACCTGTTCTGTGATCTGACCTCCAAATGTAATCGAGTCCTGCAGAGGACAAATGAGAGACAAAAGTGTCGTGGCCAGGACAGGATGTTAGGAGGAAAGAAGACATTTGATGAAGGACAGAACCTCGCATGCTTTAAAGTCTGCTATGATGTTTTACCGCGACAGCTTTTCACTATTAAAACTTAAAGAGTTTTACGATATAAAAGCGCCAAAAGTTAGTCATTTCAAATTAAATTATTTTCCTGTAGTCAAATTATAACATAATATACTATTATGTTGCTCTATCCATCTTCAGGTCAGTGAATCCCTTTCAAGTCACAGAGATGCCAAAGTCTTAGCTACTGTCAATTGAAAGCAGGGTTCACCTAACCAGGAAGTCCAGTCTGTTGCGGGACCACACACACACACACACACACACACACACACACACACACACACACACACACACACACACACACACACACACTCCCACACACACACACACACACACACACACACACACACACACACTCCACACACACACACACACACACACACACACACACACACACACACACACACACACACACACACACACACACACACACACAGTTCCCCCTTAAGCCTGTTTTTGAACTGTGGGGAGAAAAACTAGTGTCAGAAAAAACCCACATGGAGAATCAGGAACATTTGAAGCTCCACACAAGAGTCCCAACCAGGATTTGAGCATAAGAGGGCTAGGTTCCAGTCCCCCAAGCTGATCCATTCTGCCTCTGGCCAGACTACTACTACGGTTGGAACAGAAGAAGGAACCAAAACATTCCACCATTCTGGATCAACTCACTTTGAACGAGTACAGAAGAAGACAGAGCCAGGTCAGAGGAAGAGCCAGCCAGTATTTGGTTGTTAAACCTGAGAACCATCATGCAAATCATTGTCACATAAAACCCAGTTCATGTTTTATGCTTTTGTGTTGGTAATGATGATCAACAGAAATGAACAGGACTGTAAAGGTATGTGTAAGCAAGAGCTACAGCAGAAGAGGATTGTTGTTTATCTTCACACATTTTGCGGTTTGTAGTTGCAATCACAATGTATCTGTCAAATCATAAACCCATACTTGCACCCCTGAGTCAAGACAGGACACCTCAGCCTAGTCTTCCCAGGTTTCTGTTGGCACAGAAATGATGGAGATTAAACGTGGAGAAAAACAACTATATTCTACTATCAGTAAATTAGCAGACCTGCATTAGCTTAAGCTGGGCATTTGATCACTGGACTCAGCAGTTTCATCCATGTTAATGTGCTGCAACACGTGCCAAGTCTGGAGGGCTCTCCTGCAATCTCTGCAGCTGTGTTTGTTTGGCTAAAGACATGAACTGTCTTTGTCACAAACCCTCAACCGTCCTGTGCTGCAGACCTTAAGATCTCCACCTTCATGATCCAATCACCATCCTCCTCTTTGCATTTCCCAGTTCTCTGTTTGGAGGAGATGGCATAGATCAGGGGGGCCCTGTCCCTCCCTGTCAACAAAAATGAAGTCCTGATCTTTCTTGTTTGTTTCTCCTGCTTTTGTCTGTCCTTTACTTTTGTCTCTTGGAGGCAGGTGTTACACACCCTCCAGTACAGTGGGTGGCAGTATAGCTCTTTTCATTGATTTACCAGTAAAAACACGTGGAAGGTTTGTGTTAGATTTTGACTCTTAAAGAAGGCGATCCCTGGAGAGAGCAAGTCTATGATTGGTCATCTTTCTGTCCAGTTAAAGCTCACTTTTTGGGAGTTTATGGTCTGATGAGGCTGACTTATGAGCCTGTAGGCTGATCATAACTGACCACATTTCTAGCGTCTAGACTCAGGGAGTCAAACTGATTCAGCTGACCTTCTACTGTGAACCTCCTCTTGACCCACCCCAGTCTGTAAGTGTATTTGTCTGTAGGAGGGTGACTCGCGTCTGCACCTCCTTACCTGCCACATGCCGGTGGTATAAAGACACTGTAATCCTTCAAGGCGTGGATTCATCTTGAGAAGTCCTCCAGGATTTTGAGCTGGGGCAGCACAGACCTCCTTAAGCCTTCAGATCTCCTGCACAACTGGCAAATGCGCTGGCCTCTCCTCGTGCTCCAGGGCTTGTTCCGGCAAGAAGCAGCTCAGGCCGCCATGAACGTTGTCGCTCATGGATAACAGGGACAGGATCCTGCCTCCAGACCCATCACTACTGATGCTACTGCTGCGAAAACTGCCGCTGCCGTCACGGCTCATAGGTGGAGCTGGAACAACTCCACTAGGCTTAGGCACCTGGAAATCCACCCACAAGTACAGACAAAAATCTAACTGAACGATCCTTAAATTAGAACCGCTGAAGGCTGTTGTCTGTGTTGTCTTGCAACAATGAATGAACTTTGAGTTCATTTGAGCTGCAGATGCTGTGAATTAGGTCTGCATGTTGTGAAGTGTGAACTGTGATCTGAGCTGACATTGAAAAGGTAGGTTGAACTTTTTCTAGTCTAAAAAGGAAACTTCTGCAGTTCTACTTAACAAAAATGTTCTCTGTTGTTTCAGAAAATCTTTGAGCAGCAGAGGAAAATGTTTCCTGTTACTTTCATCCTCCACAGAGGACAGAGCATTTACTTTGTTTCAAAGTAAAAGCACCTTCAGTGCTTTGAGTTTAGAGTGAAAGTAAATTGTGATTACATCAGCTGTCAGTTATGTAATAGCATTACATTTGCTTCCTTGCCTTTTAACGTTTCCTCATGAGAACAATACTTCCCCATTGGTTGATAAAGCTTTTAATGCTGCAGCTTTCTCATGAATGATGAATATTGTGGGCACATTAAAGTTTTAGGGTTCAGAGTTAAAACTGAGTGAAGCAGAAAGCTAACAGTTCAGATCTAAGGCATATATTTTTTGGCTTTGGCAAGCGGACTTCTTTACTTCTTGTAGTGTGAAGTAAACTTTGCCCAATTTGTTACTAATTAATCTTAAATTAAATGATTTAAATGAATAATTAGAAAAAGCCTTGACAACTGTTTTAAAACATAGTTTGGTGTGTTATTGGAAGTGAAATACATCCCCTTAAAACTTTATCTTTAATCTTCATGCATTATTCTGATATTCTTCGATAAAGAAAATTTAAAAGATGCGGTTTCATAGCTGCTTCAGATGCAGACAAAAAAAGATGCAGTTCTGGTGTGGCTACAGCCACACTGAATGGGAGGAATGATGAGAAACGTGAGTCAAACCGGATCTGGGGAAGACTGGCTACAGCTTCTCTTTATGGACTGGACTGTGGTTTCCAGTTCTGAGTCAGACATCTTATTGGTCTTTGTCTGTAGAAAATTAAACCTTCTTTTGAAGTCTAGACAAAGAATGGCATGGGGGTGGGAGTGGGGGGCTGAGCCAGAGCTTCAGTGTTACTGCTAAAGGCTCCGAATGCTGGGGCTCATTTTAGGATCCATATGACAGACTTTAAGCCCCTCCCACCAACCTTCATATTTAGGGATAGAGGGAGGGGTGCAGAGAAAGGCCATGGCTATTTTAGCAAGGCTGTGGTTAAAGATTGACACGTCTCCCATCACTAATTCCTCCACCTGACCTTTTCAAACTAGATAAATACTTTCACAAAGTTAAATTTGTTGCACAAGTATTATCCGTCAGTAAAAAAGTTTCGTATTTCTAATAAGAGTTTTAAGTGTCTGTAAAAACATTTTGTACTTGTTGAAAAAAATTGTCAGTCTACAAAGAAGTTTCTTTTACATGTAACAAGAGATTTGTGTGACTGTTAAAGGATTTGGTATCTGTGGAAAGTAAAGTGTTCATCTGCATATAGATTCTGCAATTGTCCACAAAAATTGTCCAATTGCAAAAGTTTTGTGTTTGTAATTAATAACGTGTGTGTCTGTAAAACTGTTTCATAACTAGTCCTGCCGCAAAAATGCTGTTGTATGCTGGCGGGGCTCACTGGGGATACCCCTCTCTGGGTACTCGTCGGCACCGCCCTCCTCCCCCGGCTTTTTACTTGCCTGTGGGACACTCCTGGTTCATCTAGGGCCTTGTGGAGGTCTGGTGGAGAGAGCACGATGCTGCATATCAAGTGCTCACCTTCATGCCCCCCCACAATTCACTCTCCTTTAAGAACACACACACCATGCTAGCAGCACACACACAACAAATACACCACATAGGACCCGGAGTGGGGAGGCTCTGCGGCTTGGCAGTGGTGGGGCCCCCCACACTGGAGACCTCCTCTTTTACCTGCAACACACACACAGCACTCACACCTCGCATGGGTGGAGTGAGGGAGGCGGCGATCTTCACTCGCCTGGTCTTCTCGGGCGGCGGGCTTATGGGAATCCTGTCGACGCGAGGTCGGGCGCTGGGGAGTCTGCCGGCTGGGGTACTGCGTGTGGCCGGGAGTGGGGAGGGTAACCAGATGATTGTGAGTATGTGTGCGTGAGTGCATGGGTAGGGCGGACCCTGAGGGCTGGCTGGCCCCAGGACCCTCTGGGACTTTCCTCCCCCCATCACGAGAGGGAGGGGCGCAGGGAGGTTGGGAAGGGGGCTCAGATATTATGGCGGGGTTGTAGTGTGTGAGTTGCAGGGGGGTGGCTGTGGGTGCGTGGCGATCCCTGGGTTGCAGGTCGCGTGCCTGGGCTGGCTTGCGGAGCAGGCGCCCGGTCGGGTGTGGGCGGCTCATGGAGTTCAGGGGCCCTGGCCGTCCACAGCCCTTGTCTCGGTGTCCGGTGCCCGGTGGCCCCCCATGGCTGCACTGCCGTGCAACTAAGCGGCGCTCCATCTTGTAGCCTGGGGGCCGGACACTGGGTCAACGTGCCTCTGGGGCACTGGGAGGAGCCGGGGGCCCTCTCTGTGCCTGGCCGGTGGGGTGGGCGGTCCCCTCCTCCTCTCCTCCCGGGCTGCCTGGGTGCGGATGCTCGGGGGGCTCCTGGCCTGGGGGGCTCTCCTCCCTTCTCCTGGTCTGGCTGGTCTGGCTGGGTAGGATCTGGTTCCCCTTATGAACACACGGTTCACGTCGGCAGCATGCATGTATCCCCACCCACACGTGCACGTGCACACTGCCACACTGCTCCCTGTCTGCTTCATCCCTCCTCCTTACCCACAGTGTATTGATGGACAGATATTTTTCCCTCATCTTAGTGTCAGATTTTCATCTTTGATGTAACATTTTTCTTTCCGGCAGATCTGGTAGAATTGTAACAGCTTAAAATAATAACTTATCCAAATCAGTGCTTGTATCCCCCACCTTTTCACCTCTTCCTTTTACTCTCTTCCACCCCCCCCTCCCCTCACATTCTCCCCTCTCCCTCCCCACACACACTAAATGTAACAAATAAATAAAAACTAATACAACAAAAAGGGGTTTATACAAAGCTACACTCTAGTTTCTCGAAGCTACATAACCTCTTTTTGTGATAGTAAAACCTGTCCAACACAAAAAGCCTTCAGCTCTAATCTGTTTGCTAAGCTGTTGGACAGAACAAGTTGAAGAAGAGAAAAAGAAAAGAAAAAAAAAAATGCTGTTGCACCGTGTGTGAAACGTCACATGCACATACAAGCATGTGCATTGATCTACAATCAAGTAAAATCTTTTGCTTCTTAATGAATCAACCAATCAACAGCCTTTCACTGTCACCCAATCGGTGAGCTGCTTGGACCAGCCCATTCCATGTCTATCTATAAACAGGAGAACAAACAAAACAGAACAAAATATTTCTTCAAAAGGTTTAAGATATCTCAGAATTTCCTGACATTAATAATGGTTGGCTGGGTGTAGGACTGGCAAAGTTCAATTCACAGGGGGCACAAGGGGTTTCATCCATCATGTTTCCTTGGGCAAGGCCAGTGATGCTTTCACCTAACTAAAAACAGGGTTGTCAGGAAGAACACCCACCATACAACTCTGTGAAAATCAGTGAAAGCTGATTCACTGTGGCTAACTCTTATGGCTTGTGAGAAAGGTGACCAACAACTGTTTTAATGAAATACATCACAAACCATATTTCTGTTTTTTTTCCACCATTTCATCTGGTCTCCTTTGTGTGGAATTTATTTTTTCCGACATGGATATCGTCCATCTGATGGTCCAAGCAGTGCACAGGTGTGTTTTCTCCTGATGGACAATGTCACAAGATGAATCTAATGTCTTAGTCACATGCACCCATGTGGGGGCTGTGGGGTTTTGGGATGTACGAGCCCATAGAGGGTGTGGTCTTCACTGGTGTCCATGGATTACATGAAATCTTTCCACCTTTATCCACCTTTGTCATGGTAGGGAGAACACGTCAATGGAAGGGGGGGGGGTCATCAGGACCCCACAAGATAGCACAAGGGTTATGGGACATCATGAAAATGGAACGCACCCTTGTTGTGAGTGTGGTAAGTGTATAGTGAAGTATTTTTAAGGATAATGTAAGTGAAAAGCTATTATGATGATGCTGTTGTATGGTGCTGTAAAGCCACACTTTCGTCTTTAACCCTTGTGCTATCTTAGATGACCCCCCCCCCCTTGCATTGACGTGTTCTCCCTACCATGACAAAGGTGGATAAAGGTGGAAAGATTTCATGTAATCCATGGACACCAGTGAAGATCACAAATCATTGAAGAAAAAAGCTTCAGAACACTGTCTAGTGCACATGTGTCAAACTCGAGGCCCGCGGGCCAGATGTGGCCCGCCATGTCATTTTATGTGGCCCGCGAGTAGGGCTGTGATGATGACCTCATCACCGCACTTTTTTTTTTTGTTGAAAGTTCAGCATATGGTGCGTGATTGAACTATAATAAACACATTAAACACGTTCATCTTTGATGATAATTGACTTTTTCTGCTAGTCCTGTGTTCAGACTTTCCTTCTTTCTTTCAGACTGTTCTCTCCTTCTCTCCCACCGCGCCTGTCACTCTCTCTCCTCGGCGCGCTCTCGCTGCCTCTGCTGCACGCACGCGGCTCCTTTTACACACACGGGCGCGCGCTTTCAGAAGCACACATCCTCATTCTACATACAACAGAAGTTTCCGTCTCGTGAAGAAAAACAACAAATTAACTGCGTTCTAATTATTAATTTCCTCACCTTTGCACTAACAAATTGCGTGATTGAATGAAATATCTCACACTAGTTGGCTTGTAGGCATAAGTATGCATGTGTGAACATTATTTGTTTTGTGTACATGTTGACATGTGGACATTTTTGCAGCTAGCAGGTGTGTTTATAACATTTGAGTGTGTGTGGACAGGCCCCGTATTACTGTTCTCCTTCACTCTGTAACACCAAACATGAGAGGCACTGTTAGATTTCCATGAATATCACTACATGTTTTGTTTGGGAACTATTTTGTGCAGCTTAACGTGACGTGTCTGTATAAACAAAGGCGGAGCCTCCTGCCCCGCCTTCTTCATGGGTGTCAGGCTTCATGGCTACCAGAAAGGTGACAAAGTGTCTGCAGTCTGTTTATTACAGGGCAATACATAATATTCTGAGAAGATGTCTGTACCAGAGAGCACAGGTGAAGCCTCACGTAAAGTTAGAGAGCGGTCCACTGCAGAAGAATCAACACACACCCCCAACACACGTGTGCGCACCTTCCTACTATTCCTACACACGACGCAGCGCGCTCACACACATTCACATTCAATCTACAACACCTATATAGTTAGTTCATTAGTTAGATAGGTAGTAGTTAGTTGTTACTGTTATTTGTTAATAAAGAAAAGTACGTTGTAATTGTATTTATTTCTGATGCGGCCGCCGGGGGATTTTGTGTTTTTTTTTTTTTTTTGGGGGGGGGGGGGGGGGTCTGCGGTTAACCGCGACACCGCGCCCCCTGGTGGTTCATCACCGCGGTGATAAAAAATCCGACACGTCACAGCTCTACCCACGAGAGCATAAACGTTTTAATTTCTTAAAATAAAAATATTGTGTATTTATTCATATCTAGGGAGAATTGGACTTGAAATATCCGATTGGACAACTATACATTAGGACTTAAACACTGTCCATATGACTTAACCTGACAGAATCAGATGTAAAAGGATTTATGCTAAAGTAACAAGCAAACATACCGTATGTTTCTATACAATTGTAAATGAGTTATTTAACATTAAGGAGTAGTTACGTTTATTTTTCATTACATTTAGTTACATATATCAGTTATATCTGGCCCTTTGAGGACAGCCGCTATGCTGATGTGGCCCTCAGTGAAAATGAGTTCGCCCCCCTGGTCTAGTGGGTCTAGATGACCCAACTCCGTATTTTAAAATGCCTAGGATAGCACAAGGGTTAATTAAGTGCGCTCACTGGTTAACTGATCGTGTGCAAATGCCACATGCATGGGGTGTGCACGTGATGCGTAAGTGCCCGTAGGGTGTCCACACATTCTCAGTTCCTCATTTCTAACAGCCAGGCTGCAGGAGAGAAGCACACATATATCACGTAAACAGTACTATCAGGCTCCCTCATGCAGCGCGCAGGGTCTGAGTCACGTTGAATAAAATGAAGAATCTGTAGGACAAGCCTGCGCCTCACCTACTTCACCTACACTGACCCTTACATGTTGTATAAGTGTTCACCACGACCTGGGTTAACCCTAACCCATCCGCAACATGAATGCAGGAAAAATGTTTTTGAACATTTTTTCTCTCATCTAACGGTCAAAGATCTCATTATTTCGTGCATGCTGCCTGTGTTACACCCCCCCCCCCTACGTGTTTGCCCATTTTTCTCCCACCGACAGCCACCAGTAAGGGCAGCAGTGACCAAGACATTAGGAAACATGTTTAACATGGACATGTGCAGTATACTTGTACCTGCTTTACTGCATCACATCTCTATAGTTTCATGGATTGAAAGGACTTAATGAATTCTCCTCCTTTGACCTCTGCTTTTCCATGTTTAGATTTTCAAAAACAGTTGTTTTAATGGAGATGAGAGTTGGATTGATTCCTCCACTAAAATGGGATGAAGGCCAGCCAGTGTAGTGACTTCAGCTGTCAGGCTGCCCACCTGATCAGTGTACGCAGCTGCAACACGCAGATTTGTCACTTTATCAACACAGTTAATCAGCCAGTCTGTCATCTGTCAGAGGAGACTCCATGAGGACAGAGGCTGAGCTGCACAGACGCTCAGTTCCAAACTGATCTGTTTTTCTGACTTTTCAGGTTCAAATGTTAATTTACTGACCCCTGAAGGTGTTTGGAAAAAAACGGCTGTTTTTCTTTCCTTTAACTTTGCCTACCACACATTTAGATTTTAAAAATTAAACTTGTGATCTCGTGCTGCAAATTATTCAGGAACAGTCTTTCTTCTCCTCCTGAGGTCTGAGAGAAACCCCCCATGCTCAATAAAGTAGGTCCCTCCTTCCTGATGGTGAGAATTATCATCTTCAAAAAGCACTTGTGAGAGGAAGTGCATCAAGCACTTGTGATTTTCGGTACTCACCCGAGTGTTCGGCGTCCGGCCGATGTAAGGGTTCTGGACCATGCTGCTCATGGTGGAGCTTCCTGGCGGTAAAACTCTGCTTTGACTCAGTCTTTGGCTGCAATGAATGAGCAGGATGTATGAAGACAACTGTCTGCTCCTGTTTTTGGTCACATGGCACTAAGAAAGCTCCCCTCGCTCTGCACAGGGCAAAAATACACTGAGAGATGAATTATTTAGCTGCACTGAGTGGCATTTGCAGAAGAAGCTTGCCTTTTGTAACAACCCTAAACATGCCAACAGTCCTTCTGCTGATTCATCTGCTCAGCTCTGCATCAGCTCTGATGATGACCATCGCAGTCTGGTGTTTGTCTCCTGTGATCCTGAACCCTCCAGAACATTCAGCTTCCTCTCACTGCTTTTTACATTTGTTCCATGAAACCAGATTTTTTTCTTTTTTTTCAAACCCAAAATGAAAGTAAACACAAGAGTTACAAATAAATAGACAAATAAAACAAACAGTGTGCTTAAAAAGGAGTGGGCAGAAGAGAAAATCTTGTATGTTCCCACCCCCATTTTACAACACCTTATATTGTACATAAATCCGTTTACAGTTATTCATTCAAAACCTGCCATCAACCCTCTGTATAACACATTTGCTCATTCCCTCTGTTCATTTCAACCATCTAGAGTTCCTGCCGTGGCCTCCTGTAGGTTTTTTTTTAAATGCATGTAAACGTTTGGTTTGTTTTACACCTTCATCCAGTCCGTTCCATAAATCCACAAATGAAAAAGCACATTTTCTGTTTTGTAGTGTGAACGCTGTCTTTTTTGAAGTTCAGCTGATTTCTTAAATCCTGGACCCCCCCCACACCCCGCCTTAGTTATTTCTGGCTTTGTTTTAAGTTTCACTAGTTCCCATTATTTCAATAAACCCGACTTTCAAAACAGTGCATTTGTATGTGTCCCATAATCCACAACATGAACTATTCCAATATCTTTTTTCTGTAACATGTACTAATTAGTCGTAAATAAGGAAGTATTATCAATGAATATATTAGTAGGCGAGCTTTTTGAGTGTATGACGTGTTTTTCCCAACACCGCAATGCTTTTAGCAAGTTTAGCTCTGACCTGCTAGATTTGTGGCTTCCAGCTTATTTTGTGGTCCAAAATTATTCCCACGAACTCTATTTCACTTTTTCCACCACATGAGGAAGAAGTTTTACTTCTAATTTTTTTAGAGCTTTTTATTTATTAATCATTTTTCTAAATTTCAGCCTAAAGTCTGTTGTGAACAGTGTTAAATGGCTTTCATTTCAACCATTTTTTCATTTTTTCAGTCGCTAAAACAAGAGCAACATGTTTTTTCATTCTTTGGGGAAGTTCTGCACTGTTTTGCACCTTTATGAATCCAGTCAGCCTGATATGTTTAGTCCACATTTATGATGAGAATGAATCAATCAGAGAATTAATTAAGAATAAATCAAAGTAACTTGCTAAAAATATATATTTTATGTTATTTTTTTCAACTGATAGAAGTTCCGCCCCCTTATGAAAAAACAAGAAACAAATCTTTGAAAAAATGTTTACTCCTATAGTGGAAACACACAAATAAAGCTTTTATAATGCAGATGATAAAAATCCCATTGATCTTTTGGCCAATTCCTTTATCTGGTTTCAGTGTTGAGGAAAAGATTTAGCAGAAATATGCTGAGCAGCATAAGCTGACAGCTCAGTGCCGTCTATTGTCAAAATGTAATACGTGTAATAATACATTTACACCCAGAAAGTGCTCTCTTCCATTTCTGAGATTAAGTCACCACCCTAGTACTAACTATGATAATCCCTTCACATCAAATCTGCTGCTGCAGAGGCCGTGATTGTCGTGAAGGCCTATGATCTTTTAATTCAATTGGAGCCCCCCTCTTCCGAGCTGCTGATGGTAGACACACCAACAAGGGACTACAATGAAGGGAGGAGTCCCAGCATCAGGCGCACAAAGCCGTGTAATCCCGAGCCGCAGCGTTGATGAAATCCCGTTGTAATTGCCCTCCTTTCTCAAAGGCAGGTGGCCCTGTTCATCGCTCATGCATGCCGACTGCAGACAGACGCAGTCCCCGTCCTCCGTGATGAGGAAGAGTTTCCTTTCACTTGTGTCGGAATGTGAAATTAAGCCAAAGAAAGAGAGATGGCATTAGTTTTTTTATGCTTTCCATGTTTTTCATCTAAATTTGATGCTGACTTAAAAACAGCAATTCTGATCATTACAAACTGGGGGGGGGGGGGGTGACTATAGTTTGCTCCGCCCACCTCTGCAACTTCTTGAAAATGGTGGGCAGGGTAGGGGGGAGCTTTGCCTCTCACCTCCCCAAATAATGCTTATAAAATGAGGTTTAATAAATTAAAACATGCTGTTTAAAAAGCCAAACTCTTCCCACAGTTGACATAAACAGAACACAATACACATACATATTTGATATGTTTTTACATTACATTGTGCATATGTTTATTTTAGGCCTAAACGTAGAATTGAATGAGAAATTGAAACCATCTCTAGTGGTCTTTTGGGGAAGTCCAACATGTTTACTTCAAGTTCAAGAACAAAGCGTTGGGCATAGTTCGATAAGTATTTGAATGTAATATTACTTGCTGTGAGTCAAAAGTGTCCTATCCCACTCCCAGACCAAAGTTAAAAAAAGAATCCTGTCCCGTTTTGCTCCTGGTAACCTGACTCCCACTCCCATCCCTCTCCTTTTCAAAATTATGCCACTTCTGTCCTGCTGCCTTAGATTTTTGTCATAATGTAAAAAATGAACTGTAATAATAATGTGAGATTTTGGGGTTCTGCAAGGCAAGTTACAATGAAATTTTTAATTACAAGCTGCATTTGACTTTGCATCCCCATCACACTCAACTCTCATGTCTGTTTTTATTCCATCTGACTTCCCTAGCAGCTCTCTGAACTTAGCAGAAGAGTCTTCCATCCTGACTCTTCGCTGAATGTCCTTTTTTTCTGACAGTGAACTCGCCGGGGGTTGTAATTCTCTCCATCCCTGCCATTGATATTTGATCACAGCACTTTAGATTTGGGGGAGAAACCGTGACTAGAAACACTGATGGCTTCAGGGTAATGTAGTTATATGTTCAATTGTGTTACAGTCATTTTAGGCATATTATCAGAAAACTACAAAAAATAGGGCCAACATCAGTCACCTCCTCTACATGGATGACATCAAGCTATATGCTAAGAGCGAGCGTGACATTGACTCCCTGATCCACACCACCAGGATCTACAGTACTGACATTGGGATGTCATTCAGGCTCGAGAAATGCAGCCGTATGGGGACAAAGAGAGGCAAGATAGTCAACACAGGAGGGGTCTTATTCCCAGAAGGAACAATAGCAGACATCGAGGACAGTTACAAGTACCTTGGAATTCCACAGGCAAATGGCAACCTGGAGCAGGCAACAAGGAAAGCTGCAACAGCTAAATACCTCCAAGGAGTGAGGCAAGTCCTGAGAAGCCAGCTCAATGGCAAGAATAAGACCCGGGCAATAAACAGCTACGCACTGCCAGTTATCAGATACCCTGCAGGAATAATAAGATGGCCAAAGGAAGAGATACAGACCACGGATGTTAAGACACGAAAGCTCCTCACCAAGCATGGAGGGTTCCATCCCAAATCCAGCACCCTGAGACTGTATGCTAGCCGCAAGGAAGGAGGCCGAGGACTAGTGAGCGTAGAAGCCACTATCCAGGATGAAACATCCAAGATGCATGAGTACATCAAGCTCAAGGCCCCAACTGACAGTGTGCTCAGCGAATGTCTCAGGCAATGGAGAGCAGAGGATACAGGGCTGGAGGACAGATCCTCATGGGAGGACAAACCCCTGCGTGGGATGTACCACCGGACCATAACTGAAGTGGCTGATATCCAGAAGTCCTATCAATGGTTAGAAAGGGCTGGCCTACAGGACAGCACTGAAGCGCTCATCCTGGCAGCTCAGGAACAAGCCCTGAGCACCAGAGCCATAGAGGCTCAGATCTACCACACCAGACAAGACCCAAGGTGTAGATCTACCACACCAGACAAGACCCAAGGTGTAGATCTACCACACCAGACAACACCCAAGGTGTAGGCTGTGCAAAGAGGCGCCTGAAACAATCCAGCACATAACTGCAGGATGTAAGATGCTGGCAGGTAAAGCATACATGGAACGCCACAATCAAGTGGCTGGAATAATATACAGGAACATGTGTGCAGAATATGGACTGGAAACCCCAAGGTCAAAATGGGAAACACCTCCGAAGGTGGTAGAAAATGAAAGGGCAAAGAACCAACCAGAGATTGTAGTGGTGGATAAAGAAGACAGGAAAGCCGTTGTGGTTGATGTGGCAGTGCCAAGCGATGGGAACATCAGGAAGAAGGAACATGAGAAACTGGAGAAATACCAGGGACTCAGAGAAGAACTGGAGAAAGCCTGGAAAGTGAAGGTGACAGTGGTGCCTGTGGTAATTGGAGCACTCGGGGCAGTAACTCCCAAGCTGGAGGAGTGGCTACAACAGATACCTGGAAAGACCTCCGACCTCTCAGTCCAGAAAAGCGCAGTGCTAGGAACAGCTAAGATACTGCAGGACCCTCAAGCTCCCAGGCCTCTGGTAGAGGACCCCAGCTTGGAGGAGAAACCACCCACGGAGGGTGAGAGTTTTTTCTTCTTCATATATGTATGTGTGTATATATATATATATATATATATATATATATATGCGCCATCCAACAGACTGGCGACCTGTTCACGGTATACCCTGGCTTCCCCCAGCAGTATCTGGAATAGGCTCCAGCAACCCCTTGATCCTGACAGGGTTTAGTTGGTTCAGAAGATGGATGGATGGACTTTGTGATGAAGAGAGCTTCTCAAACTGGTGACCTGTCCCTCTTCCGCCTGATAGTAGCTGGGGTAGTTATCAGGTTGCCCCTGACTACCAAAGTGATTAAGCAGGTGTGTCTGGCTTTGTTGGATTAGCTGACTGCTGATGTTCAAAGGATCACAAGGTTGCCTGCCCATGTGTTGAAGCGTCTTTGGGCAAGGCACTGAACCCCACATTGTTCCTGGTGGTTAAAGGTCGGCGCCAGTGTTTGGCAGCAGAGCCACCATCAGTGTGTGAATGTGTGTGTTCATGGGTTAATGGGACTGAGACTGTAAGGCACTTTGGGCCTTTAAGGTAGATAGTAAAGTGCTATGTAAGAAAATGCAATTTACAGTTTAAAAAATGGAGTTTCTCACAATACTAACATGGTTGTAGCTTTGAGTGGAGATTGTCTAAATCGTTTTAATTTAACAAGGAATAATCCAAATGTGCAGCTAAAGCAGCTTTAAGTGGAAAAGAACATGAAAAGTAAGATAACGCTTAATGAGATGTATACTTATGATTTTAAAAAGGACACAAAAGCATCTTTATGATACTTTATAAAGGCTTGAGGCAAAAACATCATTTAGACATGAAAGATCTGATTGAAAAATCTGAATGATAAAGATAAGTGTTCATTAATCATTAAAATTGCAAAGCTTAATTAAATAAATCCAAACCTAAATTTCTGCGCTCAGTGGATTTTACAAAGCTTAGTTTAGAAAAGGTCTTGTCTCAAATCCGTTTTTTTACCAGAGGTTTGTTAAAACATTGAAACTCTTGTCACATTTTCAGAGTTAAAACCCTTTTCTCATCCAAATCAGGTCAGAATAAAGGCTGATCAGCCTGATGGAGGTGTGCCTCCCTGGATGGACTTTTCATGGTTAATGCATGCAGATTAATCTTATTTGAACTGACGTGTTTCCTTTAGATCTGAAGCTCCTTATCATTTACCTCAGAGTAATAAAGACATTTTTAAAAAGTTTTATTTGAAAAACCACATCAGTGTTTTATTGTTCAATGCACAAACTCCTCACTAGACTAACACAACACAAACCGTAGCATCACGCACACACACATTTGCATAACCTCAAGCGTCTTCCCGGGAACTGACTTAGAACAGAACAAGTGGCTGACCGTTAGACCCCTGTGTCACCCAAAGAGAAGGAGGAAAACTGCGGGAACTGCTCGTGTCACGTTGTTTTCTGCCTCCAGGTCCAGAACACAAACAGAGGCCTGCTTTGTGACCAATGCCTGACCCCCCCACAACAGAAGTGGACCCCAGTCCAGAGTCTGGCTGGTTTCCTGCTGTGATCCAGCTGCTGAGCTCAGTCATCAAACTAGATTGGTTATACTGCGCTGAGGCGGCTGCTTTACTGTGCTGCATCATCATGTGTTTGGTGCTGTCAGAGGCGGCTCCTGGAGACATCAGGGCTGCACGGAAGGATCACTCTGATGATTCTTCACCATGCACTGGGACAAACCAAAGTGCTGTAGATGACCAGCACCTACGTTTGTCAGACAAGGAAGCTTCGGGTGAAGTTAACATTTCTAAGTAAAGAAAAAGTCCATTAGGTGTGGACATCTTGAGATCGATGGCCTGGCGGGTCGGTGCAGGGAGATGCACACACAGCGTTGACGTCAGGGAGGCGCTGGATTTCATCTGTGCAGTCTTCACACTCAGTCACTGACACAATCATCCACACACACACTTATGTCTTCAGGGTTCCCTCACCTTGTTTGGAGGGCAGTCACTCTTAAAGCGGCTTCAATAGGAAACTCAAAAGAAGAACTTCTGTGAAATCCCCATAAGCTCCTCCCATCACAGTGCGCTGAGCACTGGGAAAAATTGGCACGGAGACAGAGATGATTGTAGGTGAGTGAAAGCAGCCTGGATCAGGGCGTCCAAGCCCACCACAGCGCCCCCCACCCCCACCCCCCAACACACACACACCAATATCCCTGTTCTAGACCTGTTTGAGCAAACATCTTCCCCAAGTTTGCTCCACCGGGATCAGTTACTCAGATTCCTGTCTGTCAATCACTCAAGTCCTCTGAGGAGGGGCGGGCCTAGATGTGCCCACCCCCTCTGATTTAAAGCTACAGCCAGAAGAAAGTTTGAGGACCACAGATGCCATAACAACACACGCAGCTTCCTCTATGATCAGAGCAGCCAGACGTGCCATGAACCTGCACAAACACACACATACATGTACTCGTGCACACTCACAGACACACTCACACACATGCGTGCACACTGCTCTGTAAGAGCTCCACTGCAGTGTCCTGGTGTCCCGATAAGGTGCCAGAGTCCCCACAGTTTTAGTAGGCCTGCCCCGGTTCAATGTGCAGCAGTCCCAGCACAGCTGAGGGGTCTGCCAGCTTCATCCTGCGGGGGCTGGACAGGCTCACGTTCTTGGCCAAATAATCCACAGCAGCTGAGAGAACACAGAAAGACAATAATTAGTGTGATATTCAATGCAGATTTGCATTTTTTACCAATATTGAAACTTTAAAAGTTCAACCGCCATCTTCCTCAAAAAGCTCATAATTCTGTATTATAAACAGAACTCCTCTCTCTCAGTCTGCAGGATTCCTGGTTCTTTCACCACCCATCCATCCATCCATCCATCCATCCATCCATCCATCCATCCATCCATCCATCCATCCATTCATACAATCAAGTATATGGAATTTTTCTTTGGCAGCTCTCAAGTCAGGGTGAATTACAGAAGGACAACAAAACAACAAAAACTAACAAGGATCATTAATAAAAATGATGAACAAAATCTTAGAAAAGAGGAGTAAAAAATAGGAATGACATGCAGAGAGACATAATGCTGTCATAACCACACGTCACTGTTCCAGATTTTCTAGTTGTTTCTAGTAGTTTCTCTGTTGTTTCTTCACACTCTTTAAAAGTCAATAGTTTTATTGTTTATTAAATTTGGACAGAGAGTTGGACAAAACTGGAGTGAACTGGATTACAGTGGGCGGCACACATTAAGATCTGGTTTCTGTCACTGACTCTGTAAATGAACGGATGTTCAGGCACAATAATGTAGTTTGACTTTGTGCATTTAAGCGTGGGGCGGTCTGTGGCCTAAACGGTGCAACTGTCTGATGAAATGTTTATTCTGTGAAATCTGAACTGAGCTGTTGTCTTTGTGTCCATCTGTGAGCCAGCATGGATTCGGATGCCCTGCATGCACCTTTGTCCGTCTTTTCAGAGAGGAAAGGTCCTGTTTTTCCTGCTGCAAAGCAGCCGTCTGTTTGTGTGACGGCGGAGCTGAACCCCTACTGCAGACAGAATTAGCTCCTCACTTCCAACACTTGACTCCTCTGTTGTTGTGAAGCAGAGGCTGCTGACAGATGAAAGGATCTACCTTTAGAAGAAGTGGCATGTGTAAGTGCGCTCGTGTTTGTGCACGTGGGCTGGCATGTGTAATCAGGCTCTATCTCAGAGGCAGACGTCTTTCACTTTGACTGCTTACTGCGGATTTAAGGTTAAACCTGGCTGACAGGAAAAACAGCTTCCTTCAAAGGGCCACACTAAGCTCTGCTCACATGCACACGCATGCACACCCCCCTCCCCCAGCTGTCGGGGTAACTGGCATCTTGGCAGACAGACCTGCCCACCCAAAGATGCTCTTATTTATTTTTCAGCCCAGACATGATCGCTGCTCTCCGTGCACACACACTGTTCATGACACCAATGTCAGTCACACTGTCAGCTGTTATCTGCAGCTCAGCAAGTGCATTGGGGGCCGGGGGGGGGGGGGGCTATAACCAGCGCCCGTGAGCGCCCCCGTCAGATGCATTGCGAGCACAGCACTGAGCGACAGGAGATCCGCAGGTGACCAGAACAAGTGAGGAACGGCCTGACTGACCTGACTGAGGGCGGATAGAAAAACAAGGTGTGCATCTGTGTCTGACTGAGCTGCAGAAGCTCACCACACCCACACGACTCCCTCTTCACCTGTTGGAGTTGGAGAGGATGACTCTTCCTCTTCATCAGCCTGAGCTGGACTCGTGCTGCATTTGTGGTGCATTATATGACAGACATGAGCCTCAAAAGAAGCATTTTCCTGTCAGCAGCTGATTTCCAGAGTAAAACCCATCTGTGGTCCTCAAACTTGGAGAGTAGACTACCCTCTGGTAAAGGCTGTGGGGGTGGGGGGTTACCCCCAGATTCATCACTACCTGTTTGGAGATCTGAGTGTGCCCCACACTCACCAGTCTGGATAAGGCTGATATACCACAGGCAGCATACATCTCTGTGATGTCTGTGGGGATTGTTAGATGAGCATAAGCCCCCCATACACACCCACACACACACAAAAACACACAACACACACTTACTGTCATTGTCTTTTAAACTAGGAAACGGATCTCATCTGAACAGTTTGGGCTCTGAGCACACTGAGAAGCTGAACATTGGTGTGTTTTCAGGCAGCTGGGACTCACTCTGGCTGTACTGGTAGCTGGCCACAGCGGGGTCCATGCTGTAGCTGCTGCTGCTGTACGTGGGGGGGCAGTAGGGCTGGGTGTCTCCCGTCCTGACAGCGGCGTCGGCTGAGGTGTGACTGCAGCCGGCTGAGGTACTGCTGGACGAGGAGGAGTCCAGCGCACCGTGGAGCGGCGAGGAGGAGAAGTCCTGCTGCGGTTGAGAGGAGACTGCGTTGGGGGTCAGAAGGCTCATGACCTGCAAACACATGGAAGAGATGAAGCAGCTGCTGCCAGCTGTTACCCACCAGCTGAGAAGAATCCTATCATCACTGCAGCAGGGACTCCAGTCCTCCATTATGACCATCATGTTATATTACAACACATTTCTGATGCCATCCATCCATCCTTCCATCCATCCATCCATCCATCCATCCATCCATCCATCCATCCATCCATCCATCCATCCATCTCTCCTTCCATCCATCCATCCATCCATCCTTCCATCCATCCTTCCGATTTTCTTAACCCTCTGTATCCCTTGTGTGTCCCGGCTGCTCTACACCTTGGACAGGTCGCCAGTCTGTCACAGAGCCACACAATCAGTCCCACACACATGCACACACACACACACGGAAGGCAGAGTGCTCTGAGAAAACCTGCACATGTATGAGAGTACATACAAACTCCACATAGAAAGGTCATGTCATCTAAGATAGCACAAGGGTTAAAAGAAAAAGTTCCATTAGCTGTCACACACCAAGGTGTGTGAAACATGCTCTCTGCATTTGACCCCTCCCCCAGGGAAGCAGTGAGCTGCAGGCACAGCCGTGCTTGGGAACCATTTGGTGGCTTAGCCCCCCCCAATCCAACCCCTTAATGCTGAGTGTCAAGCAGGGAGGCACTGGGTCCCATATTTAGAGTCTTTGGTATGACTTGGCCTGGATTTGAACTCACGACCGTCCATTCACAGGGCGGACACTCTTCCACAAGGCCACTGAGCTGGTAAAAAAAACACCAATGCTCCTGTAGGGTGGTCAGAAAAGAGGATGAATAGGATGTTGATAACTGGGTTTGAGGAGGTCCTAAAATTCTACTCTGATCATCTTTTCGTCTATTTTTAAAGCGTTCCCAGTGGTTTTTAATTATAATTATGTCATTTGTAGCAGAAAAATTTAAAAAACCTGTGTTGTTTCCTAGGACATACGGTTGAAACTAGAAGTTTACAGACGTCACATAAAAACACACATATCCTTTTTTTCTGTTTTAGGTCAACTACAATTAACAAAATTATTTCTATTTGCTGAATGGCAAAAAAAATGAGATTAGAGTTTTTTAGACACGTTTTTATTACTTTTATCATAGTCTAAAGTTTACATGTGCTAAGATCACTACGCCTTTAATCAATTTGGGAAACCCCAGATGATGATGTCATCGGCTCGTCTAAGGGCAGGGATGCCTGTTTAGTTTAGTCAGTTTAGATTAGAATCTTTCTATTGAATTGTGTGTCCATCATCCTTTTGATTTTATGTTTTACCCTACATTTATCTGCACAAAGCCCATCGAGACGACTGTCGTTGTGATTTTGGGCTTTACAAATAAAATTGAATTGAATTGAATCTCTTTGGAAGTTCCTGATACATTTATTGACAGCATTGGAGTTAATTAGTAACACACCTGTGGATCAGTGGCGGCTACTGGTCTGTCAGAGAGGGGAAGCTCATTTTCGGCCTACATCATAAAATTGTCTATTTATTTAAAAGTAAATTCTGCCCTACGTTCCTTTTCAAGAAAATGGTCTGTGACCCTGTTTTACCAACTTGTAGTCTTTTCAAGTGACTTGACCAGTGTCCTCTCAATGGCCAGCAGAGCTAGGCTGCTTAAACGGCCTTGGCCCATTGTGTCTCGGGTGTAGGACATGAGTCGCTTTAAACAGGAGAAGCTCCTTTCTACACCTGCAGATGTAGCTCCAATTGTTGCCACTAATGGGAACAGTTTGTAAAGCTGAGGCATTGCACTGTCCAACTCCATGTCTTTACGGAACACCAAGTAATCACACAGCTTTCCCCTGTTACCCTGCAAGTCCTGATCTGAATACAGGACTTGAAGTTCTGACCTCAGTCTTCCTGAATCAAAGTGAAGAATGAAAGATTTAAAAAAAAAATTAAACTCTGTAAAACTGAAAAAAGGAATGTGGTGTATAATTGTGTAAAATTTATAATGAAAATCAAGCAATTTTGCCAAGCAAATATCAAAGAAATAGGTTGCAGCAGTTTTTATTTCAACTGAACTTAAGAAATCCGCGATGGGACTGAGAATAACTTCAGTGATTCCTTATAGTACAGAATCTCTGTCAGTCAAAAGGAGATGCAGTCTTTCGACACAGACCCTTCAATCATCACGCAGAAGCTCGGAGTTCGGGCCAGCCCACTCCCCATTCACCCCCAGAGACGCTGAGCGTCCGTGGGCAGGACTGTTGTGGTGTGGAAGCAAGGCTGTTTATTTTCCATGATACCCTTGTCTACACTGTCTCCCACTAGCTTACAGCCCCTCACAACCTCAAGTGAACAATGTTGGAGCTATCCAGCTGTGCAGAAGAAAACAGAGACGTACATGAATCTAGTCGTCTACAAGTGGATGCATCATAACGGAGTGGAGCAGTGAGACTTTGGCCCGCCCATCGCCCATCGCAGTTTCTACGTCGGAACTACAAACTTTTTCCAGCAGCATTTTTTCTGCTTCTGATGCACAACAATTTAAAAAAAATAAATACTCAGACAAGCAGTTTCATGAGAAAAACGCTTCTAGAACATGTTAAAAACACCAAAAACATGATTTTCATTGGAGTGACTCTTAAAAATATTTTGAACAACTCATAAAGCGTACATATATCAGAAAACTAAATGGAAGTTAAGAGTCCTGTGCCTCATTTCTAATATAAAGCAGAATGGTGTCCGTTTCAGAACTGTCAGAGGAGAAACGTTTTCACTTTCCCCCAACCACCTTCAAAAGCTGCCCCCTTGCTGTGTGTGCTGTGAGCTCTTTCTCTCCACTGGGGGGTCTGAGGCGTTTTGTGGGACCGTCCCTGAGGACGTCCTCAGCATCTCTCTGGATCCACACAGACTTTTGAGACAACATTTGATCTATTAAAAGTTCATTTATGATTATTATAATGATGTATTTTACATGAGGCTTCATCAAGAGTTTTCTGATAAACTGCCACCCCCCACCCCCCCATTCAGGGCTTCTTTTTATGCAGGGACAGAGGCACATCTTTGCATTCGTTCTGTCTGACACTCTGATGCCCCCCCACCCCCCACCCCCAGTCAGAGGGCTTAATGTTGTAAAATTTAAGAGCAGTTCAGTAAAACAGTCAAGGCTGCCCCCCCCCCCACTCAAAAAGTGAGGGGGTGGCTTCTGTTTCTGCACCTCCTCATGGTTGTTGAACACAACATGTCACATTTTCACCCTGATTTCAAAATCTTAATTATGAACCAAAGGAGAGCAGCAGTGTGGCATCATATGGAGGTTGGGGGGGGGGGGGGGGGTTGAGGAGACCCCCTCCCCCCAATCCCCTTCTCCACCTCCTTATCTCAGGCCGACAGTTGTCAGGAATCAGGAGCGCAGGCCTGAGTGAGCGAGGCAGGCGGGCAGGCCTGGGGATAGGGATCAAAGAGACGGAGCTGCAGCAGCAAAGCAGCTCTGATCCCCGCCACTGAAAGCCACTCTGCTTTATCCTCTCCCTGCTACATCAAACAGGGAGTCCAAGAACCCCGCCACAACACCAAGCCTAAATCTTCCTCTCCAGCAAACTGGAGGAGCGTCAGAATGAGGGGGGCATGTGCTGATGGGCTGGGGTCGCACATGAAGCAGCGCTGTGTGACCTGACAGTCCAGCAGCAAACTGGATTTATAGAAATGTATTCAGAGACGCTTTATTTCAGGAGCGTGCTAACAGACTGCTGCCGTCTGAGAGATGGAGGCGTCTCCAACTGTCAGTCCGGCTTTTTGTCAGTCATGCTGGACGGGACTGCGTGCCATATCCCCACTGGAGTCAACCGCAGTTTTATTCTCCTTCAATTTGTGAAGGCGAAGCAGAGAGGAACCTCGTATGAATTACATTGCAAATGCAATAAAGCCGTTTCAAATTGAATTATTGGCTGCCAGACATACAGCAGGTGTCCTGCCGTTTGGAAGTGGGATCTTATGAAATCCACCTACATTGTTATCTCATGTAAATTTCTGAGAACATGATGAAAGGGTCAACCTCTGTGAACCCGTAATGGAAAAGCCTGGGGACAGACTCTAGACGACAGGCAGAAGAATGAAAGCTGCTCTGCTCTGATCGATTCTGGAAACGGACAATCTTCCCAATGAAACTGGTCTGCCTCAAGCTAATCAAGACACGCTGCGTTCAAGTTCATAAACAACAACACAAAAGCTGACTTCAGTTCATCACACAAGAGGGTGGACACAAAGATCTGAAAGAATTGGAACAGTTTGCATGCACCTTTGTGACCTAGAATGATCTAAAGTCAGGCATGAGGCTTCGTGCAGCCACAGAGCAGGCGGTGGTTCTGCAGCAGCTCTTCATAAGAAGGTTTTCTTCTCTTGAAACAACAGACATTGCGGTAACGCCCACTTCTCTCCAAATGAGAGAGACAGATTCAAGAATCCTGGACATAGAAGTCCAGTACTGCATACCCAGCCCAAGGCTGTTTTCCGAAACAGTAGGCAGGTCAGAAATGTAAAGAAGACCTGGAGGCTGGTGGGTGAGCAGAAACAGCATGAACATCTTGGGAGGTTGGAGGGCACATACAGATAGAGCAGACGTCCTTGTAAAGAAGATTCAGGATCAGAGGTCAACCTCTGCACTTGCAAGAAGTCAACTCCTCACTAAAGTTGAGCATCATCAAGCACAGGTCGAATCAAACCGCACTGGACATGCAGAAATGTCTCGTGCAGTAGAGCAGGCAGCAGATGGTCTTTTTTGGAAAACCAAAGTTCATATTTCTAAGCCCCCTTTGATAGTGAGACTAATTACATCACCTTATTTCTGCGAAACACAAAACGAGTCCCCCCAGCAACAAGTTGTTTTAGGTTTTTCATTATTAATTCTATCAAAGGAAAGCTTCTCTTTGAGGAATCGTCAGCAACTCATCACTTAGCCAAACTGGTTTTATTTTACGCACAAAATACTCATTTAGCACCTACTCACACACTCAGTACAAGGCTAGTATTTTTTTTTTTTGTCGATTGTGCACAAACACACAAACAAACATCCAGACAGACACAACACACATTCCTATTGACAGCATAGACCGGGGTCGGCAACCCGCGGCTCAGGAGCCGCATGCGGCTCTTTAGCGCTGTCCTAGTGGCTCCCTGGAGCATTTTCAAAAATGTTTGAAAATGTAAAAAGATGGGGGGGGAAATATATTTTTTGTTTTAATATGGTTTCTGTAGGAGGAAAAACAAGACACAAGCATTCTTAACGTTTACCAATGCTGTAAGAATGCGTAGAAAAAACTTTGTAACGCCAAGCAGGTACGTCACTTGCAGCAGGAAATACGGGAGCCAAACTGTCTGGAAGTTGAGCTGTCAATCAATTGGCTGTGCTGGAGAAATGTCCGTGTCTCATACGACACGGCTCCATACAGTTTCAGAGAGGAGCAGACAAAAAGCTTCGCTGAGAGCATAGTCTTAATTCTGGCATTACAAGCCCCTTAACTCAAAACACGCACCACATTGAACATTGCACAGGAACCATCAACCACTCCCCCTCCCACACTCATGGTGCATCATAAAGAAACAACATAACAGGAAGAATGAACTAAGGTGGAAGAACAAAACTGCCACATGAAAAGAAACGTGGGCAATCAGAACCGCTCATGCTGAGCCCTAATTAGATCAGGAGACCGCTTCCCACAATCCCCTGCTGCTAGCAGACCTAAAATGCACATGAACGCCACTACAATATTACTTTTTTTAAAACGTTATTTTGCAAAACGAAAGTACAATACAAAACACAAATTTACAAATTAAACTTCAGATATGCCAGGGGAGCATTCTTTTGCTCGAATCCTCAAAATAAAAATGACATCAAAAATCTGATTTCTCTATTACATTTCTTTAATTTTATCAAAGCAATGAAACATAATTCATTGATATTGCAGCGACCTGGGGGTTAGCCCCGCCTTCAGCCCTTAAGGCTCATGGGAAGTGGGGAGTTTTGGGGTAAACTCTTGAGTGAGAGTGTTGTGAATTGAAGTCAGGTCCATGCTGTTTTGGCTGATTACGCGTGCTTGAATAAACGGGCTTGATGCTGAAAAGAATTTACAGTGCACTTCCTGCTTATTTCTGCTTGAGTCTGTCCGGTGTCGTTTTGTAATCGGGCACGGACAGCTCTCCAATGCAGTCACTACTCTAGCAGTGTGGCTTTATCTTCCCCGCTAAGGCGACGGCCCGGCTGGGTCGTCACAATATTGTAATGAAGTTAAACTGCACAACAGAGCAGTCATGTGACGCGTCGTTCTCCGCAGAATGCACTGCAGGGCAAATAAACATTTAATCGTTAATGCTCATTATGTGTTTGAAGCAACTTAGTCATTTTGATAGCAGGCTAATATAGCTAATATAGATAAACATTGCATGTGTTGCCTTCATTATAAGGCTTAAATAGGGCTTTTAATATTTTGCGGGTCCAGACATATTTGTTTTTTGTTTTTTTCATCCAAATTTGGCTCTTTCAACATTTTGGGTTGCCGACCCCTGGCATGGACCCTTATTCACAGAAGGCAGATGTGATTCTGATGGCAGAGCTGAACTCCTTTTGCACAGCAAATGCAAAACCCAAAAAACAGACCAGCTCACACACCAATATTCTCTCTTGGAATCATTCAAATTACTATTTTTTTTATTCTACTGTTCTAAACGCTTTATTTTCAAATGTTGCATGCACATGTTTGCACTGTTGCAAATGCAGGAATTTAGCTACACTGATTCCACAATAATAAAGAACACAAGTTTGCATGAGAACACAAGAGCTGCAAGAGCTGGTCAATTAGGCGTTTGTGACCAAAAATCAAAAGAAAGTTGTAGTGCTGGGTAGGTGAAGAAGCTTCTTAGTTGGTCACAAACGCCCTAAAGGCTGGGTTAAAGAGGTGACTCAACCACTCTAGAAGCCAAGTGACCTAGACTATCCTGGACCATTCCTCGTCGTTGTAAAATCCCTTCTGATGAGACGAACAGTCTAAAGTTGGGAGATTGATACATTAACTATGACTCCATTGATTAGGTCAAAGCTTTTTTCCTCCATTACAAAGGTGGTTTCCCAAGGATAATTTTTGAGATGGCCTCTCCCGGCCAGCCTAGCTTGCCAGCTGTCCTCCTGACCCGCCTCGCCGGACTGCGCGGTCTTGGGCTGGTGTGGTTACACGTGGTCTGCGGTTGTGAGGCCGGTTGGATGTGCTGCCAAATTCTTGGAAACGCCTTTGGAGACGGCTTATGGTGGAGAAATGGACATTCAATTCCCTAGCAACAGCTCTGGTGGACATTCCTGCTATCAGCATGCCAATTGCACGCTCCCTCAAAACTTGCGACATCTGTGGCATTGTGCTGTGTGATACAACTGAAGATTTCAGGGTGGCCTTTTCTTGTGGCCAGTCTAAGGCACACCTGTGCAATAATCATGCTGTATAATCAGCATCAAGATATGGCACACCTGCGAGGTGGGATGGATTATCTGGTTATTTTGTGTATGTGGAAAATGTTTCACATCTTTGAGTTCATACCATAAAAAATGGAAGCAATAACAAAAGTGTTGCGTTTATATTTTTGGTCAGTGTATGTAAATTTGAGTTGTATAAACACTAATTAAGTTTTATAGAAGCAAGAAATTAGGTTGAATAAATGTAACTCAATTACTTGTCAATGGAAGTAATTCATTTAAGTTGGCGAAATTGGATAAGTTTTTATATATATATATATATATATATATATATATATATATATATATATATATACCCAGGGTTACCAAGTCGAGTAATTACACCAATTCATATCCAGTCTTTTGGAACCAACATACCCAGAGTAAGCAAGTTCAGGAGGATTTCAGCCAGAGTTCAGGATTGAAGTCAGGCTAGTTTAAACATGCTTCCTGGAATACCCCCCAGGTTCATGTCAATCATCCACAGCTGTCTTCATTTCTGTTCATTGTCTTCAGGCAGTAGACGTGTCTGCTTTTCAGTTCTTCATTGTCAGATCATCTGCTTTTTCTCCTGTTCGCCTCCAAGCCCAGTTTCCTGCATTTTGGTTCCTGTACCTCCAGTTCCTGACAGCTGGATCCAGTGTGACTCTGGTTCTAGATTGGGATTCACAGCTAAATTCTCTTTTGCATCTTATCCTCCAAACACAGGTTTATGTTGTGACTGGCAAGATTTTAACACAAAGGATTGTGAAACTGAATGTCAGGATTTTAAAGAAGACGATTGTAATCAGAAAATATTACGTTAAACAGATAAATGTAGTGTCAGACCTGTAGTGAGGAAGCTATGAACTCTCCATGAATACTGTTCATTTATTCTGAAAATTCCCCCGGTGTTTTGTTTTTTGTTTCCTGTCCCTGAACCTTCTGTGTTGAATTGGTGAGCCACTCAGATGCCAGGCTAAAGTAAAAAGTGATTCCTTGACTAATATAGAGCCTTTTTCTAAAATATGAACCATATTTAAGCTTATTCAGGGCTGCATGGTGGCACAGTGGGTAGCACTCTTGCCTCACAGCAAGAAGGCCCCTGGTTCAAGTCCCAGCTGGGGGACCTGAAACAGAAAATCAATGGGGGACCTTTCTGTGTGGAGTTTGCATGTTCTCCCTGTGCATGGGTGGGTTCTCTCTGGGGTTCTCTCTCTCTGGCTTCCTCCCCCTCTCCAAAAAAATGCTTCAAAGGTCAATTGGAAACTCTAAATTGTCTCTAGGTGTGAGTGAGCATGGGTGTGTGATTATGGCCCTGTGACAGACAGGGAAACAGTCCAGGGTTTACACTGCCTTCGCCCACAAGTGGCCGGGATAGGACAAAACGGCAGAAAATGAATTTCAATTTTTCAGTCAGTGGACAGCAACTAGTTAGACCAGAACTCAGGGATCAAGTTCTTTCAGCGTCACGTCTCTTCAGATCTCCATGGACAGCAGCTTCTGTCTCTGTCCTTAACTCTCTGAGTCAGCAAGGAAAGATGCAGCTCAGAACCCAGAAAATGGACTGGTAGTTTTCTAACACATTTCAGTGAGCACAGTAAAAGTGAGAAATCCTGGGGGTTTTACCTGGGGGGCAAGTCCATTGCTGACGGGGTTGATGTGACTGCTGGGAACAGCAGAGCCCATGAAGGAATCAGGATAGTTGGAGAAACCATGACGATTTGAGGACAGGGTGTAGGTAGAGCTGCTGTCAGGACCACAGAGTCCGCCCTGGTGCACTGTGGACTGAGGTAAAGGTTGTGGACGATGAACTGTCCCACCACCATCTGTAAGCATACAGCAGATCATGTTTGAGCACCAAGTGCAACAATGAAAGCTGTCTACTGCCACGTTTTCTCCTCTTATAAGTTCTCAACTCCACTAAGGCTATAACACTTTTAGTGATTCTCATACAGTGGGGCAAAGAAGTATTTAGTCAGCCACCAATAGTGCAAGTTCTCCCACTTAAAAGATTGATTCATCATAGGTATACCTCAACTATGAGACTCAGCGCTTTGGCCTTGGTCCCCCGCTAAACAATTCTGCTTCCCTAATGAAATGTGGTTGGATGTAAGGGTCCACATCAGCTGTCTCTTGCCCGCTCATGCCTGTCTTGACAGCATACCCACTCATGCTACTCTAGTGCAAGTCTGGAGCGGTCCCCTCCCCCATATCCTGTCCTAACAGCTCATATCATGTGTACTGTTCTTGTTTTGTGCTTTCTCTTGTATAGCAGGGTCTTATTTTTCTACATCTATGCTCCCCTCAAGAGCGGAGTACAGATGTTTGCTCTTTTCTTTGCCAATACTGCCCCCCTTATGTATTTTACCTCCCCCCTGTTTCTCCATCTACAAACACAGCAATTGCATTGTACCTGTACTTGTACTGTTACAATGACAATAAAGGCTTCTGATTCTGATTCAGAAAATGAGAAAAAAAACTCCAGAAAATCTCACTGTCTGATTTCTAAAGAATTTATTTGTAAATTATGGTGGAAAAAAAGTATTTGGTCAAAAGTTCAACTCAATCCTTTGTTATATACCCATGTTGGCAATGACAGCAGTCAAATGTACTCTGTAAGTCTTCACTTTCACAAACTGTTGCTGGTATTTTGGCCCATTCCTCCATGCAGATCTCCTCTAGAGCAGTGATTTTTTTTTTAATTGGTGTAGCTGGACAACACAGACTGTCAAGATTGTCTATGGGGTTGAGATCTGGAGACTGGCTAGGCCACATCAGGACCTTGAAATGCTTCTTATGTAGGCACTCCTTTGTTACCCGGGCAACGTGTGTTTGGGATGGTTGTCATGGTGAAAGACCCAGCCATGTTTAATCTTCAATGCTGATTGAAGGAGATTTTCACTCCAAATCTGACCATACATGACCCCATTCTTTTTTTCCTTTACACAGATCAGTTGTTCTGGTCCCTTTGCTGAAAAACAGCCCTAAATCATGATGTTTCCACCCCCATGCTTTACAGTAGGTCTGGTGTTCTCTGGATGCAGCTCAGCATTCTTTCTCCTCCAAACACGACCAGTAGAGTTCTTACCAAAAAGTTCTGTTTTGTTTCATCTGACAATAGGACATTCTCCCAATCCTCTTTTGGATCATCCAAATGCTCTCTAGCAAACATTAGACGGGCCTGCCCATATACTGGCTTTAGCAGGGGGACACATCTGGCCCTGCAGGGTTTGAGTCCCTGGCAGCGTCATGTGTTACTGATGGTACCTTTGTTACTTTGGTCCCAGCTCTCTGCAGGTCATTCTCTAGGTCCCCTGTGTGGGTCTGGGAGCTTTGCTCACCGTTCTTGTGATGACTTTGACACCACGGAGTGAGATCTTGGGGGGAGCCCCAGATGGAGGGAGATCATCAGGGGTCTTGTATGTCTTCCATTTCCTAATAATTGCTCCCACAGGTGATTTCTTCACACCAAGCTGATTACCTGTTGCAGATTCAGTCTTCCAGCCTGGTGCAGGTCAACGGTTTGGTTTCTGGTGTCCTTAGACAGCTCTTTGGTCTCCATGGTGGGGTTTGGAGTGTGACTGTTTGAGGTTGTGGACAGGTGTCTTTTTATAGATAACCAGTTCAAACATGTGTCATTAATACATGTAACCAGTGGAGGACAGAGGATCCTCTACAGAAGAAGTTACAGGTCTGTGAGAGGCAGAAATCCTGCTTGTTTCTCGGTGACCAAATACTTATTTTCCACTATCATTTAAATCATTTTAATAAATTCTTTAAAAATCACACAATGTGATTTTCTGGATTTGTTTTTTCTCATTTTCTCTCATAGTTGAGGTTTTGTCTATGATGAAAATTACAGACCGCTCTCATCTTTTTAAGTTGGAGAACTTGAACAATTGGTGGTAAACTAAATATTCCTTGCCCCACTTTATGTTTTTTCTCATCCACCTAAACATTTAAACACTGATGGAAGAGTGGCTGCGGCACCTAATCCAACCCACCAGTGGAAACTAAGAACTCAACGACTAAGGACACTGAAATGTAACTGGAGTGTTGGAAGGCCAACCCTTTAGTAGAGAGACTACCACTCTAGCTTTGAGCGCTGCCCTGTTGTAAAACGTGTTGCATGGTAACTTCATCATGACGTCTCTGCAGTGGTGACATGTCTGTAAAATTTTGTTGCTCTGCTGTGTTGTCAAATGATGGAACTTTTTTAAATTAATGGTCTTTGCAGTGTTGAGGTGTTGTTAAAACCCTTTAACCCTTGTGCTATCTTAGATGACCCCACCCTTGCATTGACGTGTTCTTCCTACCAAAGGGGGATAAAAGTGGAAAGATTTCATGTAATCATGGACACCAGTGGAGATCACAAATCATTGAAGAAAAAAAAGGTTCAAAGCACTGTATAATGGGTCTAGATGACCCAACTCCCAATGGTAAAGTGCCTAGGATAGCACAAGGGTTACATGCTCTACTAAATGGTAGGGCATACCTAGAAAACATAATTTAAAGAAAAAGTGTGTTTTACTCTCCCAAGGCAATAAGAAGCAGAAAGATATTTTTATTAATTTAGTCTTGATTGGGTATAAAAAGGCAAAGTTGATGGAGCATTTGGTAAACTTGTGGGCTATAGCACATTAAAAATGTATAATGAACATTTTACAGCCAAGTATGCAGTTGGACCCTCGGAGTCTTGGATTGGAAACCCTGTCTTTGTGTTTTCTGGCAGTATCTACTGGCAGTAATGATACTACCAGTACTGGCAACAATGATGTATAATGCATCAGTTCTACCTTGCACCAAAGATGGGTAGCTGGCTTCTGGCAGCTGATATCCAGGAAGTGCCGGCATCCCTGTTGTAGGAAATCCACTGGGAAGAAGGTGGTTGAACGCTGATAGTTGATGGGCTCCTGCTTGCTTTCTCCACCTGGCCCTTCGATTGCTAAACCAAACCTTTGAAAAAAGACAAACCAAAATCAGAATAGTCACATTTGAAACCATTCCATTCTTCTAAACAGACTGCATGACATGGTTGGAATCACTGGAACTGTGTACAGCAGGTTTGAATCCTACCTCACAGGAAAAGATTTTATCGTCACTGTAAATGATGCATCATCTGGGAGGCACAGACTGACATGGGGTGTGCCACAAGGTTCAGTACTTGGCCCCACACTTTTTAACCTTTACATCATCAGGAGACATGGCATAACCTTTCATAGTTATGCTGATGACAACCTGTTAGTTATATGTGGCTGTGTCTCATGGGACCCATTGATGACCTTTTAAGTTGTATTTTAGACATTGAAACATGGATGGGAGGGAACTTCTAAAAGCTCAATCAAGACAAAACTGACATTTTAATTGTTGGTCCTAAAGCTGAGAGAGAAAAGGTCCAATGCTATTTATCAACTTTTAATCTGAATGTGTGCAGTAAAGTCAGAAACCTCTGTGTGATTTTAGATGCAGACGCAAACCAAGTTACTGGAAATATTGCCCGAGTGAGACCCTTTATCTCCAAAGCTGGTGCTGAAATATAAATCCAAGCTTTTATAACGTCTAGGATAGATTTCTGTAATGCTCTTCTTTCTGGTATTAAGAAAAATACTATCAATCGGCTGCAGCTTGTGCAAAATTTGACTGCACGCCTCTTAAGTAGAACCAGAAAGAAGGAGCACATTAATCTAATTTTGAAGTGTTTGCACTGGCTCCCAGTCAGCTTTAGGATCAATTTTAAGGTTCTTTAATTAGTTAGTAAAAGTTTAAATGGAACTGGACCCTCAATTTTATCAGATTTACTTTTAGTTTATGACCCTCCCAGAGCCCTCAGGTCCACAGGTGCAGGTCTGCTGGTGGTCCCAAAGGTCAGAACTAAAACCCACAGTTAGGCCTCCTTTCAGCACTGGGGCCTGGGGCCTGTGGAACAGCCTGCCTGTGGACTTGAGGCCTTCAGCCACTGTGGAGGTTTTTAAGAAAAAACTTAAGACACATCTTTTTAATAAAGCTTTTACATAGTTTTTACTTGTCCACGTGATTTTATTTGACTTTATAAAATTTTAACAACTAATTTGATTTTTTTTTTACTGCAATGGTGGAATGTGTATGTGTTGGGTTTTTATGCGTTTTGATTAATTCATTTATTTTTATCATTATTCGTATTATTTTTATTATGTTTATTATTTTAACTACTATTTTTTTCTCTGGGAAGCACTTTGAGATGCTCTGTAGCATGAGCACTATATAAATAAAGTTTACCGGTAATTTGAATTTGAAAATTGCAACGAAAAAGAACATTGTTAGCAAAAATGTTAGGTTTCTTTATGTCTTTGCACTTTTTTCTTGGTTGGGCCTCCTTTTGCATGAATGACTGCATCAGTGCTTCATGGCATGGATGCTGTGGCTTTGCAGATGTGGAAGGGACGCCCAGGTTGTTTCTTCTGGTCATCTGTATTGTGGGGTCTGGTGTCTCATCTTCCTCTGCAGAGCAGTCCGTGCATTGACACTGAACTTTAGGTTTTCATTATCCACAGCAGTGTTTTTCTACCAGTGAGCCACGGTTCACTGTTTGCTGTGGGAAATGATTTAATTTCACCAAACTAGTCTAAAAACATTAACCATGTCCAGCATATCAGCTCTGTGTTCGTCTTAACAGGTCTAGGTTTCACACGACTTGTTAGAAATATGAAAAGTCATAAAATACTTCTTTATTTGGGTTTATTTGGTTATTGTTCAAGACAGTTTGATCAGAATGACTATACTGCCATTTTACTGCAACTTTGGCTGATTGCTCTTATTTTGGAAAGTTCCACCCCTTTAACTATCTCGATTATTCTTGGAGGAATAATCATAGGTCAACAATCAGACATGGCAAACGTCCTCACTTCCTGGTGCTAACATGACCCAGAAAGTCTCTCAGTTCCCACAAAAACAACAGCTAACGATTGTGTTTAGCAGTATAGCTCCCCACGGAAAGATGATCTGTAAATGACTGTTTGGCATTAATGTCCCCATTTTTGCACATCTCCCATGATGCATTGGGTTAATGTGACATCATCTCTTACTGAGCTACTGTTAACGGTCATGAAGCACAGCAAACGTTCAACAGTCAGCTCTAACAGTTTTTCAGTCTTCTTAAAGGAATCAGAGGTCAACAGTTTAGTTCTCTTTCAGGGTTCGTGTTGGAGCACAAAGGAATCATGCACAACCAGAGATTCCAGACGGATGGACGGGTTGATGGCGGGCTGGTGTTACCTGCACCCTGGCCTCAGTCAGTTTGGTGCGCTGGGCCAGCTCCTCTCTGGTGTAAATGTCTGGGTAGTGGGTTCTTTCAAAGGCCTTCTCCAGCTCCTCCAGCTGCTCGGCTGTGAATGTGGTCCGACTGCGGCGCTGCTTCCTCTTCAGGGGGAGGTCTGGCTCAGATTCCACGTCTGACACCTCATCCGCCTGGCTGCCTGCACACAGGTCAGCGAATCACACTCACAGGGTGCCGCTCGTACAGAGAGGCAGTCGAATATGAACAGCAATATTTTTGGAGAAAAAAACAGGTTTTTCAAATGCATATTTTCACCTTTTAATTCATGTATTTATAAATGTTATATTTATTAACTAAATATTTAGTTAGCAAGCTAAATATCTATTTATAATTATATGTTTAGTTTTCAAACTAAATGTTTAGTTTAATTAATGAAATATTTCGATCTGACCTAAATATTTAATTTACAAACTAAACACTTAAGCTTTGTAACTAAAATATTTATTTGTTATTTAACAAATATTTACTTATTTGTTAAATTTGTTATTTAACAAATATTTACTTATTTGTTAAATAAATCTTTAAATAAATACGTTCAAATTAAATATTTCGTTCTTTAACCCTTGTACTATCTTAGATCAGTGTTTTTCAACCACCGGGGACACTTGGCGCATAGAAAGACAAAATAATTTCCATTTTATTGTTTTTTCCCCCCGAAAAAAACGTTTTATTTTGAAAAGTGACCGGATTCTCTCTGTTAAATCCGTCACACTAAACGCATGTCAAAGTCGCGACACCAAGCATCACGTGATACACCCCGCTAAAATTAAACCCAAACAACCAAAATGAGCTAAAAACAAACTTCTTTAGAAAGTTGCTTTGACAAGGGGAAACGGTCCAATGAAGGGACAGAAGAGGAACCTGCACCCGCTAAAAAAGGGAAATCTGCCTTTAACAGGCAGCGGTAAACGTGCCTTGCGTTGTACCGGTCCGCGGTGACAAAAGGTTGGTGACCACTGTCTTAGATGACCCCTTCCTTCCATTGACGTGTTCTCCCTACCATGACAAAGGTGGATAAAGGTGGAAAGATTTCATGTAATCCATGGACACCAGTGAAGATCACAAATCATTGAAGAAAAAAGGTTCAGAGCTCTGTCTAGTGGGTCTAGATGACCCAACTCCTAAGATAGCACAAGGGTTTTCTTAATATTTAGCTAACAGTAGCCGCGTTTACATGGGCAAAAGTAATCGGAATGAACGCCTGATCATGCGTTTACATGACGTATGAAGCGTCATGTAAACGCGTCGTTCGGAATACTCTGCCCCGATCAGACTCATTTGGATCAGAATTTCTTTCCGATCGAGATAGGTGGGTTATACCGATCGTTTATCCGATCGTGGAGCATGTAAACGGTCATTCCGATCGTGTGTCACTACTGCTCTGGTTTACGTCATGCATAGACGGTGTTTGGCTGAGAGAAAGCTTTGGAGCGCATACGGGACCGACCAGCTTCTCTGCGGACGCCCCGCATAAAGCTCCGCTCTCGCCCCGCTGGCTCTCCCCTCTCTTTCCCCCCGCACAAGGGAGATACGGGGCAGGAGTGCTTGCCCCCCGACGCTCACTCGGTCCACTGGCACCCGAGTGAGCAGAACAGCTGGATTAATAACTTCGTGTCTGATGGGAGGAGGATACTTTGTTACGTGTGGTTTTTTTTGTTTTGTTATGTGTGGGATAATTCAGACTGCGAGCCGTCCCGCCGCTCTGGGTTAGCGGCTCCAGGACTCAGGAGAGCCGCCAGCTCACGCAGCGAGTTTGGGGAAGCAGAAATAAATGTCACTCAGTCCTTAGAATCGTTCAAACAATCACGTGGATTTGTGTTTCCAGTTGTGTCCCGACAAAATAAAGGCTGATGTTATTCCCAGACATTTACGTGCAGCCAAGATGCAGATTGCTGGGTTTTATGGTCCAGGACGTTGTGTCCATCAGGCTAATGTTGTTTAGCCTGTGTTTATAGCCTGTCCTAAGCCTTCTTCCAGCACTGATCACACGGATTAAATAAAACGATGAGCGAACAGGCGCTTCATACTATTCATGACATTAATAAAAGCACGTTTGGAAGATCGTCTCGTATATTACCGAGCTGCTGCATAAAATAAATGTCTGTGGCAGCTGTTTGTTTAGAACGGGACCAATTTCCTCATCCGGGAGTTTTTAACACTACTGCTCATGCCCAAATGATTCATTCCGACCGAAAGTGTGAACCATGGGAACGTTTGTTCTAATCGAAAAAAGGTTTTCTGTGGCCATGTGCATGGGTGAATTTTAAGCCGACCATAGATCCCATCAAGATATTCTGCCAATGTGAAGAAACTGGATTTTCTAGAAAGGACTGTATTGTATTAGTTCGTAACCCCGTCAGTTTCTTGCACACAGAAATAATGAATAATGACTCAGAGACAAAACTTATCTTTTGTAGATTTACTCCGCACAAAGACCACAGATTTGTTCGCAGGGTTACAGACAGATGAAGTCCGAACAAAGAAGCTCAGAAAAAGACTCTGCATATATACCTTGCATTTGCATATTCAGAACCTGATTCGATGGATCATGGTGTGAAAAACCCACCCACAGACTGTTGCAGGCTAGATGTTCGAAGGTCAGAGCACCTAAAGTGTCAGATCTCTCTGAGGTTATCACAGACATTTGCCAGAACGCATACACCAGAACACACAAAGATGAAAAGGGAGGATGTTAAAGGAATGTTTGCGAGACAATAGTCTTGGTTGTTCTCTGTCTGGAGTGTAATATAATTTTGAGATGATAATACATAGTGAATCGAGTTTAAGCCATTCATGTGATAAAAGGTAAAAGTTAGTATAATAAAATGTAAAAGGGAGTTTCTAACTATTCTGTTTCTAATCACTTCTAACAGCCCATGTAACCGCGGCTATGCAAACTAACTTTTCGGTAAGCGGAAGTGGACTACCAAAATAAAAGGAATTTGCTCTTCCTCTGAACTGATTCTTGTCAGACTTGTTGTCCATCGTGTCCTTGTGCTTTCCTTTTTTTACTGACACATCCAACCTGCTGTCTGAAAAAACTGGATGAGCCAAAAGAACAGCCGGTAAAACGGCTCATCTAATGTTTTCCATGTGTCAGAATACACGGCGCAGGAGCCGGCCCTCCCCAAGCGCTGACTCTAGCAGGCAGGAGGTGAAGACAACCAGGAAGAAGCAGAACTATTGCAGGAGCTCAATTGACCAGAGAGGCTGGTGCTTAGAATGAGCAATTTTCCATGGACTACCATCTTAACCCTTGTGCTCTCTTAGATGACCCCACCCTCACATTGACGTGTTATTCCTAGCATGACAAAGGTGGAAAGATTTCATGTAATCCATGGAATTCCAGCAATTCACCTAAATCATTTTTAAAATGTCTTCACATAATATCTTTAATTGGTTGTTTTGATTTTTAGTGTGAAAAGCAGACATTTTCTCTGTACTTTCATTTATTTTCTTTTATTAAGGTCATCATCTACACTGACCAAAAATATAAACTTAACACTTTTGTTATTGCTCCCATTTTTTATGGTATGAACTCAAAGATGTGAAACATTTTCCACATATACAAAATAACCAGTTCTCTGAAATATTGTTCACAAATCTGTCTAAATCTGTGATGGTGAGCACTTCTCCCTTTCCAAGACAAACCATCCCACCTCACAGGTGTGCCATATCCAGATGCTGATTAGACAGCAGGATTATTGCACAGGTGTGCCTTAGACTGGCCACAAGAAAAGGCCACTCTGAAATCTTCAGTTTTGTTTTATTGAGGGGGTCAGGGGACTCAGTCTGGTTGTGTGGTTGTCTTGCTACAGCAACACCTTAATCTCTTCATGTAAGGTGACTGACATCACACAGGTGATCCAGATCACACAGAAAATGTTTAGCCTAATCCAACAGGAACATTTAGTTTAATTTATACATTTAATTAAGTTGTACACGCTTATTTTTTGCTTATTGTTCTCCTTTACTTTCTTGTCAATTTTTTTGTTCTTATTTCTATGTTCCTCTCTAGGCCTGTGTCTTGTCGTGGACTTTTTAAGGCAGAAAAATGTTCAACTGGGAGATTTGTAGCCGCTGAAGTGCGTGATTCAATACAAAGAAAGCTGAGCACATTTCAGTCACCTTCTGTTTATTCACATTGTGTTTTAATATGGAAGAAAAACAAAAGGAAATATGGATCAAAGTCAGATCTGTACAATATGTATTTATTTGAAACAGATCAAATAAGTTAAAACATCACAAGCATTAATCACTGACAGCGCTGCACATTTTATCCTACATTTATAGAAAGTAGGGACTTCTTTAACCCTAACTTAGATGACCCCCCCTTCCACTGACGTGTTCTCCCTACCATGACAAAGGTGGATAAAGGTGGAAAGATTTCATGTAATCCATGGACACCAGTGAAGATCACAAATCATTGAAGAAAAAAGGTTCAGAGCTCTGTCTAGTGGGTCTAGATGACCCAACTCCCAACGTTAAAGTGCCTAGGATAGCACAAGGGTGAAACAATCACCTGACATGCTGGCTGTCTGCCACAGAGCAAAGGTGTGATGGAATTGTTTTTCAATCATGTCGAGTAAAAAATTATTCAAAATGTAAAAAGAATAAAAGAGGAAAAGCTTTTTGTGACCAATGTCATAGTTACAAAGCATCATGTATGGTAACACTGCCTAATCTTGACATTTTACAAATCTAATAATTGATCTTAAATAGTACATTTCTACCCACTAAAAAAAACGTCCAGAAAAAATGTCAACAAAAAAAAGAGAGAATTTAAGTGCCGGAGTGAGCACTGTGCACCCGCTGGACTTTCTTTCATCCTGACAGTTCCAGACTCCTGACGTGGACTATGTGACTTCCTCCAGAGGGAATAATGAGAAAAATCAGAAGCTGCTCTTCCTCGTAGGATTGAAAATAAAAACGGGAAAAGGCCGCTTCACTGCCGTCCGCCCAGCTGAACCAGGAGATGCCGAGTCCAAGTGGCTGTGACGGTTTGTTGAGCTTCACTTTCTGATGCCCGACAGTCATGACCATCAGCGGTAATCCAAACTGTTACTGTGAGGAAATCAGAACAGATTTTGGTCACATGCTGTTTTTGCAAAGATGTGTTCAAAAAACACAAAGGAAAATATTGAATCTGGTTTATGCTGAAGATTCAAATGCAAACATCTTTAGAGAGAATGAGTTTGAAAGAATATCCCAGTATTTATTTTTCCTTGGACTGTTAGCAGCAGAGCAGCATCAGTCATGTTTCACCTCTTCAGACCTGGTGTCCACATACATGGACATCACATTTTGGGTTCTATTACCACAGTAGTTCATTCTGGGACCCAGTGACTGTTTGTGCAGAGGGATAGCTCAAATAGTAGCTCCGGTATAAAGAGGTTAATGACAGTATTTGGAACTCAACTAAGGAGGAAAAAGGAAAACTCCTTACTTTAAAAACCGCATTATATATGATTATATGCCAACAGTTTTATTTAACGTGAGAGAAAAAAATGAGGTTTTATGTATTCTATCTATCTTTATCTATTACTGTTATGATTTATTGTTTAAAAAATATAAAGGCTACAATAAATTAAAACACTTTGATATTATATATTAGGACCACAGACATAACATATTCAAACTTGTTCGGAGGACGGAGTTCTTACTAAACACATAATACAGAAAATATGTTTTTATTGTTGTGTGCACCACTTAACATATAAAGTGTAAAGTACTTACTGATAAAGACTCATGATGTAAATATTGGTCCACCGCTGCGTTGCTGCAGACCTTTGGCTGAAGCGGTTAGCTGTGTTAGCATGGAGGGACCACGGATCGGCATATACCGTGGACGTAAACAAAACAAAACAAAAGGATTCAGTCCGGCCTCTTTTCACCATATTTGAAACGTCAGGTTAGGCGGAGTAAACTCCAGCCAATATGGAGGGGTCCATGAGTGACAATTCAGGCTTCAAGCAGGGGACTGTAGAGGTCAATGGGTGACGACTGAGATGCTCTGTCCAGTAATACATATGTCTATGGCCCTCCCCTGCACACTGGAGCAGGAAAAGCAGTGAGAAAAGACAGATGGTCTTAATAGACCACATCAAAACAAAGCAGTGTATGCTGGGTCCACGCTATTGCAACGCCACTGTGCCAGCACCGTTAAGCAATAACAATAAGACTGAAACTTATCCGTCCAGTAAAAATTGTTGATGTGGTAACAGTTTTGTATGGTACAGTTTCTGTACGCAACCCTAGTCATGGAATGGGTTTCCATGGCCGAGCAACTGCATCCAAGCCACACATCACCAAGTGCAAGGCAAAGCGTTGGATGCAGTGGAGGAAAGCACGCCGCCACTGGACTCTAGAGCAGCGGAGACGCCTTCTCTGGAGTGATGAATCACACTGTTACATCTGGAAATCTGATAGACGAGTCTGGGTTTGGAGGTTGCCAGGCCAACGGTACATTTGGGACTGTATTGTGCCAAGTGTGAAATTTGGTGGAGGAGGAATTATGGTGTGGGCTTGTTTTTCAGGACTTGACCCCTAAGTTCCAGTGAAAAGAACTTTGACTGCTTCAGGATACCAAAACAATTCCATGCTCCCAACCATGTGGGAACAGTTTGGAGCGGCCCCTTCCTCTTCCAGCATGACTGTGCGTCAGAGTCTGGTGTGGATGAACTGGACTGGCCTGCACAGAGTCCTGACCTGAACCCCATAGAACACCTTTGGGATGAATTAGAGCAGAGACTGAGAGCCAGGCCTTCTCCACCAACATCTGTGTGACCTCAACAATGACCTTTTAGAAGAATGGTCAGAAATTCCTATAAACACTCCTCAACCTTGAGGACAGCCTTTCCAAAAGAGTTGAAGCTGTAATAGCTGCAAAAGGTGGACGACATAATGATGAACTCTATGGGTTAGAATGAGACGCCACTTCAGTTCATATGGGAGACAAGGCAGGTGAGCCAATACTTTTAGTAAAATAGTGTATCTATGTATTCTGAAATTCTGAAACATGTATGATGAAAAAAACTGTTTCAGAATAAAAACACCAAACTTTAAATGGTGTCTTAACCCTGTAAAGCCCACTACATCAGATAATTGGAGGAAAACACTTTTTTTTCGTAAGTAAGATGTTTTATAACACTTTAACAAAATCAGAAAAACATTTACAATATCATTTTCTTAAAAATGAATCTTTGTAATTTTGTACTAACAACAATGCTAGTTTAAGATAAAAAAAAATGAAATGAGTGATCAGTAAAAGTACCTATTTTACCCACTGTAACAAATTTGATCCACACATTTTCATCATGGTGCTGCTGTATTATAAAGAAGTAATTACAAACTAATGTTGCATTCTTCAATACAGCAAGTAGCTGTTTAAAAAAAATAAAAACAACAGATGATTTATTTTACTATAGAAATTTGAAAATTAGCTAAACCTTTTTCTGCCAAAAGTGTTTTTCTGGTTTCATGGAAGCAGCCATTTTGAAATGAGCAGGAAAAGCCCTTCTGTTGCCCCTAGTGGAATGATGATGAACTGCAGGGCAGAGAACATACAGTAGACCAGGTGAAAAACTATGTTTTTAAAAAATGATATTTTAGATCATGCTAATGAGATAGGAGTCTCATAAATGCATGTATCACATATGATACAAATGGTTGTGTGGGGTTAAGGAGATTAAAGGGGAACCACAGTCCACCCCCAGAAGAATTTTCTTGGAACCCGCTCAGCCTAAATGCACACGTTAGAAAAGAAAATGGTCCTGAACCAGCGCTTCACCATTGGCATGATGACATGAGTTCATCCTGTCACACACCCCCTTATGTGAGAAGGAAGTCATCAAACCGTCAGTCTGCACTGCCGGCCCTTAGGTCTAATGAAACCAGGAATTATGGGAATAAAATGCCCCCCCCCCCCCCCCCCTTTCCGGTTAACATGTTAATTTTAAATGTCTTTTTTTTCCACACAAAGAAATTTTTCTGCTCAAACTAAAGAAAAACTTGCATTTGTATGCAGCTATTCGTCAGGAGCACCGGTCTGGTTTTAGCCTGCACGCTGCTGCTCAGTGTATGGGGGGGGTTGTAGTGCAGGGTGGAGGGAGGGGGATAAGGGATTGTGGCAAAGCAATTTCTCTGTAATGCAGCGTGAAAACTCTTCAGGCAGCTGCTGTGAGCTGGAATCAGTTTCCAAAAGGCACCTCATATTCCTGGGGGTGCTGCTGCCAAAGAATGGACTCCATTTGTTTCCACAAACTGCTGGATTTAGGGTTGGGGGATGGAGGGGGGCACTACAGGGATGCATGGGAATAGAGGCATCCTTCCTGCACATGGTTTTCTATCCGTGCTGCTTCACTAAAGAAATTCCTTGCTGTTACTGTGACCCTTTTGTTGTGAGGCTCCTGTGAAGCTGCAGAACAGTCAGTCACCTGTTCTGGAAAAAGCTTCATTCAGGTCACAAAACTGCAGTCAAATAATTAACATGATGTTAGGATTTCTAAGCTAAACAGAGAAACTATAGAAATGTCTGCATTGAAAAGCAGGCTTCAGGACATTTAATCAAGAGTTTGCTTGTCTTTTCGCAGCTGATTTGTGTTTCTGGAAGAAGACGCCAAACGCATCACCAGGCTGAAGTTCCATCATGCAGAATCACCTTCATCATGTCATCTTCAGTCCGTGATCAAAACGTCATGTTTATCTGTCTTGGATCTGCATTTTATTTCCATCCTCTTGTTTTCACTTCTTCTTTACAAAATTTGCAGTTTTATGGAATTTTTTTAACTTCTTCTTAAAATGTTTTTATAAAACGTGAATCTGCTGTTTCTCTCCTGAAAACATTAAAAACAATGATTCAAAAATCTGTGTTTTGGTTCCAAGTGGGTCTAAAGGTTTTGTGTTTTCAGGATGGTCGTGTCGCTATTTCACGTCACTATCAGGCCTGTCAGTCAAAGGCTCAGAAAGACGGGAAGTTCTGCTGCTTCAGATCCAAAACATCAGTCACTGGAGAACAAGCAAGAATCAGAGCAGCAGAGCTCACTGTTGCCTCCTGCTGGAGGCTGCCTTTCTGCTCCACCTAAAGAGAAGATTCAGGGTGGAGGAGGACTGAGACTTACAGGAACAATATCTGCTCCTCTTCATATCTCATAAAGGAGCTGAGCAGTTACCCCCCCCCCCCCCATCCTGCTGTTGGGTGGTGTTCTACATTTCTTTCTTTCTGATTCTGATACGATGTCGTTTCCAGAGGATGACCCTCCCTCCAGCTACATGGTTTCACCTGAGCAGCCGGAGGATTTCTCTTCAGAGGATCTTCCTCGTCCTCATCCTCACTGCAGCAAACACTTGCTGGAAGCTGAGGGTCCTCCCTGAACGTCCGATCTACGGAGTTTGAAACTGTCGATGGAGCAGAACAGGAGGAAGACACAGAGGTTCCAGTTGGCACCCGGAGCTGTGGTGTCAGTAAAGCCTCAGGTTCTGGCAGGGAAGAGCTGCGGCTTCATGCTGTCCCATTCACAAAGCCCACCATTGTTCTGCCTTTGTGCCTTTCAGCTCCTCAAAAGAGCATTTGGGCACGGCAAACACAGAGGAAGTTGAAGAGTGCTGTGCAGGCACTATATAAGTTGAGAGTTCAATATTTGCTAAAGATTCAGAAAGTCTGTGGAAAACTGAGCTGAAAGGCTGGTAAGTGAGGTGACCCCAAACAAAAGCAGCGAAAGGCTGGAAGCACCCAGAACGGCTATTCTGGCAGGAAGCAGCAGACTGAACCCTGCAGCTCCAACCAGCCACAAAGACCTTTATCAGTCTGAACACGCAGCCTTTATCTCTGCTCCATCCGCCAATGAGATGCACCACTTTATCCACAGGATGAGAAGTGGCCGTTTGAAAACACCACCCACTGTCATGAGAGTAAATATGGAAGAGTGTGAGCAGCGTGTGAGAAGTGTGTGAGAAGTGTGTGAGCAGTGTGTGTGTGCAGTGTGTGTGCAGTGTGTGTGCAGTGTGTGTGCAGTGNCAGTGTGTGAGCAGTGTGTGTGCAGTGTGTGTGCAGTGTGTGTGAAGCGTGTGTGCAGTGTGTGTGCAGTGTGTGTGTGAAGCGTGTGTGTGAGAAGTGTGTGAGCGCTGCAGAGATTAGAGTGAGAACAAACACAGTAAAAACAGGCCTTCTTAAGCTCCACTTGACACAGCCAAGCCCTAAGTGGACAGCTTCAGGCTTAAGAACAGCCACTGCAAAAGTTTTAAGACGTCGCTATAATCTTTGTGGGGGGAGAGGGGGGTATTAAAAACCAGAGGCAAAATAAAGTGATCTGCGCCTGCTTTCCAGCTGCCCAGATTCTTGGGAAAGACAGGAAAATGATAACTGAGAGCCGAGCACCCCCACCCCCCCACATCGCTTTCTCAGACTCTCTGTATTGTTGTGACTCAGCCTTCGTCTCAGTTAACACCTCCCACACACAACCCTCGTCTTAGCGCCGGTCCGTGCACCGCAGCGCTCCATGAAAGCCACGGTTTCAGTTTCTGCTCTTGATCCTCCAGAGGAGGTCTGAGAGGAGAACCAGAGGAGAACCAGAGGAGAACCAGAGGAGAACCAGAGGAGGAGCAGGTCCAGCAGGATCATCTGATGATGCAGAAACCAACATCACTGACAGTTATGGAGCTGAATTCTGTCCATGCAGTAAAAAAATGCAGGAGAGATTTTTATTCCAGAAAACGGACAGAACACGTTAGAAAAAATAAATCAAATAAAAAAAAAAAAGGAAAACGCCTTCAATCCACAGATCTATGTTTAAGGTTTACACTGACATCAGTGTTAATGCAACTCAAAAACACTTCTGTTCAAATCAGGTCTTACTCTGACCCTAAAGACGCCCAGGTCACATCCCACAGGGTGTCTCCACCTGTCCCTCCCAAACCCTCGCAGCCCCCCATGGTGAGGAACTTCTGGTTCCAGATGCTCAGTTTGACCCCCCACTCCTCTGGTGTTTACAACATGACGGTCCCAGAAAGGAGTTCTTTCCTTAACAAATCTCAGTTCTCCAGCAGAGGGTCCGACAAACTGCCGGCTGCAGTAAGTTCAGAGCAGGAGCTGACATGCGGCTGAGAGCTTTCAGCTCCGCTTCAGCAGACGGGAGCAAAGGAGGACTGAAGCAGGTGTTTCCAGAGTTTCATAAACTCACGAGTAAGAGCCGCTAATCAGACGTCTTCTAGTGGACAACTCCAGAAACCAGGACCTGCTGCTGGGGAGAGGGGAGCACAGCTTCTGCAGCCCCCCCACCCCAGGTCCATTTGCATTCTGAGCAGGAACTCTGCAGCTCCAGAGAGAGGCTTTCCTTTGGGCGTTCTGCTGTTGTCTGCTTCATTTGTGTCACTTTGAAGGAGTCTATTCACAGCTATTCACACACAGGCCTTCAGCCCACAATGCTCACACTTCACACACTGTCAGTCCAACCCCCCCGAGCCCCCACCTCAGATCCTCTTCTTTATTTAAGAGCGAACCTGGAGGAGTTCATCACCTCCTGGAACGCTGCATGTCACCACAGAACAAGTGCAGTCTCCATTCTCCCCACTGCTCTTTTTGCTGCTGTTTGTGTCGCAGATGGACGTGTGAAAGTACACCTCCAGCTGCGTTCCCGTCTGCTCGTCTGCAGGCGGGGAGGGAAAGCCCCGACTCTTTCTATGGGAGCGTCTGCAGAGAGCCACAGTTCCTCACAGGAGCTCACGTCCAGAACCTTCCAGATGTGGAGAACACAAACCTCCAGAAAGCACGGCTGCAGCCCCGCAGCTCGTCTGCAGACCCCCCCTCCTGAGCAGGCTTTATTCACGGCTGCAGCCTGTGTTCAAAGGGATGAACTCACCCCCCCTCCCAGAAGCTGCGGCCCCCTCCATCACTGCTGGCCGGCATGCATCACTGATCTTGTCATTTTCTCCCATAATGTGAGCGTGATTTCCTGATGAGGAAAACCATGACCGAGTCATCGGATGAATCCCGCCACACCAACCGCTTTATGGAAATTTCACGAAAAATGCAAGAGATGCAATACAACAATAATTCAGAGGGGAAGCGCTTACAAGAATAGCCAATTATTCACACTCAGCTTCACGTTTCTGCTCGCTGTCTCCATGCAGGAGTGGAAACAAGAACCTTTTCCAGCAGGTTTGTTCCTTTGATCCAAATGTCATCGATATGGGAGGAATTCTCACATGTCAGTCCCAGAATTAAATTCTAATTTGTATTTGTGAAGACGTTAAATCATTTACAATAATCCTCCTTCCTTTATCCATCCATCTATCTTTCCTTTCATTTATCCATCTGGCATCCATATCCACTTTTAGGATCACATGAGCTTCCTGCACATGGTTTTCTGTTACGAGTTTGGCAAAGTGACAGGCGTCACCGAAACTAAGACAAGAAGGTTAAGACTAAAGCCCACTGACTTCCAGATTGAAGCACATTTGAAGAAAAAATAACTAACAGGTCAGTTCAGCAAGTAACCATCGCGAGTTTTGTTCCTTCATTATCCCTTGTGTTATCTTAGATGACCCCCCCCCTTCCATTGACGTGTTCTCCTACCATGACAAAGGTGGATAAAGGTGGAAAGATTTCATGTAATCCATGGACACCAGTGAAGATCACAAATCATTGAAGAAAAAAGGTTCAGAGCACTGTCTAGTGGGTCTAGATGACCCCACTCCCAGCGTTAAAGTGGCTAGGATAGCACAAGGGTTACAGCATCTTCTGTTCATCAGACACATTTTTCAGCAGTTTCCTGCCTAAATAAAGAACTCTGACTCAGAAGCAGGTTTGTGGTTCATCAGCTGCGTGCTGAGATTTCCCCAACCGCCTGTCCCCCTGAAGTGACTCGAACAAGCAAAGCTGATTGGATGATGATGTCCAGTATTGCTTCATGTCAAATGACTGATTTGAAAAGATGACAAACGTCATCATCCAATCAGTGATGTGCCCCACACCTTTTCTGCTTTCTCGTTGTGTTTTGGTTTTCTAACCTTTCATTTTGTTTTTTTAACTGTTAACATCGTTTTTGGTTTTTAAGTTTTGGTTTCTGGAATTTTGTTTTGCTTTCTAAAATGCTGTTTTTAAAAAAAATTGTTTGGCTTTTTTTTTACCTTTAAAATGTTTTTGCGCTGAGTGATTGGTTGATGAGATTTGCCCCTCAGGGCCACCGTACATTTCTCTTACAGAGACGTGAGAAGAATCCCCGTCACTACAGAGGCCCCTTTGGAACGTTCCAGGTAATCGGCTCCCATAACCTCACATTTTCATGTCCTGCGTTTTCACATGTTGTTTGAATTTATTCAATCTTTTTTATTGCAATGTATTTAAAAAACAGTTTATAGATTTTTATATTCTTTTATTTCCTCTGCTAAAATTATCAGCACACATTTGTTGACACATTGAGAACAAATCCTGCAGCGTGATGAGGAAGACGGCGCCTGAACGGTCAACAGCTGGTCCTGATGCTGCCTGTCTGTTTCCAGAGAGCCGCTGATGTGGAGGCCTCCACTGCCGGTTTTCATTTTAGTTTTTGTATTTTTTCTTACATGTAGTCATTTTTGGTTCCCGCCGGGGGGAAGAGGGGGGAGGTTAATCCCGGTTTAATAAAGCCGTGCACAGCCCCGGACCAAGCCTGTGAGGATTGCGTTATCTGCTCCCAACATTTGAGCTTCCCCCAATTTCAACCTGACAAAAACTCCGAGAAAGTGAGGATGACGCCCGGAGACAATGATTATTAATAACTAAGTTCCTGCTGCCTGCTGAGCTGCAGGTCTCCTGCCCCAGTGTTTGTTCAGAATGCGATCTTCAGCGTCCACCTGTTCTGCAGGTCTGCAGCTTTAATAGAAAACCTAAAGAGGATTTCTACGGGCTCCTATTAACATATTTGAAATGAAGAAATGCAAGAGTTTTCTTCATCAAAACCAAGTTATCTCTTCGCTCTGCAGTCTGTCCTTCAGCTAGAAGAGATCCAAATATGCTGCAAGTTGATTATTTTTTTACTTATTATAATTAAAATAGAAAAGTGGTTTGTGTGAGTCGTTCGATATGATGGCCAGAGAAGCCTGAGAACAGCAGGAAACACTGAAATCCTCGCAGTGGTACCAGCCGTACGACTGTTTTTGGACCACTTCAATCACAAGGCCGGGACATGCTGGGGTTCTTCAGCCAAGTCCAGAAGCCAGACACCAGGCTTCATCTGCAAGATCAGCTTTCCGGCAAGAGTTCCGTGGGGGGCTCATACCCACAGACCCCCCCCCCCCCAACACACACACACTCACAGTGAGAGGAAAGCCTGGATCTAAACTGAGGCCTTGGAGTGCAGGCCCGACCTGCTGGAGCGCAGTATGGCGCAGCTGAGCACGCGCGTACCTGACAGTTCAACGTGGAGCTGAAAGTTTCCTGAACGAAAAAAGAAGGAATGTGTTCTAGGAAAGACTGGAGCGTTTTTGGACTTCATTCCGTTTCTCATGGGGGCTCTTATTTGTCTACATCACTACTGTTTTTTTCTGTCTGGATCCTATGCGGTCGGGCTCTTTGGTGTCGCGCAAGCACAATCCACCCCAACATTTAGGGACATAACTGCCCCCCCACACACACACAGGGGCGCGCGCGCGTCCCAAAGGACCGTCCTCCGCATCAGACCGTTTACCCCCAATTTGTCAGCGTTTAGGCCTGACGGTGCTGCGCGCGCTGCACGCTGCGCGCTGCGCGGGGCTCTTACCTTTGTCCGCCAGGATGCCGTCGATGCTGTGCTTCGTCCTCCGCTGCTGCTCCTCCTCCTCTTCCTCCTCGTGCTTCTTCTTGTCAAAGTCAGACTCCTCGAATTTACTTCCGAACCGAGCCCGGAGCACGCGGCTGATGGAACTCACTGTCAGTATTGCAGATATTATTATTATTACTATTTTTTATTCATTCGTTTCACGGTCCTTTTGATGTCTATCTAAAAAAAAGTCTAACCTAAAATTGTTTTGTTTTTTTTGTTTCCAAATCTACATTCAGACGCCGGCATGAGCGCACCTGACGGGGCCGTGCTCCTCTCACACACGCCGTCTTTGAGCAGCCTGTCCCGGATCTCCCAGCTGAACATGCCGGGGTTGTCCCGCCTGTACTCCTCGATCCGCTTCTCCACGTCCAGAGAGGCCACCTGCTGCGCGAGGCGCGAGCCATCATCATCATCCTCATCCTCATCATGATTCATTGTGTTATTAACGGGAACCCACCCTGGGCTTGCTGCCGCCGATCGCCCCCGGGCGGATGGAGCCGGTCTCCTGGTAGCGGCACAGGATCTTGGACACGCAGCCGTGGGACACGCGCAGCTGGCGGGAGATGACGCACGGCCGGACCCCGTGGTGCGCCATCTCCACGATCTTGTGCCGAATGTGGTTGGGGAGAGGCCGGCCGTTGATGAAGACGCCGCCAAGCTGGTTGACCCGACCCTGGCCCAGAGGAGTGGAGACTGGGGGGTTCCGGGGAAAGATGTGGTTATTACGAATAAATCAATCCAAAAATGAATTTCTAACAAAATACTAGTGTGAGCGCAGCAGATGTTTCCTCTCGGAAGGCCTCATGGTTTGGAATATTTCCACAGGAACTTCTTAAATTCACATTTTTTCTAAAATGTTCGAAGTCTGCAGAACATTTCAAACGCAGCAACTCGAAGCATAAATCCTACGAACAGAAAAGGGGTAAAATAAAGAATGACAAGAACAAAATACCTCTAAAATTTATCCCTAAATTACTTTAAATACATATATTTCTAAAAAAAAATTAAAGCAGGAAATTGAAGCTACATAAACGCAAATTAGACTGGAATCTCACAGATGAAGAAATAAATCAATACATTTGCATAAAATAAATTAGAGACGGGCGGAGACCCAGACACCCGCAGCCCCCTCTCGTCCTGACCGTGAAAGTTTCTAGTCTTCTCACAGATGCGTCCCTGTGAGCGTGAGGGCCCGGCGGGGACCCGGTGGGGGCCCGGCGGCTCCTGAAGCCTACCTTCCAGGGGGAATCCAGCGCGGGGGTAATTGTGTCCGGGAGCCGCGCGCATCATCCGCGGCTCGGGTCCCTGCAGAGAAGACATGAAGGCAGAAATCCTGCAGATGTTCCAGCTGACTGAAGGTGAGGAGCAGCTCTGCGGGAGGAGGAGGAGGAGCAGGACGAGCTGTCACTCTGCTGCGGACCTCATCCTCACACGAGCGCACCGCGCGCGCCACTAAACCGCGTGAGAAAAGTTGGAGCAGCCAATAGGAGAGTGGACCACGAACACGCGGAGCCCTGACGCAGTCGTGCACGCGCTTCATGTGGGTCACATTGACCTGGTCCTTTCCAACTGTGCTGCGCGTGCACCTTCTGTCACACGAGCCCAAAGAAAGAACCTTTTAACGTGCGAGTCTATAAAAAAAAAAGACAAACCTGCTTAATGCCATCATAAAACATTTCATGTGTGCGCACGCGCGTCTGTTTTTGCGTAAATATTTAAGAATGAGTAAAATGATGTACCTGAGTACAAATCTGCTGTCCTTTAAGCTCTGCACTGCATGCTACCTGGGAGCGTGCGTGTTGGTTTTTCTTTATGTTTCTGTGGGAAACCTTTTTTTCGTGCGTGATAATAAAAGTTTCCAATGTCCGAACATGAAAGAATTTAAGTATAAATACAGAAATATGATCATTGATATCAGCATTTGTAAATCTGCGTATTTATAAAATAAGATTGTGTTTTTCATTTGTGTGTTTTTGGAAAAAACAATTACATGTGCGGCTGTGACCGGATATCCATAGGGAACAGGTGGATATACTGGAAAGTAAGGAGCTCAGGTAAAAGGGGTGAGAGTTTATAAGATTCTTCTTCTTCTCACTCCCTTTGGACTTTGGTGGTTTATATAATTTTGTCTGGTCTTGTGTTATATACTTTTCTTGTCTGATATAATTTTGTCTTATTTTGTTATCCTAAACTTGTTTTCACTTGTCCAAAATACATATTTTTGAACTTGAACTTTTTGTTTCCATTAGATTTAATATTTTAATCACATTTCTCTGCGTTACTATTTAAAAAAACGTTGTGCAAAAAGTATTTTTCTGTTTCTAAAGAATGTTTAAAAAAACCTTTCAAAGATCTGTGTGCGTGCGTGAATGCGTGTGCGCGCGCGCGCGCGTGTGTGGGGGGTGCTGTATAGCGTCTCTGTTTCAATAGGCCCATGAAACAGAGATGCGCGCCCGCCGGTAAAGCCGCTCTGGGCCGCATCGACACAGACGTGGAGGCCTTCAGATGCTGCAGCTGGAAGTGATGATGAAGATGACGCTTCCTCCCCCGATGGACTAGATTTATGGATGAAGATTCAAATGGTTTAGACTGACTATTATTTTGCGCTGGCGTTTTAGTATGGAAGCGATTCTGTAGCATAATTAAAAATAAAAGTCAAAACCAGAAATGCTTTTTCATTTTCAAAATGAAGCTGCATTTTTTGACTCAAAATGAAAAAGAAAAAGTAATCCACCAAAATGCTTTTTCATTTTCTTCTTTAACACTGCTTATGATGTCACTTATTTAAAATGATAATGAAAATGGTATTTGACATTTCATTTTCAAAAAGTTATCTGGTAAATGTGTCGCATAATTCATTTAGAAATGTCTAATTTGACAATTAAAATGGATTAACAGAAATGCTTTTTCATTTTCAAAGTGGAACTGCATCAAATGACTCAAAATTCAAATGAAATATCAATCCTTCAAAATGCTTTTTCATTTCTACTTATTCTGTGTCATAATTAAAACTCAGTGCGTAAAATGTGATAAACATCAACCTATTTCACATTTTCACAAATCAGAGGAAGTTTTCACAAATCAGAAACTGTATTTAATGTGTTCTTTAGTATCTAATGCATAATTCAATCCAGGTTTGAGCAGTCCAGGTCCAGCGGTTTCTGAACAGGACCCGGTTTTAGGATGATCTTAATGCGAAAAATGCAGCGGAATGTTCCTTTAGTGCCGTCGCGAATCGGAAGCTGTGAATCGGAAGCTAACTTCAGCGTCGTCATCTAGTGTCCGGTGGGAAGGAACTACCAACATAGCTTGTTTACAACACGCGGGGCATGATGGGATGGTCACACGATTAGATGTGGGAAAGTTGTCTGCTGGAGACCTAAACGGCGATGTGCCGCTATGAACCGATGTCCAACAGATGCATAACACATGATGTCAGTCATGATGTCTAATAGATGTGTCCGTGTCTGTCCAAGTGATTACCCCCCCAAATGTGATGGCCCACAACAATCCAAAGGAACCCAAATTACACCCCTCCCCTACAAAAAAATAATACTCATTCAACGAAAAAATAAAATAAATGTATTGAAGAAAAGACAAAAACATAAGGATGGACAGACAGACAAACAGACAGGCATTACATAAAATAAATAAAAAAATGCAGCCTCAACAGAGTCCTGCTCGTGCCGGCATCAAGCCCGGTAAAATCAGTGGGTAGTGTCAGGAAGGGCATGAAACATGAAACATATAAGACGTATAGATAATGACAGAAGCGTCATAATACTCCAGGAACTAAAGGAAAAACATGGACCAGCAACTTAAATCTATAAATAGCTAAATGTTTAAATACAACGAACCTGATCTGAAGCCACCAGAACTAGTTACCTCCTTGATGAATTTTTCCAAGAGGAAAACTCTCCAAAAAACACAAACCCTGAAGCTACACTTCCACCTGCCGTGTCAACTTGCGTTCAAGCAGCCACTTTCAATGTAAAGTCTATGTAAACGACCATTAAGCCACAGTTCTGGCTTCTGCGTTCAAAACCGTTCATGCGACGCTACGAGAGTTTTTACGTCCGTTCTCAGGCTCTACTAACAAACCAGGTTTCAGTAAACGTACCCAGAAAGTTCAACCACCTGAACTTTCAAATGCTTGTAGGTCAAACAGTAGAAACTTTGACCAATCAGGGACACGGATCTGGTAGTGATGTGTGGATGGGGCGTTTTTCAAAACACTGAAATAACACTCGGTTAAAAAAAATTGATCATGGAGGAGAAATGAATAACTGCAGTTTGTGCCTGGATGGAATTCTATGACACCAAGTTTTTCATATATCAGAATAGAGCTGTGAAAGAAAAAGTCTGGCGCAAGATTCACCAGATTTACACCGCTGTGACATTTCACACCGAGCTTTTCCAAATGCTGGTGGTGAACATGCGCCAGTGAACAGTAGAAAACCAAACTGCTGCACATCCCAAATGTGATTCGCGCAACAGATGCATCCAGTTTTGATGTTAAGTCAATGTACAGACATGATCTGCGGTCCTGAAGCGTGACTCCAGCGTCAGGTGCAGCACATCAGTGGGGCAGCAGCACAATTTGGGCATTGCAGCGTGTCTAGAGTTAAAAAATCGGACTTTTGGCAAGGACGATGAGTCATGTCAACCAATCAGGGACCATGGAAGGCCACGGGAGAGGCGTGGCCTTCCATGGTCTGAGCCTGTTCCTGATGTGTTCTTATCACATGCTTTGCTCCACACAGAACACACTCTTAACGTGTTCATTGATTACGTGTTTTTTTATCGCATTTAACCTTTATTTAACCATGAAAGTCCCGTTGAGATTAAAAACCTCTTTTTCAAGGGAGTCCTGGCCACGCGGCAGCAGCGACTAAAATACTGTTACATAATTACAAAGATCAAAATAACAGGAAATAACAAACCGATTATGAAAAACAAGTGCATGTTATGGAGTCAGCTTCGAGACTTCTCAGTTTAAATTTAAAAGCATTCAAGGAAATCGACTCTGTCAAGATCCAGTCCTTCTGCAACATGTTCCATGCATAAGGTGCAGAGTGGACAAAAGCCTTTTTGCCCAGTTCAGTGCGTGCAAATGGAACAGAGAGCAACACATGATCACGTGAACGAAGAGGAATCAGCCCCTCTCTGTGACAGTAAGGAACAGATGTATGTCGGCAGGAGTCCTAGCAGTGCCTTCTAAATGAAAGTGTACCAATGAATCTTCCTCCGTATGGTCATGGCAGGCCATCCCACTCGAGAATCCACCTCACAGTGATGTGTCATTGTTTTACAGTTAGTAATGAACCTCAGAGAAGAATGATAAACCGTGTCAATCATTAGAAGACACTGAGCTGAAGCATTCATGTAAAACAGGTCTCCATAATCCAACACAGAGAGGAAAGTCGCAGCTACAAGTCGCTTCTTTACTTCAAACGAAAAACACAGCTTGTTTCGAAAATAAAAACCCAAATAAATTTAATTTCAGCAAGTACTTTGCATGTTGTTTTCATGCTCTGTGTGTGCTTTGTCATGAATTTTGTCTCCTTGGGCTCTTTAAGGGAGGAGTGCCGGCAAAAGTCTCTTCTTCCTAAGGATTGATTGACTGATCGATTTATTTCAAGCATTGTAGTCAAAGCAATAAAGAATTTACACAGATTTATCAAACTCATTACAGAAATGATGAAATGCATAGATAAAAAAACAAAAAATAAAACAAAAGTCCCTTCACTTTAAATATAGTGATCATTAACTAAAGTCAAGTAGAGTTTAATTTATTGCTTAAAAAGGAGCGGGAAGAAGCAAGCTCATATAATCACATCCATACTTAGGTAATTCATTGTATAGTTTTACATAGTTTTTAAAATCCATCTACTGACTGAAGGGTCCTGGGCAAAACCAATAGTGCAAAGGAAAGGGATGGTCCCCATCTGGTGGTGTTAAAATGCATCTGCTGAGCATCCTAAAAACACCATGTTGTGCTCATTAAACAAACGTTAACCCTTATTTTCTCAGCACGTCAAACAATATCTAAATAAATTCATTTGACACTTTTGTTAAACACAAAGGACAAAACAGTCTAAAAGGCACAAAATGACAATGTTTAATGTTTGAAGCCGTTATGTCAAAGACATTTTAGTTTTGTTGATTAAAATAAAAAGTCCCAGTAAATAAAACTTATCAAAGGCATGAATTATTATTTATAGTTTCAAATGCCAAATGATTGATTAATATGTACGGTAGATTGTTTCCATTCAGGTAGAAGCGGACTGTATCGTATCACCACAAAGTTAGTTAAATTGTTTGTGTATCGATTTGTGGAGCTCGTACAGTGGTGGACAAAATAGTTGGTACCCCTAAGTTAAAGAAAGAAAGTCCACAATGCTCACTGAAATGACTTGAAACGTTCAAAAGTAACAATAAATTAAAATTTATTGAAAATTAAATCATCAAAATCAGCCAATACTTTTGAGTTGTTGGTTAGCAAAATTATTAAAAAAAAAGAAACTAATGAAATAGGGCTGGACAAAAATGATGGTCCCTCCATAATAGACTGAGAACTAATTGCCCCGGGAGTCATGATGAACTCAGGTATTTCCTTTAATTGACATCACAGCTGTTTTCAAACCCAGAATCAGTCAGTCTGCCTATTTAAAGTGAGACAAATAGTCACGTTGCTGTTTGGTGAAAAGGTGTGAACCAAACTGAACATGGACAACAGAAAGCCAAGGAGAGAATTCTCCCAGGACATTATAAACAAAATTATAGACAAACATGGTAAAGGTAAAGGCTATAAAACCATCTCTAAGCAGATTGAAGTTCCTGTGACCACAGTGGCACATATTATTCAGAAGTTTAAGACCTTCGGGACAGTAGCCAACCTCCCTGGACGATGGAAGAGGAAAATTGATGACAGACTGAGGAGACGGATAGTTGGAACTGTATCCAAAGAGCCCAGAACAACCTCCAAAGACATTAAAGGTGAACTCCTAGATCAAGGTACATCAGTGTCAGATCGCACCATTCATCATTGTTTGAGCCAGAGTGGACTTCATGGGAGACGACCAAGGAGGACACCACAGTTGAAAGGAAATCCTAAAAAAGCCAGACTAGAATTTCCAAAAATGCATGTTGACAAGCCACAAAGCTTCTGGGAAAATGTCCTTTGGACAGATGAGACAAAACTGGAGCTTTTTGGTAAGGCACATCAGCTCTATGTTGGTAGACTCAAAAATGAAGCATCCAACCAAAAGAACACTGTCCCTACTGTGAAACATGGAGGCTCAGTTCTGTTTTGGGGCTGCTTTGCTGCATCTGCCACAGGGGGTCTGGAAGTTGTTCAAGGTCAAATGAAATCTCCAGATTATCAAGGCATTCTGGGTAGAAATGTGCTGCCTAGTGTCAGAAAGCTTGGTCTCAGTCACAGGTCATGGGTCTTCCAACTGGACAACGATCCAAAACACACAGCCAGAAACCCCCAAGAATGGTTTAGAGAAAAGCGTTGGACTATTCTGAAGTGGCCTCTATGAGTCCAGATCTGAATCCCATTGAACATCTGTGAAGGAGCTGAAACATGCCATTTGGAGAAGACATCCGTCAAACCTGAGACAACTGGAGCAGTTTGCTCATGAGGAGGGGGCCAGAATACCTGTGGACAGGTGCAGAAGGCTCATTGACAAATACAGAAACCGTTTCATTGCAGTGATTGACTCAAAAGGTTCTGCAACAAAATATTAAGTTATGGGTGCCATCATTTTTGTCCAGCCCTATTTCATTAGTTTGTTTTAAAAATAATTCTGTTAATCAACAACTCAAAAGTAATGGCTGATTTTGAGGATTTTTCAATAAATTTCAATTTCAAATTAAATTCAAATGAATTTATTCATATAGCAAAGACAGCTCAAGGTGCTGTACATAAAAACAAAATCAAATGCAATAAAATACAATAAGATACATTAAATTAGCCCCACACAATAAAATACACAAAGACAAACACCAGTGGAAAATAAATAAATAAATAAAGATAAAACAGAGAAACCAGAAGCACCGTCTGCCCCGTCCTACTATTGGCTGGGGTGTCAGTATAAAACCCTAACACCCCAGCCTAGGGTGAGAAAACACTCGTAAACAGTCTAATAAAATAAATATGTGTTAAAAATTATAAAAAGTATACAAGTAAAATTCTAGATTAAACGGATATGTATATGATAAAATGTCATAAAATACAAGAATAAAAATTCTAGATTAAGCAAATAAAATGAT